>CM040634.1:15139343-15594192 GCA_022818045.1 Neotoxoptera formosana
AAATGTAAAAAACATTCACACATTTCTACACGATGCATGAAATACCACCGCGGCGCAATGTGCCGTTTTGTTTTCGCAGTCTTCGCGTGACGGGCGAACCGAAAACGACAAAAAAAAAAAACAACACCTCGAAACATAGCTTTATATTATATTATATATTACGATATAATATAAGTATAATTGTATAATTGTATAAATGTACCGAGGTGGACCGGTTTGGTTGGCAGCGGTAGAACAAAATGTAATATATTAGCGCCCGCGCGAGAACAATATAAAACCTATCGGCGGCGATGAGAACATTAGCGAGCGTATATACTCGGGTAGGCATAGTGGGCTATAATGTAATAATAATAATATCATGTGAGTAGATTTTTTAATAATTGAGTTTGGGAAACAAAAAAAAAACAAAACGCTCCGAAAACCAGTTGCGACTTGCAGGGCAGCGGCGGCGGCGGCGGTGGTGGTGGCGGCGGCGGCTCTCGCGGAAGGGTTGAAATATGTAGGCGACTCGTGTAAGGATTTGAACGAGGGGTGACGACTGTCGAGTGTGTGCGAGTGTGCGACGTGCACATAGACGACCAGGCGGGCTGCGAAGGATTACACGAAGGATTTATGTCTCGCGCGGATCCCTCTCTCGGCAGGGCGGCGCCCGCTGCAGCAAAGGAGACCACTCGAGACGCTCCGCTCGGTACCACCTACCTATATATTATTATATATTATATTATATCATAACACCCCGCCGTCGACGATAATTAAACTATAATAAACCGTCCGATCATTATATTATTATTATTATTATTATTATTATTATTATAATATTCAACGGGTTTCGCGTGTGTGTGCGCGGCGCTCGCACTATATATATTATTATTATTATATGTATATATACATATCACGCAGTCATTGTTTGAATGGTAATTTCACGGCGAAGAATATAATATTATTCCATATCGTAACGGTGGCGCGGCGTTATACGTTTTTAATGGATCGAGTGTTTCCTTCACACCCCGCGGACGACCGAGGGGTTTTTCGCGGCCAGGAGTTAACGGTTTCCACATCGCCGCAGGTATGCGATAGGTATACATCACCGCCGAGACGGTGAAAAGAAACGTTTTCTGGCGCGTTTCCTCGAAGGAGGGGTCCCCTGCCAACTGCACCGCCGCCGCCACGACCGCGTGTAAAAACCTCGGACATTGCGCTCAGGCGACGTGTGACGGTCTATATAATATTATATTGTACCTATAAATATATATACGTATTACGGCGGGTCCTCGGGATTTGCATGACAAAGTGGTGTCCCGCACGCGCAGCAGTGAGGAAAACTCGCGAGACTATTTATCATCCACCGCCGTGATGTATTTTCGTCCAGAATTTTAGGGACTTGTCCCGATATAATAATATAGTTTCGTTTTACCTATGTATTATTATAATATTATTGTATAAATGTTCACCGACACTCCGATTACGACCGCAGCCGATAAAATATATATGCGAACATAGAGCTGCTCCAGTACCCATATAATATACATCGTACGATATAGCACCCCGAGTCGTCCTCGAAGGGTTGTCCAGGTAGAAGTGCGGCTGTACGCATGTATTATATATTATAATATACGGCTGTCGGAGGCCGAGGCGAATAAGACAACGACGACGACGACGACGACTATAGGGTCAATGAGAGTATACAGCGGGGGAGGTCGCGTCTCCGCGAGAGAATTATTTATGGGGGTCGACTTTTCTCGGGGACGCGACGCCGCTCTCGAGCCGGGTGAAGTTTTGCGGATTCCCGACGTCGGACACTTCAAAGCGCCCCGCGGATTAACTTGTTCGGCCAGCTAGCCGGTTCGGACGCGATTCTTCTCTCTTCCGTTCTTTCTCACTCCCCCCCTCTCTCTCTCACTCTCTCTCACCGTCTCGGCGATGCGGCCGAATAATACAGATTTATCGCACGCCAAATGCGATTTTATCTCGTCATCCACGCGCGGTCCAAAACCCCTTTTGTTTTAACGCCGCCGAGATTTTGCCAGCGGGATGATCAAATAAGTTTAACTATGAAGGTCTCGGTGCAGTATATATACTGCAGTATTCTCGTGTTTTTATCTATTATCTGACTTTTGGTCTGTGCGTCTGTGTGTACTGTGTAGGTAACTTTTTGCGTGGTGTGACCAGAGCTAGGACGAAGGCACTACCAATTTTATCACACAGCCCGGTCACTTCTGACAAACTTATAAATATTATATAATACACATTTATTTAGTGGTGGTTTGTACTTTGTGTTTTTTGCTCCTATGGAAGAAACGGAAAATATATGTTTTTCGCCTCCCAACCAAACTACAGTAGACGAAAATCGATGAAACCGGTTTCTCCACATAATAAAATATATAAATCATTTAATCTTTATTCAATATTGTTTGGTATACATTATACTCGTCGTCTTTGAATGTGAATAGAAATAAGTATCATGATGGGATACCACAATTTGAATACACTGGTAGTTGGTCGTCGGTGACAAAGCGGAATAATATCGGCCATGATTGCGGGATTTTTTGGATTTATGGGTACTAGCCAACTGTAGATACGGTTTTTTTCGAAGACTTTAAAGGCGTGTCGTCTGTGGTAAAGAGTTCGTTAAAACAGTTATCACCATTAAACAATTTAGAAAATTAACTAACATTGTGGAACTTTTAAGACGTAGATAACAATCATTAATTTAATCATAAGTATATAATAATATTACATCATTCCTATACGAGATTAGTATAATATAGATATTATAGGTATAGTGATAGAAATTGTACGGTATTAAAAAATACAAGATTTATCGATATTCACCATAAGACGTTTTTATATTAGCGATTTTAAACTTGTTCGGAACGCCAAAGATTATAATATTTAATACGATCACTAAACGACCAACTGCAACGTATGAATAATTGCGCAGTTAATAATTTACCACTGCAAAACGGAATGATGAAGGGATAAAATTGATTGGTAATTAAACGAATGGACTAAGTCTTGGCGACACGGCCATTTACATCTGTCATCAAAAACTTCTTCGTCAAACGATTGAATTCCCTGCAGTCAACAGTGTATATACTGCAAACACTTATATATGTAAACATTATGTATATAAATATATATAAAGATATATACCATAACTGTTCAATTAGCGCTCCGACCGCGCTTGAAATCGTCGTTCGTCATAATAAACGCTCGTGATTAAATCACACAATACTATACAAAAGTTGCTATATTAAATCACATATAATATATATATATATATACATTATACATAATATTACATCATACGCCGATGTGCAGCACGCAAGAGATCGCGAAATAATTCCAACTCTGTCGTCGACGATTCCCATTTTGAAGCGATTGTAACAACCTAATTTGTATCTTTATATTATATATATTGACGTATTGCGAGTACGAATAATTCATGTAATATTTTGTACGTCATAATGAATACAATATGTGCAAAGTAAAAGGTCGTAAAACAAATACTATACAACTGATCCGTTTTAACTGTTACTGCAGTCGCGGTCGCAGCAGCGACTGGGCAAAACTGAGGCTCGAGAAATAAATAATAATACGTCTAAATGGTAATATAATAGTTTGCTTTCGGGTTTAAAAGTTTTCATATTTTTTTACAATATATACCATATTATATTATATTATGATAGGTTGTACTGCAGTGATATACGCGAGGCGGTTGTAAAAATACTGCAAACCCTGTTAATGTCTCCACCCCCCCATCCCCCAGCACACGCGTAGACAGACGCGCGCAGATAATCATATCACAGATTATCTTGCATGATATTCATCTGCGAGCACTGAACTCGTTTGAGTGATTTACCGATAATATAGTAAATCTGTATGGAATTAAACAATAATAATGGTTTTCGACTTGCAGGATCCCTTCGTTTATTAGAAATGCAAAATATTATCTTTATTATATTATATTATATTATATTATATTATATTATATTATATTAATACGAAAAATGTATCTAATAAACGGCGGCGGAGGCATGTATATTTTGCATTTTCGCGAACCGTGCGACGCCAAAAGATAATAATAATAATAATAATCATTATAGGTATATATGTTTTCTTAAACAGTTCACGCAACTGCATCATATATTGTGCAGTGTTTACACTTAACGTCAATAAAAAAACTTGTTTCGCCGAGATAAAAAAAACCGTACGGATAATATTAAGTCCTATTATATTGTAAATTACAATATAATATTATATACCTACGTGCAATATCGTTCTGACGTGGGAGGCGCGAACTGCGAGTTATTATACGAAAAGCCGCCGCCGGGGATCGCGCGCACGGTTGTCCGTCTTAATATTTTGAATAATAGTATGAATTTATTACGAACGCGCTACGGGATAAGGCTGTCTGATACGTGAACACGACTGATGTGTGTGAATGTGTGTAGAGTGAAAAACATATTATTTTTTTATTGATTTAATTTTTAAGTTCAAATTTTGACGAAATTTGATACTCAAGCAATAGCAGATAAACTACTATAATAATTGTAATTTCAATGCATTTTAAAATGTCTTTGGAGCTGATAATAATCGCTGACACACTGATTCCGCTTATAATCTTTTTTTTCTTAATATATATGTATTACATACAACGATTTATAATATTTAATTACGATTTAGTATAGGTACACCCATAATTATTGTGACCTATACTAATAATGACGAAGTGCACTCGAAATCTAATGTACTTAGCAAAAAACCTTTCCAGCTTTTTTTCTAATACATTGATCAGGAGACATTTACCAAAGAAAAAACTGTAATTTATACATTTATTATGGACTCGTCTCAAAACCGCTTATTCTCGATGTACATATCTATGATAATATATGATTAACACAATAAACAATTTATATAGGAGAGTAATGGATAGTTTCTTAACGTGTCCAAATAAACAATATTATAATCTTATACAACAAAAATATTGGCTCTCAGCTCTCGTATACTCAGCTCAAGTACCCCGCCCACCTATAGCACCACCACGAGGACCTCGATGTAGCGGTGATCACTCTATCGCGTATAGCCACGATACGATAATATAACAACGCTTTTTCATCGGTGAACGTTTCAAAAAAAATTTAAATTTAGTTTAAAATTTCAAATTTGTAGTTGAGCGCCCCCCTTTTGGTCGACGAGCCCTGAGCGCGTGCTCGCCGTTTAGTTTATCATAGTTAATCCGCCGCCGCCGAGTATACAACCCAGCAGTACGTCTGTTACAATATTATACATAGTCGTTGTATGAGTTATAAGTTTATAACGGCACTCTGCGGCGTAGGTTTGTGTACACGCGTAGGCAGGCAGATAGGTGTATACAATAATGTATACGTATATTATATATTATTATTATATAGATTAAAACCGCGTCCTGGCTATAATAATATGGGCGCCGCGGAAAATTTGTCGGGTTCACGCCCTCGTGATTTACGGGCTCCTTCGCCCCCCTCCCCCCGATCACCGTTCGCCACGTGCGGCTTATTGTCGCCGGTGAAAATTGGAGTGTAATTACACATTTTTGCGAGCGCGCGGACAACGGCGACGCGTCGACGCCCGCGTGTTGTATACAGACCGGCCGGCTAGATATATTATTGTACGCGCGCACCGCTAGTTTTGGAAACCCTGATTTCGTGTGTCCGGGGATCGAGGCGTCGTGTTCGCTTTAATATAATATTATTAGGACCACAAAGGCGGCGCGGCGTGCACGAGTCGGTTAAACTCGAATATATAGAACGACAATAATCACGATTATCGGACGTTACTATATGTCGCGTGCCACTTCTATAGCGTCCGTCGAGCTGCAGGTATACGATTTTGTAATATTGTCAATCGATTGAATTTTAATATTATCTCATATTATATTATGCTCTATAAATCGTATACGGTACAGCGGAGTCGCAGGTCGATTCACAATCAATATACTATTGCCTCTCGCCCTCTCCACAGTTTCTATAACTGACGTAAAGATGTTATATTATGTCCCCGATCATTGAGCTCATAATTATTAAACGGTCGTCGTGGACGGCAATATTATATACTCGTCCATACGGTCCATCTATATTATAATATATTATACTTTAAATCCGTTTAAAATCAGAAATAAGTATGCTGAGGTCTGGGCGGGTCATATTCTTGTTATTCGCAAATTTAAATAATATTGTTCGGGTAAAAAGATTTTACTACCTCTATAGTCAATTATTAAAATTCACTATTCATTATTAATTTAAGAGTTATAACCGCCTAGACAAGCGATGACGTAGTCTCGAATATTTTCAGCTATTTGGTATTATTATATGTTGTATTATGGTAACTTGAAACAACACGGTTTACATGCGGAACACGCGACGATGGTGGAATAGTATCTTTAGTCTTTTTTATGTATACGCACTGAATCCAATGGAAACTGAACGCGTGGTGGCTTATATTATTATTACGGTTATTCCGAGAATCATCTTATTCGTTACAATTTATACTTCTCATAAGGGCGCGTGACTGGTAAAAGTGATTAATAAAATATAATGTTTATCCTTATATTGTTAGCTATAGTAGCTACTGTTGTTGTTATTATTAAAATAAATAACGTTGTTATAATCGGCTAATATTATTATATTAGATCACGATGTACCATATTACATAATATATTGTGTGCGACTGTCTATGAGATATAATATGATACTCACAACGGCATTAAAAATATATTTCTAACAGTTGTAAATGTGTTAGGTAACACATCGCATACTCGATCGTACGATATACCTATAGGTGCCCTAACTATACCGCCTATGCTGCGGGGTGCTCGGTACACGCGAGTACCGCGACGGTCACCAAACTTTCTACACAATATAATATAATAATATAATAGAAATAATAGAAACTGTAGTAGCCATATATAATATTATTGTCGTGTGCGTTCCTACTGTGCGGCGGCGTTCGGACGCAATAAATCGCGATCGATCGAAACACGCCCTTTACACGCTCGCACGGGTGAGTTAGGTTAGGCCATCGCGGTGCACCGTCATGGGCCGCGTATCGCAGTCGTAAATACCTACCTTCACGAACCGCGGGTGGCTGTTGTAGTATGTACACTTATTATATTATGCTGCTGCTGCTGCTGCTGCTGCTGCTGATGGTGGCGAAGAGAGTGCTGCAGTGTTTAGTGGAGGAGCAGTAGGGGCGGGGTATATGCAGTGGACACACGATTCACGCATACCTATACGATATATACGTCTTATATGCGCGTATAGAACCGACGACAGCAGAAGGGAAAAATGTCAATATGAATCGTCCTCGTCCTCTTCAGTGTATAATATAATATAGCCGGTATAAGAAGGTACATCAGTTGTAGGTACGCGAGAGCAGTATATTATATAAGTTCGTCGACGGATGGGATGACTCTGGCGGTGGTCGGACGAAATAACCGACACGACGGTCGTGACTCGAAATATGATTTCGCTGCAGTGTGTTTGTAAACGGTATATTTATTTCGGAACGCCAATATTATACCTAGGCATAACAGAAAGGAGACAGAAATACATTATACTACGTATGTCTTATCGTTTATATTTCGAATTTATATTTTCGTATCATCCTAGTCTTATCGGACGAGGCGATGCGGGGCGGACTGATGCCGAGGAATATAGATTTACTGACGACGTAGTCAGTGGCGCGAATTCAATTTTAAACCAATGCCGATGAATTGACTCTCGGCGAATTCACGTGATACCATATGGGTGATGCGTATATGGTGGATCCCAGATGCTGCTAGAGGTTATAATAATTATATTCAATATTGTAAAGACTACAATATCGTACGATTGACTCGTAAAGCAGTAATAAATGCAGACATATAATGTTTGGAGCTGTAGACGGTTACAATGATGCGTGTGGGTGGAGGTGGTAGATTTCTAGGTATTTTTTCCGCAAAAAAAAACGATTTGCATCACTGCAGCAGACGTACAACTGCTGCGCAGCATAGTATGTAACAACAATATGATGTGTAGTAGGACATCTCCTGCGCCGAGTGAAATATTAGCAAGTCCAGCAGGCAGGTATACCGCGGTGGTCGCCACAGCGGCGGTGGCGGAGGCTCGGGGAGGGTCGGCCGGAGCGACAAAAAAACAAAAATATGTTGTCCGCTATATATTTATTATATATAATATTATATTATATGGATACGCGTATATTATGTGTGTGCCTACGTATAAAATATCGTCGTCGGCATTGCAATCGCGCACGGTGACACCGACCGGCCGGTAACCTGAATTACGATCGATTTCGTGAAAAATATCGCCGAATTCCCGACGTTACCTGTGCAGAGGAGGTATCTATATATTGTGTGTGTGTGTTGTGTAATATGTACACACATAGATCCCCCTCAAACAAAAGAACGATAAATCCGTTGCGGCCGACGCATGAATCCCGTACATAACGATGGACGCGGCGATAAAGTACGCCCGAAATTTTACCGAGATAATACCTTTACGACCGACTACTATTATTATTATTATTATTATTATTATTATTATTATACACGACGACGACGACGACGACGACGATGCTCGTGTGTGCGCGTGCGCGTACAGGGTGCGACGAGACGAGACGAGATTTTTGTGTGTATATTATTATATATATATATTTTTTTTTTAAAAACACGTTTATGGGAACGACGTTGATTAATTTTGCCGATAAACAGGACGCGTCGTTTGACAACAATAACATATTATAATATTATAGTGTAATAATGTAATAATTGAAATAATATACAATAATATAATTCAAATCGGTTTTTTTTTTAATACTGTAAGCACGCGGGAACCGAAAATCGTATTATACGCGCGGTATTATGTTACCTATACATATTTTTGAGTGCATTGCAAAATCTACGGTTGTTGCCTGTATATACGAATTCATATTAATAAATATAATATAGTGCAGCGATTTTATTATTACGAAAAGTGTGACCTCAAAACGAATAACAATAAAAATATCATATTATTATAATTATATGACGTGTTCTTCGGTAAAGCGCGGCGGTCGACTCTTACATTATTATAATATCACGTCTGCAGTATGATTTCTTTTGAAGAGTTTGGGACGCACTGCAGCGCCGCCACGTATATTATTATTATTATTATTATTATACAATAGACGGGACATATATATATTATGTCGTATGAATCGACAGCTATATATTGTTCGGCGAACGGGTCTCGTAAGGGGTTGTGTGGCGAGCGACGCGCAAAGACGGCGCGGGATTTTCGATCCACCCTGTGCACGGGAGTCGTCGGGCGGTCAGCAATAAATAAACGCGGGCCCCAAGGCCGAAAATCTATCTCTCCGACATTTATTACCATTTTTTTATTTCACATAGACGCACACACACGCGCTCTCTATACATACGATATTATGTATATAATATAATATAATATAATATATATATATATATATACATATACATATCAGTGTACAAGAGTTTTTAACTTTGAGACGTCGCGCGACCGATGTTTTCAGACCACGATGGCGTCGATTCGACCGCACCATTATTCCGGGGCATATACAGCGTATAATATATATATTGTATATTTTGTTATATATATATATATATTACACTTTACGACGGACGGACGCGCAATCCATCGGAAGGCGACAAATCAAACGGGCGCTGCGGCGGGGGCATCGATGTCGGCCGGTCGGCCCCATATCACATTATGACTGGTGTATATATATATATATGTATATATATGTATTTAATCGTCCTCCGTTATCTCCGGGCTCGCAGCCACCGCCACCACCACACACGAGCTAACACGCACACACAGTGCAAGACGTACAATGTAATATAATGACCAATAATAACGTATATAAATGTCTTTGACCACGTTTAAAAACATCATCATATGGGATGCGCCAAACCTGCAGCTCAAACCCTCGCACCATCCCGCAAGTCTTTCAGTCCGTCGCGCTTTGCTCAATAGCCTCGTGGCCGCCCGTTACGGGAACGCGTGATCGACGAATTTCTACACAAAAACCTGGAAACAGCGTAGACCGAATAAGAGAAATCCATTGCCTGCCAAGATATAGGTTTGCACTCCAAACTCCAAAGCTCCATCCTAATCATCCTCTATATAGTCTCTCGTAGTCTCGCGGTTATCATCGCGCACTCTTCCTGCAGACGTCCCACCACGCAGAGTCACAAGACGCGGGTGCTGCGGTGATCTCCTAAAACAATGATTAAATTATCAAATTTTGTTCTGAAGGATTCCATCATCACTGCAGAATGGCTATCCTTCTCGTGTGTTGCAGTTTACGTTAATTATTATGTAATATGTACGATGTACCTGTATATGTTTGATAAGTCGCCTAATTTATTTATATTGTGTAAACAAACACAAATTTCAAATTCTTCTTCAAATAAATGATTTTAAACAAATCATCAACCGATGACATGACTTTGAGCCCGTGCAGAACATTTGTTGACTCGTATATATATATATATATATATATAATAGGTGAGAGTGCGTGAGTGTGTGGGTGTGTGTGTGTGTTCACTGCAAACAAGCGCTCGCCCAAAAATGTGCACGGTCGGCGAATCGCGTGTTCTTCCGTAAATTATACCGATCGTGACGTTATTATTATTGTTATTATTGTTAAGACAGTATCTATATAAGCATAATATATATATAAATACACATAATATACTACGCGTGTACACGGCGGCGACCGACGCGGCGCCCGCTGTGTCAATAATTTGTCTGTCTCGGAATCGAGTTTCGATCAGTGTGTATAATATGTGTAATGCGCTCGCCTGATGTTGTATATTATTATTATTATGTGTGCTTTTAAGGTCGACTTCCGAATAAACTATTAAGTAAATCGGAACTGTCATTCCCGCCCTCGCGGCAACCGTACCCTGCAGCCCGGACGCCGCACGATAATCGCGGTGTACTATATTATTATTATTATATAATATGTAATGTGCGCCGAAACGTGTGCAATGTCAATGTGTAATAAGTACCTATATTATTATAATATATGTTTGATACTCCTCCAGTCCTCTGGAGACATCAATTTCGGGTCTGTGAGCCGCCGCTTACTAGCGGGTTGGGACTTTAACCGCGCGGGTCTGCCGAAGAAAAAGACTTTATATGTTTTTTTTGCTCGTAGCAATCGTCGAACCTCGTCGGCAGCAGTACGTACGTCGATTCGTACCTACGGCGACGTTTTTCTTATTCGACCAGACGGTTTTTGAAAATATCGAACAAAATATATCATACACGAGGAAAATTCAAATACGTTCGGTAATTAATATTGATTATCGAGTGTCGATGACATTCCTTCCGACCACACGGCGCAAACATTTGTATAATATTGACGTCGTTAAGTCTCTCTCCGTTTCGAACTCGTATCGCCAATAATCATGTTTTACCTATACCTTTTCACCGCGCGTGTGTGCCGCATAATCGTTTTGCGATACACTATATTATTATATACTTAAATGTATAACGTTGCAATAATTTGGACCATTTTATAAATTATTTTATCGCGCCGGATCGACGGCCCGTTTTTGTCTTATATGTATACGCACGCTTACAATACCCCCGAAACCCGTCGATCGAGGTGGTCCCGAACAACCGGCGATGTCGTCGTCGTCGGAGAAACTGACTTCGCCCGTATCGCGAACGCGTACATATTATTATAATAAATGTATAATATGTATACATACGCGCAATGATAATAATATTATATTATATTATATAGTAATCGTAAAATATGGACCGGATCGATAAAATTTAACGCGCCGCGCGCGCTGATTTATTATAGTCGTCGTCTATACTAACCCCGGCTATCTGGACAGTATATATACATAATATAATATAATATAATATGTTTACGCGGCAATGGCATGTCATTGAACCGGTCTTGACGACAACTCGTATGCACATTAACATCTGAAAATTTTCAGTTAAATTCATAAAACGCAGTGCACATTATACATTTTATATGTATGACATATTATAATACACGTCGTCGTCGTCGTCGTCGTAGACCAGTTCGCACGACGACCGAACGACGCTGCTGCAATAGGTATAATATAATACGTTACATTCATATTTGCTCTTTTATATATTTTCTTCTTGTAACCGTACACTAAACCCGATGACATATTACCGCAAATCGTAATAACATAACGCGTGCCGTTGTGTGTGCGTGTGTTGGTGTGTGTACATACTATACGTCTATAGGGCACACACACACGCTCACGACGCCGCCAGACCGACAGGAAACCGTCTACGCGTCCTTGTCACCGAGTTACCAATACATTATGTATAAATATATATGTACGCGCACACTTCGATTAAATCAAAACACAAACAGATGTTAAAATGAAAACAATAAGACAATAATTATTACATTTTTGATTTGCATTAAACGTTTTTAACGTTTAAAAAGAAATTTTTAATTCCGGTGTACGAACCAACGTCGCCCAATACACCTATACGCAATACGTATATTATAGTATCGTAGACTCGGGACTGTGTAGGTGTATTTTGATAAAGTAAAAATGATAGACATACCTACGCCTTTAACGCGAAGACGTTATAAAACTGTGCGAGCAGTGTGCATAATAATATAATATTTTTTTAAACCCTCGATGATAAAAATTGACTTATTGGCTTATTATAAATTATATATCATATAATATATGTGTGTATTTCATTTTAATATATGCCCCTCGAATAGGTGTCGTAAAGTTATTTGAATATGAATACGTATGAAATTAGTTTTTATTAACTACAATAATCACTTTAAAAATGAGGGTAACACCATGACACCGCGTAAATAAATAACGTCAGAGACGTAATGGTTATTCTTATTACTCAAATATTATAATATATGCGTATGATACCTGTGTATATAAAGAAAGTAAATAATAATATATTACAATTATTTTTTTTTCTTTGGAAACTTAACGTTTGTAAAATATGTTATATAATTGTAATCATAAAAACAAGTAGTAAAGATAATTTATACGTTACCCGATGTCAATTATAAAATATTATGTTTAAAGTACCATAACAAAGTACTGTTTATAAATATATCATACTATACATTATAGTACAGGGATGGCAAACCTTATTGCTTTGTTAATTATTTATTTTGATGTGATTTTTGTTGTTGAACACTTGATGCCAATTTATTGATATTTGGTAATTATAAAATTCATTTCTGAAAATAGTGACTGGCATGAATAAGTTGAAGAAAAAATAGACAAAACAGCTAATGCTACTATTTTTAAAGTGGAATAATCTTTTGGAATTTCATTCCACACTTTCAAAATCGTGTCCCCTATGTTTACGACCGATTTGCCTATCGCCCTATCACAATAACATACTGAACGCAATATCATATAGATAATAGGTGTTATTATTTTATCTACAGATAAGAATAATCGTAAATGACCGATAAAAGCCGTATGCTCAAAATATTTTTACCTATTACCTATAAACTATAATACTATATATTATATATTATATAATAGTAAAAATTTTCGAGTGCCCACAAAATCTTTTCGCGTGCCATGGATTTGCCATCCCTGTTATAGTACACACATTTTATAGTCCTACTTTCTTGAGAATTATTCTGCACACAATCGTAATCCACCCGGCACCCGCCGATCGAGACATATTAACACGATCTATACTCCTTAGTCATTACACAATTTAATGAAAGTTTGCAGTAAATAGGTAAAATAATGAAATTTCCTATAAAAAAATATATCCAGTTGATATAATTAATTAATATAGGTAGTAAAATTCACAAGGTGATTCAAAAAGTATGTCCATTGCTTCCCCACAATTATTTTCATTTGACAAAAAATTTTGGAATTTTTAAATGTAAATAAAGATTATATTTTCAAATTCTTGAGATTTTTGTAGTACATAAGGGAGTATTGTAGGAGTATCAATTTTTAAGATATTCCAATTTATAGTGATATATGCATAGTACATACTTAATATTAAACCTAACAACGCGCATATAATTGATTCTGCTGAACCAAACATATGCTATAAATTATACTTTGTTGAGACAGGTGCGTGACGTCCTCTTAAGATTGAAATTCATATCTAAAGATCACATTTCTTTCTAAGAATATAAAAAGAAAAAATGAGTTTATAGATCCCGAACTTGATGAGTCAAAAAAGTACAAAGAGAAAATGGCTCAAAGTGTTATTATAGCATTTGTTTAAAGTAGTGTTTTACTGTAGTACTTAAATTATACTCATTACTCGTAAGTCGTAAATCATTTAGAAATTGAAACATTGTAAAAAAACAGACAACATACTAACACAAATACCTGCTCTTACCTCTAAGCTTTAATATATAGGTCAATTATTCACTTTTATAGTTTTATGTTAAGCTTACAATATGCTTACTAGTTAGGTACTTTATACTTACATAATATTACTTAGACTGCTAGACGCCAATCTTCTATATATTATGTTGAAAGTTTGTATGATAAAGACAACACTTATGTATTCGGGTGTTTCGTCCTCTTACCCTGTGATTACGAAAGAAAAGACAAATTTTTAAATTTTTATTCCGTAAAATGTTTTAATTTACATATTTTATAAGAGAGATCGCGACACCAGTTACGCTATAGTCGTGTATATAGAGAGAGGATGCGCATTGAATAAAATATGTATTTGACAGGTTTTTAATAAACTGATTTAGATATGGATACTCATTTACATATGGATATCCCAACAAGTTTGTGAAATATTGTATCCACAAGCATCTACGTCTACTGTGCATTACAGTTCTCTTTTTTAAGTTTATGGATAATATGATTAAATGAATATAAATAATAATACTATTTTAAGGCGTCGTGATGCATTTGTAACACAAACCTAATCGAATAATGTTTTTTTTTGTTAATTGTAACCTTTTTTGATCCTTAACTGCTATCCATTTAAAAGAGTGTCGTGCTTTTAGAAAAAAAACCGTAAAAAACGCTGTCTATTTGTTTAACGAAAAAATAAGATTGAGTCAACAACTTTTTTTACTCGGTAAATCGGAAAGGTGAGAGGGAATTAAGGCCAAATTTGAATCAAAGAAAAAATACCAAAGAAAAAAAAACAGACAAAAAAAGACCAAGGAAAAAAAGAACACGGAAAAAAATACCAAAAATGAAAATAATATTAAAAAAACTGTATGCACAGTAACATTTAAAAAAAAATTCACTTTATGCAATATTTCTTTCATTCTTTATCCTTAAATGGTCTGTAATGCTTTTATTATTTAATAAAATATACTTTTTAGAAAAATATTGTTTTTAATGACATAAAATCATGTGAAAAAATATTTTCAAAAAAGTTAAAACTTTTTAAATAATGGGTGGCTGCATTATTTCTTGAAATGACGAAGCATTTATGATTTATTTGAATAGATAATTAGACTTATTAGCTTTTCTACATGTTTTTAGTGTTACCAGAGATTAATAATTATAATTTGACATACATTTTTTTTTTCGATAATAATAAATTAATATATTTAAAAATTTTAAATTGTTGTTTTTTCAGTGTTGTTTTTTTCCTTGGTCTTTTTACCGATTACCGTTGTTTTAACATTACCATATTGTTTACATTCAAATTTTAATGTAAGCTCTTCTTGGAGTTTATATTAATAATATTTCTGATGTTCCAGTTAGTTGTCTATATAACGTTGTTCTAACGTAATTTACATGCTGTTCTGATAACATATGTTTAGTTTTTCCACTACTGTAATAATAGTTAAAAGGAACACCATATTGAAGGTTGAATGAAACTCTATTATATAATGAAACACGCCGAAAAAACTATACATCTACTTTTGAATATAATTACCGTCATAAGTATAATAAGTGGAATTTACAACAATACATTTTCAAAAATATTATAATATTCTTTAAGCAGCGTTTTCCTCACACCTCGACTTTTGATGCAAAATAAAATACATTTAGAGGGACAGACCACGCAGACATCGGGTAAGAAATATTATAATATGCGAAAAAAAAAACAATAAAATGATTTATCACTCCGTCTATTCAGACATATACATAACGTCAATAAATTATACTTAAATGAACAAAAGTGATAAATAATAATATTATATTACTGTTGAGTATCACTCGCGGAACTATGCTCCCGAAGGTTTGCACTTTGAGCGAGCTGCAGCCATGCAGTTTGAGCGATTTCGCATACCACGGAAGAAGCATAATATGAACGTCATCATGCCCCGAGGACCGCGCGGGCACGTTGACAACCGGATTGGCCGACGCAAATGCATCATATTATATACGTATCCGTATCACGACTTAAAGGTATGTGTAAAAGTAAAATATTATAAAATATGTGTCAAATAGAGAACGCATTGCAAGAGTAATATTGGTCAACTCGTACTGCTGCATAGTATATACAACTGCAGACGCGTATAATATGGCGAGTGGCGATTTACCTGCAGGAGTGGCCAACACGAATATTATGTTCGCGAGTCACATGGGTAAATACTGCAATGATATCGAGAGCCAAAATGTTTGTATGGACGTTTTATAATTTTTTTTTTTTTTTTTATTATTTTTAAAAGATATATACAACCTGTACCCTGGGGTACAATAATAATACGTGCTAAATAACAGCTTGGACTTAAATTAATACAGCTATTATAATATGGGCTTGATTAGAAGAAGCCACCCCGCAGTAGTGACACTACCTAATGAGTTTTTTTTTTAAGTTATTTATTTAGTTTAGTTGTTCAGAAGATGTCTACACCAAAATTGATTTTATAATTATTTAAAAAAAAATTTAATTCATAATCATAATAAGTAAATCATTATGGGTTTTGTTAATAAGACGCGAGCCGAATGCAACTATATGACGAGAGCAGCAAGTTGGCCACCCCTGGTATATATACCATGCCGCAATGACCGTTTCGTGACATTTTTCTTCGACATTATTTTATATATTATACCGATATTCGTAATAATATTGTCGTCCCGGCACCTGACGACTTCGGAATTATTTCATAAGACGTACTGTACGGGTACCTCTATGTACGAGTACAGATATGTATTACACAAATCGTATAAAATATGTACATAAGTAATGGTACGACGACTGAAAGAGTGACTATACGTTATGATTGTACATTACGTGTATTATAGCTATTACTTGTTACGTAGTTAATAGTTATAATATTATATAGCATTTTAATTATTAGTATTTTTTGCTATATACTAAACCAGTCGGACTGGTATACACGTATAGTAATAAAGATTTTTTCGTTATTGTTGTAAAAATATATTTACACGTATATTTACGCGGTACTAGATATAATATGTCACATTTCAGAGCGTATGTACAGCAATAAACATAAAAAATAAATCCAACGAGTATATAATACATTATGATTCGAACGAAATATCTGCACAACGCGATATTATATAATAATAATAATAGTAATAATACGTATTGAACGCGCGATAAATCCTACATATAGAAGATAATACTATATACTTTATTATATATTTTACTTTACAATAGTTTGGTTTAATTTTTTTCTCTTCGCATGACTATATATATTCGCAACAGATATTATATTATGTATAACAATATATTGCATCAGGTCAAGGCCACGTCCTGTGTCGCATTGTTGTACATTACCTAACCCAAGTCCCAACACACGCAATGCTCCATTCAGCCATGCAGTATTGATGGATATAATCTCCACCCTGCAGTGGATATACGCCGCAGTGTGTACGCAAATAATATCAATAATAATATAAAATACCGAGTACAATGTGTTGCCTTATTATTATGTCCTGTGACGTACCTATATAATATAATATTAAAAGTATCGTATAAGACAGTATTGATGATGCGATTATTGGACATGGCATTGGCGGGATACCGTCTCCGTCATCGTTTTCGCCGGACACCGTTCATCATTTCCACGCAATATCCCGTCGGAGCATGCACAACACGTATAATAATATAATGAATACAATGCGATAGAACATATATTATTATTATTATGATATGATAACGCAACGTTAAGTTTCACCGTGTTGGGTCATTTTCCCTTTTATGTTGTATTATTATTACTATTATATAGAATAATGCCTACCTGCAGCGACGAGACGACGACGGCGTTGCGCGTTCGGAGTGCGTATGTATATGGACGACCGTATTTTATTATTATTATTATTTAGGTTCGTTTCCTTTTTTTGCCCTTATTTTTTTCCCCCGTCGATACCGTCCGACCTACCCCACGAATAATGACGTTCGTATTATTATTATATTATATTACATATATATTATATAATACCGCGCGAGACGACAATGCGTTATGCCGCCAACATTTTTGGTGAATGACACGTACTCTACAGTTGTACTCCGTAGTAGGTAGGAATATATTACATAATATATTATTGTAGGTACGACGACGATGTCAATAGAGACGATCGGATGGCGAGAGAGAATCCCTGCGCGGTCCGAGGCGACCTTTGGCGCGACGTGAGTTCCGGTCGTAGGGTGCGTGGATATTTTTGAGACCTGTACAACATTTTATACGGTCGTTATGTGTACAATGCGCTGTAAGACAAAAAATAAGAAACGTTTCGTACCCGTCGCTCGTTCGTTGTTCGAGTGTAGATATATACTGTATTATAATGCAGCGTGTAGCACGGGTATGCGTGCGTGTGCGTGTGTGTGCTGCATACTGCAGAACACCGGTAGTAAATTCATGATGATGATGACGACTGACGAGTAAAGTTTTTTCGGTTATAATTGATTTGTAAAAAAAAACACATTCTCACGTGTATCTGTATAAGTTAGTTTATTCAAATGTTCAAAAGAAATAATGGTTTTCTCATAAGAAAGCTGAGATAGCTTATTGGCTACCTATAAAATCGGATAGTAGTTATGCCGCATAAAATAATAATAACGATTCAAATAACTTATACAAAAATATAATCGTTCAATAGTAGTACAATGAAACGGAAAAATTGTATATTTATTATAATATAACATTTTTACATTACACCGTCTCTCGTTGTAATTTGTAGATTATTGATTTATTTTTTCAGTAAAAAAACTGTCTCTACGAAATTTGTCTATAATGCTTCTATTCTTATTATTAGAGTTGTAATCGGCTCTAAATTGATTTGATCGGTGGGTCAGTATAAATAATTTATAAAGGCATACGCTATTCATTATGCCAACATGTACAGTATAATATTATTATAGAGGAAATTTTGATTTATAATATTAATCAAATTTAAAAACCATTTCGGAGATTAAAAGTGGTGATTTAACACACGTATACAACATGGTCATTTGAATGTATTTTATCTCCAACGTACCAATTGATCTTGTTATAAGAATTATGAAAACAGATTTTAATTCACAGTAAATTCTTTTTCAAATCGTCTTATCCACGTTTTTTTCTTCAAAATTTGAAATAATAAGACAATTTTTTTTAAATATAACTTATTTAAAATTTAGGAGGAAAAATCAAAAATTTGGGAAATTTGATCTTAGATAGGCTGTATGTAAACTGCGGCAAAATTAACCTTTTTCTTAAAGTTGATATGTAAACTGCGGCAAAAAAAAATTAAGATTTTACAATCTGCGATAAAACCGATAAGATACATTATACAAACTGCGGAAATTTATTTTATATACCTTCTATATATTATAGTACCCAAATCATGTATGAATATCGTTTAATTTGTCTTGCGTACAAATTGGTAAGGTAAATCCAAATGTATATTTAAGTTTGAACAAAACATAAATGACAAAGAAGACAAAATTGGGTTAATTTTTAAATTAAAATTTTTTTTGATTAAACGATCACTACGATCTTTTAAAATAATTTTTAATAATAATAATAATATTTTTCAGTTTTAAAAATTGGTTTTTCTTTATTTTTACGCCTAATACTCTAAGAGTCTCTAGACCAGCGGTTCCCAAACTGTGCTCCGCGGAGCCCTTGGGGCTCCGCAATGGTTTCCCAAGGGCTCCGTTCATTATTACACAAATGCATACAGCAAATGCAAATGGACGTTAAATATTTCTTGGGACTCCACGAGAAACTTCTCCTTAAAAAAAGGCTCCGAGGCTGAAAAAGTTTGGGAACCGCGGCTCTAGACCAATAGCTGTCATAACACGTATTATACCCAATTAAACGATAAACGTGTATAATATAGTATATATAGAAGGTATATAAAATAAATTGCCGCAGTTTGTATAATGTATCTTATCGGTTTTGTCACAGATTGTATAATCTTAATTTTTTTTTTGCCTCAGTTTACATATCGACTTTTAGAAAAAGGTTAATTTTGCCGCAGTTTACCATCTTCCCTTAGATAGACCATACTACAAATTCTAATCTGTTTTCAGAGTTCTTATCACTCATTAGATCAATCGGTATACGTTTGAAATATAAAACATCTAAAACCACCTTAAAATAGATATTGATTACATGTCTTATATACTCGTATACTATAGAAATTAAGACATATTTATTTATTTATTTATTATAGAATATACGGGCATTAGCCCTTTTACAAGTAATATAGTAAATTTAGTATAACAAATTTTTACAACAATACATATACCTACCTAGTTAATCTTAAGGATAATTATATAAATCTAATATTCAAAGATAGACTGTAAAAATGAAGGATCCGCGTTCGCATGGGATATTAACCGCCTAATATTATATTTGTATTAATAACATAACACTTTGTTTTACTCGGAAAAATAAAATAATAATACAAAGTAATTCAAGTAATTCAACTAATTCAAGTATCTATAAAGTACGTGTGTTTAGTCATAAATTAAAATTAGTAAAGACTATACACAATATAGATAGATCCTCTAAGGACCCATTCAAAAGTATAAATATAAAAAAAAAGGTCAGCAAGTGGGTATTGCTCTACTGTACAGTGGGTGTTTAGAGCTGTGTCACTGTAATGGATTTGTTAAATTTAAATTCAATGATATAAAATCATTGTATACGAAAAACGATTCTGAACGAAAACTCTGAGGTCTGTCAGCTTACATAACTAAATGTATTTTATAATATTATTGCTATTAAAATAATTCATATTACGTACTATTAATAATGCACTAGATTGAATTAATTTTTGCAGAAAACATTGCATTTAAAAATATCATTGAGTGTATAAAATATAATAATAAACTTTCAAACACAATGATAATCTCAAAATGTGATGAACATTTCAAATGTCTACGCTTTTTGAATAACAACAAAATAATAAAACCGTTCCAACTTATAAAGAATTTTGTGTTGAATTTTCATTAGTTTTGACAGATTAAAAACATTTTTTTTGACAAAAATAAAAATAAAAAACGTAAAAATGTATTATGCCTATAAATAGCTCAAAAAGAGTCAAAATATATCAAAAATTGTATTGTATATAGAAAATGGTTATATGAACAATTGGTAAAAATTTCATGTACCTATCTATACAGTCATTTTTTTTTTGATTCACGGCAAAAAAAATCGATTTTGTCAAAAGTTTTGCGTAAAAATTCCAGTTTTTCCTTAATTTATTTTTGTTTTTCCCGGCGTTTTAAAAAACTATTGGTAATTTTCAAAAATGACCTCTCAATAGTACCAACTAGATTCACTTTCTCGCCATAAAAGATACTGATGAAGAAAATCGAAGCATTATTTCGATAACATATCGTGCAGCAAACAGACGAAAAAAAAATCATATTCATCATTGTAAAATTAATATATTCCTATTCAGAATCTAAATTTTAAGCAGGGGCTTAGCGATTCGTGTAACTTTTCTTTCTATTTGACAGTGGCCAGTGGGACTCAATTCTAGGGATCGGGATACGAAACCCGCGTGTGCCCCTGGCAGTATAATAGTATTATATATATTATATATAATAGTATACAGCTAACACGACGATCGTTATGTAAGTCAATAATATAAACAAGTCCGCGACCTTCTGCAAGCTGCAAGTGCGCAATATTATTGTATATTTTGCTCGTGCCGGAGGTATTCGAATATTCCTTTCGGGCCGCTGTATAATGAATAATACTCGGAAGATTGGCGACGACCTATCTCGGTGCTCTGCAGTGACTGCGGCTTCTCCAGTGCTGGTCGTCCGTCGGGAAAATGGCGCGCAAAAACATTACGGGGGTACCGGCCATATCGAAATGTTCGAAATGTATAATATTTGTATAATTTTTTTTGAAGTCGCCTCCACCGCTCGTACTGCGGCGACCCGCTGAACAACAATGGCGTATGTGTGTGTGTGTATTGTACACGTAATAAAAATAGTAATAATAAATATATATTATAACGCATACCATATTATATACAACACCGGACGACGACGAATTCCAATTCGTTTCGCCGCTGCGGTAACGAGGCGGCGACCGGGCGCGCGCATATTATGTGCAGAGTATATAATAATATAATAAAAGCTAATTTCCATTACACTTGCACACACACACACACACACACACACACACTGGCGGATATATCTCCTCGGCCGACAACGATCTCTGCATTGCAGAGGTGCAGAGAGTATTTAAACACGCGCTCGCGCACGCACGCACACACACAGAATAATTCGTCGCGGGCGCGTGTACGGGGTGCGCTTCACCGTTTCGTACGCCGAAATCGCGCCAAAATATGCGCCCACTTCCGGAACACACCCTGTAGACTAACGTGTCCGCTGCCTCGGCGGCGCGGTGGCGAGCTTTGGCGGTGTGCGCGCGTGCGACTTGACGGTTATAACGCGTATGCGTGTGTGTGCAGGTTATGTATATTATATAGGTATATATATATAGGTACTGTACGCGTAAAGCTGAGTAGTACATATATATGTGTGTATAGCCGTTACGGGTCCGAGCGCCTTTTAATTAGATTCTTCCGCGTCAAACTATCTACTCGTATACCATTACCATGTATATATACACGCGTATACATATATACACGAGTGTTATTATAAACACACGTGGGTGTATCGTGTATGTGTATGTATGTATGTATGTATGTATGTACGAAATGTCTAAGCGCGCGTGCAGCCTGTCCGCGTGAATGATTTATTTTTTGTTTAATTTAAAAATTCGAGACGGTTCTCAATCTGAATGCGGCTTGTTTTTATATAATATAAAAAAGTCCAATTAGGTACCTACTTATATTCATTTCTATCGAGTATTAACGCTTAGATATGCATTTTCAAAGAAAGTAAACTACGCGTATGATCAAAAAAAAAAAAAATTGCAGATATTGTTTTATTACAAAAATATAAAAAAATGTTTCACCACCGTCCTACTGATATTACGCACTTCTATTCCAATGCTTCTCGAGGAAGTGCATCCACTTTTTGAAGCGATATTGTAGGTCTATTCAACTTTAAGTTGTTTGATACCGCCGCATATCAATTCATTGTCTCAATGTCATGTATGAGGTCAGTATAATTTTTGGATAGGAAAATCACAGTGTTTTTCATCACTATTTATATCACTCACGAATTGATAAGGTGAGTTGATGTGTAATGCAACCACCTGCACGTTCTAGCTTTCGACAGCTTTGGACGTTTTTTTAGGTTTCTTTACCTCGATTTAATTTAAAACTCTATTTGTAATACCTAACTCATAAGACGTGCAATGATTAACAGCTTGACCAGTTGAAACTAACAGATTCATAAGACAAAATAGTATATGCTTTAAATATCTAAGATAAAGTCTTAGTCCCAGCATTTTTTGATCATCACTCTGGCACATAAAATAATGATTTATTTAGAATTTAAAAACGCATATACCACCGTATATTATAAAATATATATGGAGTATAGACATACTGCTATAATATTGGGAGTTAATAATTAAACTTTTTTTAAACGGGTCTAAAAATGATCTATTTCAATTGTTTGAGATTTCATAAAAAACTTTTTTTATTTTATCCTCCTCAATCAATACACTTTAAGTAAAAAAAAAAAACAATTTTACAGTGAAAATAAAAACTCAGTTGGGCAATATGGACTTGTATTAAACTAAATATCAAAAAAAAAGTTCGATGTATGTATATAGTTAAATTATTTAATGTTTGTTTGCGAGTAAAAAACTTTGAACAATTAAAAGAAGGTAAGTTTTACTTTCAGAAAATGAAAAATATCAAATATACAAAATATATATAGTCTCAATTTTTTTTTTATAGGCATTCCGAGTTAAAATTTATACAAAATTCATCCAAACACGGAAATTTGTTAATTATTGAGTAATTAAATATTTATAAGATATTTAATATTCATACCTAAGATTTAAAAATTGTAATAAAGTTTTCCCTTACAAAAATCATAAAAAAAATTATAACGTGATTGCACAATAATTATTTTTGATCGTCTAAAGTTAAAATTTTGATATTTTGTTGAAATTAAAAAAATATTAATCGAAGGAACTTGAAACTTTCCACTGTTCCTCGAGTTATAATTTTCTATAGACACAATGAAATTTTCCAAAACAAAATAAAGAATAAATTTCCTTCACAGTGGTCACAGTGTAGAGTCAACCCTTGATTGTATATATTATACGCACTTACAACTCACAGACAATAATTGCAGGTGTGCGGGCGAAGTCTCTCATTTCGAAATTTGGCAGCTGGGAGTGCTAAAATTAAGCTCGTGATACTCGTGCCGTACTTCCATTGGGAATATTGACCTGAGTTCGCATCTACACACTTCAGGTATTTGCACTTTTCTTAGTTAAATGCAGTACAGTCCGAACGAAACTTTCAAACGTTATAAACTGTACACAGATGTGTGCATCATATAGTGTATTTATGGTTATATTATAATATACAGGGTGTCCCAGGTCTATTTGACTAATGCAATAACTTTTACAGCAGTAACAGTGATTAGCAAGAGATAATTTTGAATTTTAACACACTTTGAAAATTGTTTAAAAATTAACGACTTAACCAAATTAAAAGTTTTAAACGCCAAAATGGTTTTTAAATACTTATTTATGATATAGCTATCTTGGATTATTAGAAAAATATTAAATACAAAATTTAAATTATTTATTTTTGTTGTAAAAAAATAAAATAAAATATAAGATATACAAATTATAGCGCAGAGCTCTACAAATTCTTACAAAAAAAAAAAAACTTAAAAATATTGAATAGAAAAAAGTTATTACGTTAGTCAAATAGACCTGGGACACTCTGTATATTATAAGTAGGGCTGGGGCTTAAATGCCCTAAAAGTTCTAAATAGTGCACTAAAATATAGTTTATTCTTCATAATTTTGGTGTAAATGATATAATTGATAAATTATTGAATAATCTTTAGAGGACTGTAAATCGTTTTACTGCAGACATAACTGTAGGGGCGTCATTTGGGGGGGTCAGGGTGTGCGGTGGCACCCCTTACATTTAAAATATTCTCAATTGGCCTGCTGAAACAAGGGAATCCCCCCTTGTATAGATCCTCTCTATTTTTAAACGGCCTGGTGAAATTTCAAAATGTCACACCCAAAAAAAAAACTGAAATGACGCTCCTGCATAACTGATCATTTTGGACTTCTATTTAATCCGAAAAACCAATAATTATTTCTGTACAGTTTAAAATTATTTTTACTCGTATATGTATAGGTATACGAGAACCTACTTTATAGTTTCTTAAATATATATATAAAAACAATGTAAGAATCTTAAAATGCAATTTCAAAATTTCAAATTTTGGATTCAAAAACTCCAAAAATTCCCAAAAATCTTAAACTGCCTCAAAAAAATTACCTTGAAAATTTAAAACCGTCGAAAAATTCGACCAACTCAAACGATCGAGTTCACTTCGAATATTTCGACTTATCGAGTCGTATACCTACATAAAACCTGCAGGTTGATCGTCGATAAATCACGTCACAGCCGTCATCCGTATTTATATATTGTTGTGCGTACCTACCTACCTACCTACCTACCTACCTACCTATATTATACAAAACAGACGGTCGGTGTTTTATCGGTCGTCTTAAACAATCGCGCGTTTTGTGAGCTGCAAACGGAACAGAGTGAGGTGCACACACACACACACACACACACGCACACGCACACGCACGAACACAAATACACACACGACGCACATTTATACGTTTTATTATATAGGTAACCATGTGTATTGAAATAACGAAAAAGAAAAACGTGTTTGGTTAATCGAAACGATTCGGTCATATACGCGCCGCCGCCGTACCCGTAATAAATAAAAAAACGTGGAAATAAATAAACGAATTTCAGTACTCACACACACGTATATACAATATTATCATACGGACCTCGTGTGTCCAAATATATATACATACGATTACACGTATTTGTACGTATAATTTACCCGTATTACCGTATTATTATATATTATATATACGAGTATATATATATATATGTGTACGGCGGCGGCGGAGTTGTCAGTCAGAGCTTATTTTATTATGTACATAGCAGGTATAGTCACTTATATATATATATTATATATTGCTAGGTATATATAATATATATATAAATGTATACATGCGTACGATATTATTATTATGGAACGAGACTTGTCGGTGTAGAGCGAGCGCGCGTTATTCGCTGGCTCCGACTCAAAATTTATGTATTACTGCGCTGCCGCTATAATACACAGCATCGTCGAATCGGCCCGACTCTCTCGCTTGTTCGTCATAAACAAATCACGCGGCTCGCGCGCACACGCACGGCCGCGGCGATTCCCTTGGGATAACGCGCTCGTGAGTGACGGGTCTTGGGCGAGGAGCGGAGGGAGAGACGTGTATACGCTATATAATATTATATACATATATTTATTATATTATATACGCGCGAAGGCTGACTTGACGCACACACGAGCGTCGGGTAGGTACCTATAATATAATATATAACATGTAAGTTATCGGTAATGAACACCAAACGACGGGCCCGATGGGTACCGCAGCAGCCTCGCGGTCCGCACACCCTCCCCCGAGTACATAGGTACATATTTATAATATATTATGCAATCATGCGCGCTCGGACCGATATACCGCATACCCGGTACATGATATTATTGTACACGTACATTATATTATATAGGTACCCGTCCGATATACCTACCTATAATACTACTTCTGTGGCTACGACTACACTCCGATCGAGTCCACGTCGTCATTACGCTCGCACATGGTGCCCCTTAATCGACCGGGACTCTTGACGTCCCTAACCCTTAAAAATCCCCACACCCGAAATCCGAATGATTTTTTTTTCAAAACACGCAGATTTTAACCATTACCCAAATCAAACATTCTGGTTAACGCGAATAATTTTGATCTTACAATTAATCTCCTGTGCGATATATCATATAGTTGTACGTTTTTTTTTGATTTAATTCGATTTTGTAATTTAAATAATTGTTGAAGGGGAATAATTAAATATGTCTCGTTATCAACACATTTATATATACGTTAGGCTATGATTCCGCATCCATTCATTGATTGGTATTGTCTATATCACGATTATATCAGTAATATTTTAGGAGTTGAAACAATATTCTTTAAGGAATAACCTAAATTTAATTTCAAAATAATAAGTAGGTACATTGTTTTCAAATTAAATTTTCCTTAAGCTACTTAACACATCCGTATCAAATCATATTCACCCGAATAATATCGTTTATAAATACCCAACGTTTGCTTACATTTTTTATTCCAGGATTTTAAGAACACTCGAATACATACAGCACCCCAGAATTCAAAATTGATGATTTGGGTGAAAACCCTTTTTTAACAAATACATTTTATCATACAATTGCTATTAAATACTTATTCACACGATAACTCTATATCCATTGGTATATGTCATAGACAACTGAATGGAGCTGTGCCACCTACAGACTTACGATATATACAGTGTTTCTTGTAGATTTTTTTTGAGCATTGTGCCTATGTGAATAGTTTTGATTTAGCGATGAAACCGCTCGACGAGGAACTATCAATTAATATGAATTTCAGATACGCAATATTATTAAAGATTATCATTTATAACACGGATGTTAACACCCGACTAACTGAGTATAGAATATTTTATAATATTGTTGTTGTAAATAAGTGCGATGATTAAAGTACCATTTATAATATATATATAGGTAGTACCTACAATATAAATATAATGTAAACATCAAACATAATGATATAGGTACTTTATTATAATGTATGTATATAAATATTTTTATGACAAAAAGTGTATTTTATTCAATCACGTTTTTAAACGCGCGTGTCACGTAGACGGAAAGGAGGTAGGAGAAGCTGCTTAATACGAAAAATTCCCCCACCGCGGTGGATTCGTGTAGTTGACGCGATAATAGGTATGTGTATATTTATAATAATCTTGTATTTTTTAATAAGAACGATGATTCATGATATATATGTACAATCGTTTTGCTTAATTTAAGTGCAAAATTGATTTGCAAATCATTACTTTAATATATGGACGTTATCTTCAAAACCTCTATAGGCGCTGTGTGGTGTGGGAAGGAGAGGAAACTAAGATCAAGCCAGCAGGGGGGCCCTAGACATAGACATATTTTACCGACTAAAAGACTGCCAAAAAATCCACCGAGCACCGATAACGCCACTACTGCAGCAGGTGGTGTCTACACGTATATATTACAGTATATTATTATAATAGGCATCAAGCTAATTTAAACGAAATATTATATGTAGTACGCGTGGGTGTACCTTTTATTGGTATAGCCATTGGGCATTGGTCATTTATTATACCCATACGATAAAAGTCCTCAGCGATTATGTATATAAATCGTAGCCGGCTTTGTGATTCGAACGTGACGTGTCGTGTGTGTGTGTGTGTGTAGCTCGCTAGCGGTCGTTTTAAGATGAGCGCATTGGAGTGATAATAATTTATACCTTCCAATTATATATTATAATATTGTATATATACTTTTGAGATACCACGGTATAAGATACGTACGTATATTGCGTTGTATATTATAATATTATAGATATAGGTATGACCAACGATCGGGCAGGGCGGCGCGACAATCATATTATAATAATATATGCACCGCGTTCGATTGATTTATGTCATCGCGATAGAGCCGGCCGCCGTCAATAAAAATAATGACCGACGACCGCGCGGTTAATAAAACCGTATAGGTGGAGGGAAAAAATCGCGTGGTTTAAATTTTTTATTTTTTTTATTTTTTGAAATGACCTTCGGACATGACGTGCAGTGCGATGGTAATCGATGAAAAATCCGACGAAAATATATTATATAGGTACGAGGTGCCACGATATATGTACCTATACCTATAGGTAAGTGGGTGTTATGCCTATTCAAAGTTTTTAAAATCGTATATCTAAGCTATATATTATTTTATCATACGTTATTACGTCTTTATAATAATATATGTATATACGCGCGGAATAAAACGTATCATTTTTTTTTTACCGTTGAATGAGGTTTGAAAATAAAAAAAATTTTTTTTATCGTGTTTATGGCCGTGCTGTCCGCAACAGGGTAGAATAATAATATTATTGTACGTACTACGCGTAGTGCATATACCTATATATTATATTATTATGTTTAGTTATTATTTTAATGCCTTGCGGTTTCATTGCGCCGATAAGAAAAATGATTGAAAACACGAACGCGAAGTATTAAAAATAAAATGATATAGGTAGGTACTATAATAATAATAATAATAATATTATTATTATTATTATTATTATTATTCTCATTATCAATCCATTCCATTAAAGCGAATTAAACTTGGCAATCTGGCGTAATCAAATGACATTAATCATGTCCCCATTTTAAAGGTGTTTCGCCGTAGTGCAGTGTAATATATTATTATTATTATTATTATAATATAAGTGGGAAATTTTAATGATTTAAAATTGTTTTTAACACTGTTAAATTGCATTAAAAACAATTTATTTATATCTTATATACTGACGAGGAATATAGAAACACATACCATGTGTGTTGTGTGTGTATGGACCTATATGCTATGGCGGTATAGTTTATACATGTATTATTATTGGGATTGCATGAAACACCACTATAGTCATATATTATATGCATCGAAAAAATCAATATAAATCAATATTTGCGTTTTCAAAATTTGGTGGATTAGGCCACTTTTGCTCTCATAGCCTCATTTGTTGTAATGAATCTGAACTTTTAAATATTATATTATGTAATTTAATGAAAAATATTCAAGTACACAATAAAATTATTATATGAGTACCTACAGGTAACCAAAACACTGTAGCTGTGTGCAGGTCTGTCTAATTTGTATTTTGTAAAATTATTCATAATTATATTCAACCGCACTATATGCAGCAGATCCTGACACAAAAACTGCACTTAAATGTATTTTATATTATGTCGAAATCGCTTTACGCGTCTACCAAATTAAAGTTTCGTCTTGGAATATTATATAGTTCAAACCGTATAATATATAGATGAGTCAGGGCCGGATTTGACGGGGGGCATTAAGGGCATATGCCCCGGGTCCCCAAATTTTAGGGGCCCCCGAGACTCGGATCAGAAATATAAAAAAATTGCAATTTGGGTTCTCAAACTATATTTTAAAAAAAAATATAGTTTTGAAAATAAAAATTAATTAGGTATAAAATATAAATTAAATTGTACTACAGTCTACTACAGTCCAGTGGCGAGGCTTGAAGTTTTTGGTTGGGGAGACACTGAAAAAAAATAGCACTAATACGCCTTGAATCCGCCCCCCCTTTTTTTTTGTTCTTGAGCCCGGCAACTATGGCCATTATCTATAAGGTACAAAATAAATGTTTAAAAACTGAAAACAAAATTAAATTATATTTAAAAACTTCCAAAATAATGATATTTAATGTAATAACAAATGTATCATAATTTATAGGTTAGGTTTAGTTAGGTCTAGTTTATATTTATCGTTTAATTCATTAAGGGACATGGTTTTTTATTTTAAAACTTTAATCCAAGCCAGCAGAAATGAGTAATGAGCATTTTATGTACAAAACTTTAATTGAAAAAGACGTAATATCAGTTTTTCCAAATGTTGAAATCGCATTACGCATGTATTTAGTAATTATGGTCACCAATTGTAGTAGAGAATGCACATTTTCAAGATAGAAAATTATAAAAAATAGATTATGAACTACAATGAATGAAGATCGTTTGAACTTTTTATCAGTTATGAGCATTGAAAGTGATGTGTTGGATAATCTGTCATTTGATGATATTATAGATGACTTTGCAGAAAAGAAATCAAGAAAAGTATGCAATTTATAATATTCTATTTTCTATGTAAACATAATAGGTTAATGACTGTAATAATAATCTTAATTTTTAATTGACTATTTTCTTTATTAAAAATATAAATACAAATTTTTGGTACAGTTTATTAATTTAATACATTTTAGCCTTGGATTATATTTTTTTATTAATAAAATAAATAATATATTACTGTATGACTTGTTCAATTTATTTAACATAAATAGTTATTTTTAGTTGTAACTATAAATATATTTTACGTATGGTATAAGTTTAGGTAGGTATGCAATTTTTGTTAAGGACCATTTAGGGCCCCAAAATATTTTTGCCCTGGGCCCCCTAATGTTTAAATCCGGCCCTGAGATGAGTTATAGGTACGTGTTTAATTATTTCGTTTCATTATTTTTTCTAGTTTGAATATTATTCGTGTACCTACGTCGCCAGAAGCAAAATAGTCTATACGTCGCGCGACGCGTCCTTGTACACTGACACACTGTCAAAGCTGTTTGGAATGTGTGTTTGCAGCCACATATGTAGATTATGCGCGTTTCGTGTTTATTTTATTTTGTAAGAGACGCGCGCGTGAAACGAAACCGATCAACCTAATATATAGAACGTGTAAGTAGGTATACGATTTGCGGGAAAAAAAAATAATTGTGTAATATTATTATCTATCTGCTTGTAATTTAACGCGTTTTATTCCTTTGCTAATCTACGCGTGTTCATTAATTATATTATACCCCAAAGTAGTCCTATATATGGCTAATGCGTCGAGTACTGCAGTGTGTGTACAAAATTTTGTCACGGTCTTTCCTCGTGCGTGCGTCGTTATAGGCGTATTAAATTAACGCCACGGATACTGCAGATGATGACTGATTTCGAAAAATATTGCAGTCGCTTAAAAAGTGTAACTCTACCGACAGCATATTATATGCATATAGTAGGTACACCTACACACCATCTCGTTGCCTGTTGCTTTTTTTTTATTCCTTGATTGCGTGTTTTTACAATTTTCTACTAAGTTTAATTTAAAATTAAGTAGATTTTAAGTTATTTAAAATATTAGTATGATTATTCTTTACATCTACATGCGACTTGAAAACAATAAATTAATAAAAGCTGCGTATATTAAGTACATAACATAGCATAAATTATTCTGGGCATCAAATGTTAATGATCATTAATTCATGACGTGGACACAAAATTAAAGTCTCAAATCAATACTTTTATCTTTAATTTACGACAGTTTTTAACTGCACATCGTACTGCTATTAAGCATTTTTTATAACCATATCAAATAAGTGCTAAAATCGTCAAATATGTGCATTAAGAGCTTTTAATATAAAATTATTATTTGTAAAGCCATAAACGGAACTCGCGGGTTACCGCTATTACGTATACAACCTATCAATAATAAATATCTAATAAGCCAGAAAAAGTGAAACATGCGAACGCATCAAAGTTCAAGCCCGAGTAGTAAGTAGTAAGTACCTACCTAACTCCGTGACCGAGACGATAACAATATAATAAAATATATATAATACTATTGTAATATTTTGTAATACCTAAGTATATTATACGAACGCTACTATAACGCCGAATCGTATACAGAGCGGCGCGCGGTTAAACAATTTAACCACCGCGATGACTCGATATTATATTATCCGTCAAACGACGAATAGGCTTGCGCACACACACTGCACCCATCTAGGTACCCGGGAGGTTATTTATTGGATTTTCGTCAAGCTGCGTCAATAAAGGCACATATCATATTATTATTATTATTATTGTTACGCCATACATGTCACGATAATATAGGTATAGTAGGTATACCGACTACAAGGTATTAGGTACCCGTATTTAATGGCTAAAGGCGCGCGCGCGGGTCGCGTTCAGTGTAAACATTTTACGTTCGCTCTATATTTTAGACGGCCACCTATCACGAGTACCTCCTATACCCCGTCGTAGGTAGGTACATAAAATATACGTAACATATTATTATGTATAATATATGACATATGGTTCGTCGCACAACCAAGTACAATAATAATAATAATTGAATAATGTCCTGTCATCAATGTTTTTACTGGTATATATACGGAATGAGCACGGGCGTCCGTATAACATCATACAATAATATATACACCTCTAATATGGTGTCCTTGTGCTGTAAATTCGTTCAACTGTACATAACAATAACTATGCCAGATCGCTCATCAGGGAATCGCATTTTTTTCCGATCAAATTTATCCGTTTACTATTTTTTAAGCCGTCCTATATTTATATAAAGTAAGAAAAAAATCGGGCATTATGCTGAACGCGCAGCGACGTAGTAGGAACACCGCGATGACATCATTTTTAAAAACAAACATTTTTTTTCCAATTTCACATCTTCACGCAGTAGGTACTATGCAGGTATCTGAGCAGGTCCACGTCCAAATATCCTCGACAGTATTGGCACCACTGCAGGGGCAACTAGGGGGATGCTTGGGGGTGCTTAACCGGGGGTTATAATTTACAAGTTATTTCAAATTGCAGTTACAATTATATTTATTATTCCAATAAGTTCTACTCCATGAGAACGAAGTTTTTCGAGTATGCAACAAATCAATATATTGATTGAGGTCTATTTTAAATATTAAGAGGGATGTCACAAATAACATAAAAACCGGATCAGTGTTAGATAAATATAGCACAAAACGAAAAATAGTTTTAACATTAATTTAAATTATACGTAATTATATAATGTATGCCGTTTGTTACAAACTTATATGACTTATATTTGTTGTATAACTTGAATAATATTAGGTATATATTCAATATTGTAATAATAAGAGAATTATTTACTCTTTAAGTTCACGGTTTAGTGAGATAGGTAAACATAATTTAAGCACACAATAAAATATAGGTCTAACTTTTATGGGCCCATAATTGGCACCTCAGATTTTCGCCACCAGCACGTCATATCAGTCCCCTATTATTCGTCTGTGCGGCACCACGTACATTATGGCGAGGTGTATTGTGCGCAGTGCAACACGAAAATAATACAATTATTGGAAAAACGTGCCGTACAGTAAGCATTTTAAAGAAGCCTTGAGATTCGTTAAGATCTCGTAAAAAATAAAAATAACTTGTCCATCCCAATAAACCAAAATAATGAATAATGTATAATTCGTGTGCACAAAAATAAATTATGAAATTGCGATCCGTCGATTATAACACTGTGTATCGCATACTATATATTATAATATAATAAGTCAAACGTGTGCAATCACGAAGTCATGACGGAGGGTGGTGTCCATATATTATTATAATACCGTTCACAAAAATGTACGTCTATACCTTTATAATAATAATATTATGTATAAATGGTTGTATAATATGCAACAGTAATAACGGTATAGGCCGTGTCAAATGTTTTGGCGATTCCGCGCGCGGCGAACCGCGAGTGTCGCCTTATATATATTGTATAATATATTACATACACCCACACATACACCATACAATATATATACATATAATCATATCATATATCACATATTATTATGTGTTATACTTTATTTTAATATAATATACAGATATTTAAAATTATGTGTTTATTGTATCTATCTATATTTATTGTCTACGCACACTGTGTATAATGTATATATATACCATTTGTTTTGGTATACAAATACAAGTGTCAACTTCAGTCGTTAAGCCTGGCCCAGCGTTTTTTTTTTCGTTTTTACTTTGATTATATGCGTTCATTAAAAACTCATTCGCCGATGTATTACTTATATATAGTTATACACACAGACACACAGACACACAGACACACAGACACACACATCAACGCCGTCAATATATACAAACACGAAAAGCAATTTCCACATGTAAATCGCGTGTATTCGATTTCACCGATGGAAAAAAAATCTGAAGAAAAATATTACAATGAACGTGTATGTTATATGTAACGCGGGTGTACACGAATATATATATTGTATTATAATATAATATAGTATAATAGTTTGTCTGCTCTTTGCATATTATATACCTACCAATATACTATACCAACTCGTATATTATATACGTTTCATATTTAAGTTTCCGAAGGGTCCAATATGATGCGAATTTTCCTTTATTTACTTTCACGTACAATATTAATACACGTCTTTCGCGAGTGGAAGGAGTGTACGGCGAGATTGGAAATCGGACACCGCTGCCCTGGCTGCAGTACATTTTAGAAATTATGTTTTTTACTTGAAGACTTTCCGGTAGTTTTTTCAGAAAAATTGCAATAAGAAAATATTACCCACCGAAAAACTGCAGTGATGACCGACCGTAGTTAGTACAATGTACATGCGGTACATCATTATAATTTATAATATATTTTAATGACTTACCGGAATCTTTAGTCGATGTTAGGGTATATAATATATGATATACACGTTTCCTGAAAACCTTTTTGTATTTTTTACTGATTTTCAATGGTCCAAGAAAAGCGACGAAACTTGCAATTTTCCACGATCATTTGATTTGTTATACATCATAGATTATTCACAATTGAATTAATAATATTCAAGGGTTTGTTGATATTATTTTGCAATTTTTTTGCAATTTTTTGATACATTAAAAGTTTTATCAATAAGTTTTCCCAAATACCTATATACTTAATTTAAAAAATTAAAAAATCAGTGATATTTTTATAGTTGTCGAGTAGGCATAATATTAAAATTAATTATTTTTTTGTTTGATAAGTAATGATAATATTGTGTCAAAAAAAGTTTGTATTTGTAGGTTTTAAGACTTGACATTTCAATGCAATAGGATATTATATTATCATGCTCATTATACTATACTCAATAAATATTGAATGCCTTTACCGGCTTTGCTCATAAATAATTTTTATGAGCACTTAAAATTGTAAATGCGTCCTATAAACACTAAAACTAAATATATTATAGTGGGTAAACGGAGCTCCGTTCAAAATCGTTTTTCGAACACCGTGATTTATGATTGCCTTCAAACTGATAATAATTATACAACAATTGCTTGTAACTTACCTGTTTCCTGTCACTAAATTTTTTTATTATTTAAATCATTGTAAATACAAATGTTGTAATGTACCTACATTATATAATATATTACGTTAGGGATTAAACGTATAGGTAAATACAATACTTTGTTCAATTCAATTCCATTTTAATCTTTAACGTTTTATCATTTGTTTAAATATGAAGAGAAAAAACTTTAGTGTTCCAAGTTTAAAATTAAACATTTTAATTTCCAAATCTTTAATATATTAATTTTATAATATCCCTATTGCTCAAACAATATAATTATATGAATTTATTTAAAATATAAATATATTTACTTCAAACAAACGAATAAACGGGGGGCACTTATTATTTTTGTTGAACATAAATTGTTGGACATTTTTCAGTGAAATATCGGTATCAAAAAATGTAAGGCAATAAAAATAATGTTTTTAGTTTTACTCAATCGCAAGTCGTAAATATAATATGTATAGGTAACGTTAAACAATTCATTACAATACCTAAAAATATAAGATAAAATATTAGACTTTAGAAATTTAAATTTATATCGTATCATATTATTATAATTTATATTATATACATAATAATGTGTAGATGGGCGTGAAACAATAACATTGACATAATAATATATTATTGCTATTGCTGGTACATACAGTATACATTTAAGTTGATCGGAATCTAGTACACAAGACAGTATATGCTAGTCGATTTTTAATAAATGTCGGTTGTGTGAAAATGTCGAGTGCAATGTACTCGAGCTAACTATAACTGTATACCTATAGCGGTCTATGTTATGTGGTTGCAATAGCAATATTATTATAAACGCAAAACAATATTCGGGAAGTCGTTAAATTTTATTTTTATGTCCGTTTAATCGATTTTTAATTACCTATCAAAAATTACAATTAAGTATTGTTTTATGATATTATATTGTGTGATGTTGCGTAAATCACCTCCACTGCAGTATGCCTAATATTCGCGAGAATAAAATATCGTGACATTTTTCGAATCCATCGCTAGAATTGTTCGCCTATAATAATACCATCGCGCAAACGTATATTATATAATATTATTACTTTGTATAGTTTTTTTTTTTTTTTCGTTCCTTTTTCAGAATCAGACTTCCTGTGCATTTCATATTACATTGTCTCGGGCGTGGAAAACACCGTTCAAAATTCGATACGGCCAAAACGTCGCACGAATGCACCGAACTACGCGCGCTATCGATATACATATACGCCGATATGTACAATATTATTATATATGGCGTCAATCGCGATTAACAATGTGCGTATGATGAGGCTCATAGATATTATTATCATTATACATAACTTAGGAGGTACTGCAGCTATTCTCTCTTCGTTTTTTTTTTTCTTTTCCTATAAAAATAAATACGGTTACGTCTGGGGATCCTTACGCGTATATTATAATGCGACTGCACTATTGTGGGAAACGATGAATGCGATTTATGTACATATAATATCTCTAGTGTGCGGCGCTGATTCACCGGAACCTCCCCTCGGTCTGCGGGGCGCGTCTGCAGGTATTCGCTTTTATGTTTTTTTTTTTTTTTTTTGTTCTGCTTTGCCCATTCTATAAATCGCTTATATATACACGACGTGACATTCGGGGTGGGCGCATCGTGCAGGCGCGTATGCGGGGAGCGTTGAAAAAATTCCGGAATCCGTAGAAATTTTAGGCCGAATTACGGTATAACAAAAAACCGTTTGGACACGCGTATATAAATAAAACATATATGCCTACCTACCTACCTCGCACTGATAAACGTTTTTGAAAACAGTCTAAGCACGTAATCACAACAAACTCGATTAAATCGGACGCCAATAAAGTTAACGAATCGTATAATACATAAAAAAAAATGTATTATAATAATTAAGACGAATTTTTTATGGTCAATATTTTTTTAAATAATCAGATTGTGAGAATCTATATTAAATTATTGTATTCTTCCCTGCAATTCTTTGTTGACAGATGTATTATATTTTTTTCTTTATTGAGCTAATTTTTATATAGTCATTATATTTATTAACTTTTTGGTACATCAAGATAATTGGCGCAGTTATTTTAAGTATAAATTGAAACAACGTATTCAAAATGTATATGCGAAATGTTAACGGCTCTAAACGATAAATGTTCCGAGCGAATTATTATCGAAACGTGGTTATAACTTAAATCAAATTCGGATACTCCAAACGCGTTATACTACAGCTATATGTATATTATATTATAAATTATGATGTATACACAGGTGACAGGTCTCACGGAAACACACAAAACATGACGTTATACGTATATTATGATTTATAATATGATATATTTAACACGAAACGATGGGACACTAAAAAAAAAATGTCAAAAAAATATTACTGTGAATAAGAAAAAATGTGTAAAATGTAAAATATTATAGGACGGATTGACTGAACGGAGGGGAAACGATAATACAAGGTGAACAAATAAAGACGACTGGCCCGCTGGTGGTTTGTGCTTAAAATGGGACTCAAAATATCGGCTGCAGTGGCTATCGCATACACGAGTATATATAATATATATATATAGATAGTAGATGAGTGATGGCAAATCCGCCGTGGTGACCCCCACCAGGCTGCACGGTCGAAAAGTTCGCGAACCGTCATTTTAAAGTCAACGTCGGGCCGCGTTACCTATATATTATCATAACTGCTTAATAAATCATATTATTAAAGACAGCACATTCGATACGTTCCATCGACGACCGGTTTTAATATGTCAACGGGCGAATTTGTGCAATCTATTTTATAAATACGTTAATAACCATATTATTATATAATTTAGAGAAACAAAAAATAAGAGAACAGGCCTTTTTTATGTTACAATTTTCTGACGACACTATTGAACTTTTTTACAATTTTTTTTCACAGAGTTGTTCCAAATACTTTCCGGAGTGTCACCGCTTCACCAGATTTTTCATTTTTTTTTTTGTCTGACGGGGGAGGCGTATTGTATTTAAAGGATACGGTTTTTAGCGTGTCATTTAAATAATTTATAAAAGTCATTATTTATTACACGACTAGGCTTTGGATAGTTTAATTATAATAAAAAAACAACGCATATATACGAATCGATTATTTTAACACACGAGCGTAGCCTGGTTATTCGGCTAGTATATTTATATTATAAAATGATTTAACAATACAATTATTAATTATTGCCTATATATTATATTGACAAATTATTTTTTTCCGCTCATTCATTACGCGTATGCATATAAAATTACTATATATAATATTTATTTAATACACCGAACCGGCCTACGGTTTAAGTTTACTTTATTATCATATATATATATATATAATACAACGGTCGGGGCGGTCGCGAACAGTAGCCATGTATACAGACTCCTATGCGCGCGCGTGTGTGTGTGTGAGTAACCGCCCGCGCGCATAAACCCCACACAACCGCCGCCGCCGCGTGTAATATAATATATATATATATAAATAGTGCAGCGGGAAAATAAAAAATAACGTCGAAACATAAAACTCGTAGAACGTTGTAAAATGCATAATTTATTTTAGATGTGCACTCTATAATATATATGTATATATAGATGTGTGTATATACCTATACACACTATTTTATTTGTTAAAACTTTGGATATAGAGCGCATAAAGACGGATAGAAAGTAAATTCGCCTCCGGTGTGTTGTTGTATTAAAGTCGTATATGGTGTGTGTGTGTGTATATATATATTATGTAAGTGTGCGTGTGTATGTATGTATGTATCTAAGTAAGTATGTACGTATATAGTCGGTGTTCGGTAATAATAATAATAACAATAATAGCACACGGAGCATAATATATATATATATATATATATTTATACGTTGTTTGTCCGTGACAGTCAACGGCAAAATTGGTAAGTTCGAGCTCGGTGTTTCTTCAGACGAACGTCAGGTCGACCTTTATTTCGTATACCGTAAAGTGTATAGTACATAACGCAATTAGCGCAGTGTTTCAAGTCAGGCAATTTCGAATACAACAAACGTTTCGCGGTGGCGGCGGTGGCGATAAAGCCAAAGTAAAATCCCGTTGGCGATTCCGAGTATATAATACATGTATACAGGGTGATTCGCCGAGCCTGCTCGCCCCCTTTTCCTTCTTCAGTAGGTACCTATTGAAGTCGTTCGATGTCTGAATTTTTGAATTTTTGAAATTATCTCAATGACCATAATATTTTTATAATTCTTGAGATTACCTATTATACAAGCAATAAATCCAATATTACATTAATCTTAAAATTTTGTAAAATAATTTTAAGGGCTATTATCATTCCCTTTTTTATTAAAAAAAAATTTTATATGGTGTTTATGTGTAGACAATATAATATGTATACAAATTCCAAAAACCAGAATTTTAATGAATTCGTTATCAAATGAAAAACATGGGCGTATAAGCGTGCTCGGCGAATCACCTTGTATACGTATTACGTATATTATGTATATACCACACAGCAGTGATGTGATTTTAAACTATGGCGTACATTATAATAACAGCGAGGTACCTATATAATATATACGCGTTAACTGCGAGATAGGAGATCCGGCGACGAAGACGTTTTCGCGATCGATCGACTTTCGAGCACTTGAGCGAATTTCGTTTTGGTTTTTTTCCCGCAATAAATATCGCGTACCACTGCAGCAGCGGAGCTATATGTATAGAAGTTATATTATAGAACTGTCTATTATATTATACGGCGTATATAACGACGTTTTGTCAAGCCCACCCGCGTTTTTATCGCCGGAATTTTAACTGCGACGATCAGAGTATGGAATTCAATTACGCAAACAACATCTATAGGAACTTTGAAACTATTATTATTATTATTGTTATTATTATTATTATTATCTATCCGCAGAGATAATAACAACTGTATATAGCGTAGCGGCATAACATAAATCCGTATTATTTAACGGTATTAGAACACTGACTTTGTATCATGACAAACGCCCTGACCTAAAAGTTTATACAAGCAATGACGATATAATAATAATATGTAATATATATACGTAGGTACCTACTTACTGAAATTATGGCAGAATTTGTCGCGAAAATCGTGCACCGCCGCGCTATTTTGAAAGTATTAAATATTATGTATAGTTATCAAACGTCGAAACGTCGTTTTATTCGTCGAAACCAAAATCAGATCGGGATCGCGTGATTTTTCAAAAATCTTTTCTACCACCAACGAAATGTCTTATTCAATAAATTAAATTTTATATTGTTTTTACTTTATCAGCTCGCGTTAACACCGGGAATAATCTGTATGCGAAAATGAATTAATATTTGATTGTCTCGCACATAAGGTATATTCTAGCTAACCCAACCGTATTGACTGCATTTATATTGAGTGCTTTTTCTGTTTTCGTAGAATTGTGATGTTACGGCTATATACTTTCAGCGTTTTGCTGTAGTCGACGCACATCGATCGAATAAACGACGAAACCCATCCCGGAACCGGAAGCCGTCGCTTAGTACGCGTTTTATCGGGTTTTAGTGCGTCTATACTTTATTCACAACATTTGAACTGCACGCAGATAGTACCCATCTATATCCTATCGTTCCAGACCGTCTTCTTCGAGAAGTTCATCAATGCTCGTGCTACGAAAACAAGGTTAAAAATCTTTAATTGTATAAATATATTATATAATATTTGAGTTAAATATAGTACATGATATTATTATTATTATTATTAATATGCAACATTTATATTAAAAGTTAGTCTTATAGTAGTAATATTTATAGACTAAGCCTTAATGTTTATTATAAATGGTATTCAGCAGGTACTTATTTAATGTACACACAATAGTATATTATAGACGCCTTACTATCTGTAGTATTAGAAGATTAGGTCGTTTTTTATATTTTTTATTTGGGTAGGCGTATACCATCATAATATTATCGCGTTTCGAGTGTACACAATACGTCCTAGTAAACTATACGATTATGCGACAATATTAACATATTGCTAATCGTTAAGTAAACTGCATTTATCGCTCATTATTAAAAGATATTTTTTAAAGAATATTTAAAAGAGGCTTGCTTGGTTGGGTTAAGATTTTAAAAATATCTGTATATTAATATTCTATTTTTGTTGTTTCAAGAGCGTGTAAAGTATGAAAAAAAATCTTTTGTGACATCGCCATAAAAAAATATCACATAATATCACCCAATATTTGTAATTTTACCATGTACTTGTATTTGTAGGTAAGTCTATACTATAAAGTACTCTATAAGTATAATTATACGTATTTTGTCCACGCAATCGTTTTTCCGTATATAATATGTACCTACGTCCTACACCCTATAATAAACGCGAGATGATTTAAAAAAGAATAGTACTTTTCTACTCCTCTGTACTTCTATCAATCGGATGTTTATACGAAAAACGCCGAACATCGTAGGTTGTTAAAATTAATACTATACTATACAATAGAATATAGATCGTTGCATTATAATTTTTTCTAATGTGTAGGTACATATTCGGTCCGCGATTCGTCATGATGTGCGCAGGATTTCTCCACGTGCAGTAAGCAAAACACAAATTATTAGTTATTACCAGTTACGAAAACTTCTCGTCCCTATATAATATATAATATGCAATATATCAAACGCACGATTTTTAATGAAAACGGAACGCGATTTATCGATAAAGTCCTATATAATATACGTATATTGTACATACTGCTGCAAAGTTTAAATATCGAAATAATTTCGAACGATAAAACAAGGGTACGGGCGGACTGAAGAGAGCGCCATACAATACTGCACGTTGCTGCAGGGTACTGTGTGCACATTTTATTATTATATTATTATTTATTGTACATATTATTATATACGCCGCACGTGTATGTACGATACGACGTATTACGTATTATATATATTGAAGCAATCGTCGTTCAAAAATCAAAAGTACCTAACCGAACACAGCTTTCGACCACGGAGTGCAGATTACGTCAAAGCACATATTATAATCTATATAAATAAAATGGTATATAGTATATAAAACGTAATAACTGCATAGTTTAACGATGGAAAAGAAAAACAGTTATCACATATTATTATTATTATTATGAGAAAAACTATAATGTTTGCCTCATCCGCCCACCGAACGGTGGTCGCTCAGCAGCACCTCGGCCGCGAGTGAGAAAATATACTAAACAGGTGGTGCTCAAGAGGGTAGATGAGGGTGTATCCTTCACAGTTCCACCGTTGGAGAACTATTTCACCAATTCAGTATACTTAAATAAGCATAATATACCAATGATTACAATATATTATTTTAATTTGTATGTATTAGTGTATTGCCATCAATAAAATAATTTCCCCACTCCATAGGAAAAATCTGAGCACGCCACTAATATATACTACACATAATGATATACTAAATACACGAATAATAATTAAGATGATGGTACACGAGTCTTCTCGCGGCGGGTTCCATTATATTCACACGCGTATATGAAATTAAATTAAATTTAAACAAATATGTCCTATTATTATTATAAAGTTGTCATCGAAAATCTTTATCGTTCCGGTCCGCGTGCGTACCTATATCATGCGCGGTACTGCGAGTGATACTAATACGTCATGAAAATTTAAAAACTCACTCATCAACCGTGCACGGTGAAATAATGTAACATATAATATCATATCGTGTTATTATATACATAAATAATAAACGACGATCGCTGCAACAGATTCTCGTCCGGTTGCAGCTATAGAACATATTTCGTTATATTATTATTGTGACGAGCGAGTGCGGTGGAGGCTGCTGCTGCCGCTGCTCGGACCTACGTCGCGCCACACACACGTGTTCGGGTATCCCACGCGCGCGTGCCACCATTCGTCACTGTCCATCAGCCGCGGTATCTAATAAACAAAGGGATGATGACACCGTCGTCGTCGTCGCCGCCACCGCGGAACGTTTTTCCAATAACGACGACGACGACCGCCGTGTGTGTGTGTGTGTATATATGTATACAGTATACACACACGGCGTTATTATTATCGTTATTATAAGAGACAAGAGTATCATTTTTCAAAACGAAATATCCGCGTCGAAAACGTATTATTATTATTATTTATTATATAATATATATTACTCGTCGCTATATATGTATATATGCGCCGTACGGGCGGGTCGAGAAACACCGAGCTGTGAAGTACCCATACACACACAATATATATATATAGGTAGGTACCGACTGATGTTATACTGTGTGTACACATCGCACACACACACACATATATATATCACACACGCGAATTACGTCACACGTTGCGAATGCGTCGTGGGAAACGATGTATGATGTAGTGTCGACGACGACGAGAGGAGAGAGATCGATATCCTGTGCGACGTCGATATCCGGCGAGACGTCGTCGATCGGTATACACGCTGCAGTATTGATAGGCAATCGTACACAGACGCAGCGCGATTAGTGATAAAATATATTTTATTTGCAAACACGCGTAACATATTATATTATTATAATATCATACCTATTGTGTGTGGGACGGCGCAACGATACCAAAGACGACGGAAGTAATAAAAATAATATAATCCTCTCGTCGAGCACACGAACGTGCCGTGTTAGGGGTGATGTTAGGGGTGCCGTTTAACGCCCGTGAGGCCGTCTCCCGATGTTTCAGAACACGCCGAGTATTTCTGAAAATATTTTTTTTACATCTCATAGTAAAGTAGAGACAACCCAACGTTTTTGGAAAGCGATTATATATTTTTAACGTCATAATTTTTTTTAATTTTTCACTCTTTTGAACGACGGCGTACATATTTTTCAATTTCAAATTCAGAAATTACATTTTTAAGCTATTTTAAGTTTAAGCGAGCGGAGTAGTTGCGACCAATATTTTGCCGGGTAACCTCTCTGTTCCATTCTGATCCACTCAACTAAACTTGCAGAAATACATAACTCATAATTTAGCTACTCGTCCAATATTCGATTTTAAATTTCACCTACACCAAAATATAATATCGTGCTTTGGAATAAGGAATTAAAAAGCACGTTGTTGTTAAAAGACTAATAGCGATAAAAAATAGTTAAACACTTCAAATTATACGTAAACAAAATATTTTCAAAAACGTTAATAGTTTTTAAAATAATGAGTGCGTCTCGCGTTAAACGGATCACGCGATGTATGTATATACACATCACGCTTAAAGTTCGCGCACGGCTATGCAGAGCTATAGTATACGATTTATACAAAATAACATGAGATAATATAACAATAAACTGTAGATTTGGTAATAAAATATTATTATTTTCAGGTATTATTACTATTATTATTGTGTTGTACCTGTACGTAGGTTGTAGGGTAGGTATACACTGCGGCACGTACGTCATTGGCGGCTGCGGCGACGGGTGTCTCCTTTGCAGCCCGCGTTTTTCGAACGGTATAATATTATTATAAAGCGCGCGCGCGAGAGAGAGAGAGAGAGAGAGAGAGAGAGTGGGAGAGAGCATTAACTCAACACGCCTATGGCGATTTATAATAATAATTCGCTTATTGTATATAATATGTAGCGGCTGCTGCTGCTGCTGCTGTTTATACTTGGCCTCCTCTCGCGAAATCAAAACGCGCCCGTGTAAAATACGGCTAAAACGTCGTGTATACATATGTATATTGTACCTATATATATGTATATATAGTGTGCGTGCAGTGTGTAATATAATATTATACGAGCTCTCTGCAAAACGGCGGCCAATTAATCAATGTTTGTCGTCGTCGTCGTCGTCGTAGTGCACACATACCGATACATAATATAGTACACGTATATATCATATAATACGTTTATATAATAATATATACCTATACCTTCGACGTGTGTGTATAATATATACTTGCGTAGGTATATACTACCGTTTTTTTTTCAGCGTGTCGCAGTTTCAATCAAACTAGTGCCCGGACCCTTTTTTCTTCCGCGCCGCAGAGGAGCTATTATTCTTTTACGTCCGAGCACACGCATGTACGCGGCGGCGGCGTATACCTATAACCACGTACACGAGTACCTACACATATTATACCGCGGTATGTCGGTACGTATACGGATTGCGACGGAAATAACTGGAAGTTTGACATAATAATATTATAACCGCGACCATGTTGTTATTACGTATTTTGACTTTTATATTATTCTCATCAATTTTTTAAAAAAATGTTTTAAATTTGAATATTACACGATTAAAATATATTATAATCTGATATTGCAGAAAATAACAAAAATTATTACAGAGTAAGAGTTAGGAGTAGTTACATATTTTGTCAGATATTTCTGCAGTTACACCTCGTAGGCACGCTGTGGATACACTGCGCAGTGATTCACCAAAAGCATAATAATATGATGTTCAGCCCCATTTTTCCTTTAATGGAGGATTTATTCAAATGGGAATAACACTGATTTTTGGAACTTTTAACTAAACTTATGTCTTGAGAACCATATTTCAATTATTTAGATTTTTATACCATTTATAAGGAGTGTCCTGTCGCGATGCTAAATTGATATTCTCAAATGAGAATCACCAGTTTTCCTGTAAAATGGTATTAGTCAAATGCAAATTTTTTGAACATTATGATGTATATAAATCGAAATCTTAACGTGAAGTTTTAGTGTTATTTAATTTGGTGTTCCAAGAATAACATGTACATCATTTGGGCTTAGAATAGGCTTAGAATATATGAAAGGGGGGGGGGCTATGATGATTTGGGAATTTTAGTAATTAATACATAATATCAACATTTTATAATTTGTAAAAGTAGTCTGAATACAATAAATACTAAATCCAATATTACCCAATACATTTTGTTTTTTTGTAAAAAGTCTATTTTAGTTTCCATTTTTAAGGAATTTATCCTTTGTATATACATTGAAGAAATTGAAACAACCTATTTGAATTTTGATTAAGATTCATCAAAATGTTCAAAAAAATACAGCAAATAAGGTTTTTTCTCATTTGAAAAAAAATAAGTCAACGTCGCCACACTCCTTAAATGTAATAAAAAATCTAAATGATTGAAAACATAGCTCTTAATAGTTAATAGACAATAGTAGGTATATAGGTACTTAAAAATTCCAAAAATCAGTAAATACAAATAAATTCATTATTAAATGGAAATAATGTGGATGAATCACACTGTATACATGCCTATTGATACGTATGTTATATATGTGCTCGCTTTCGCCGTTTACATTTTGTCGAGCACTGCAGAATAGGTACATCGCATGCACTGCAATAACCAATTGTTTTTCTCTCTTCCTCTTTCTTCTCCTTAAGCCGATTAATACACGTGCAAACAAACAACATATCGATGATGACAAATGCACCGAAAAACCGTTCGTATCGTGGATATAAATACTGCGGATCGCATATTATATTATTGTATAAGCGATATAGGTACCAGAGGTGCCTGTATAAGGATTTTTCCCACGATTTTCCAGCCGTGTTTCCGCGGAGATTAATATACGTCATATCAATCCGCGACTGTGGTGTGACAGATCTTTCGGGGCGGGGACATGAGCAAACAACGACTGTATTTATTATTGTTTTTTCGGCTCAATTACAGGACCTATTTTAGAAAATCATATATATTTTTAAAAATAAGTATTTATACTCCGGTTGATTATTAATTTAATAATGCATGATGCGAATCGATGAAAAATCACACGATATTTTCACACTAATGATAAACACACCGCAACGTGATTATGTGACTTTTCCTAACCTCGATAAAATTAGTAAAATATATAACTAAATGCATAGACGTGTAAATTAAACTTTGATATTAGAAATGGACTTATAATATTATAGAACTTAATATTCATATCACGCATTTTGCAGTTTTAATGTCTAAAAGTTGGAAATCGCAGTCAATTTTGTATACCGTATAGTTTGTAGGATATCAAGGGATATTAATTTGAAGAACCCCTAGATATACACACGCATAAACCTAAACGTTTTATACTGGCAAAACAAAACGAGATTACACTACAATAATTGGATTGATATTACTCTATATATTATACGTCATGTTATAGGTATACCTATATAACATATAATAATATACGAGTACTACAAAAAATATTATTTTACAAACTGGGCGGCGGCGTGCCCGATAAATCGTATTTCGCGTCACTGTTTACATCGAAAACACTCAGATTAAATAACTCGAACGCATAGCGAGTTTATTAAACACGTCACCGCGTGCTGTCAGTGGGGTGAGCGGTGGCGGTGGGATGACGGGGGCGGTGCGGATGCGGTGACTATACCGCGACGGAAAGGATAGACGGGCGGATTACGCGCAAACGAGTGAACGTTATAATAATATTATTATTAAATCAGGGTACGACGACGACGACGTAAACCAGGGAACTTTCGAATATTACATTACTATTATTATTGTTGTTGTCGTAGTTCTTCTTATTATTATTATATTATATTATAACAATATTTATATGATATGACGAGTGGTGCAAATCGGCTGTCCACAATATAAGCGCTAAGGGTTTTTTACCGCCGTCAATTTGTATTACAGGCCATGGTATTTACGGTAGTCGTTGTTTTATCGACGTGTCAAAATTGAAAATCGTTGTTCGACATTTCGCCGGCGCGTTGAACATTTTGATAATAATTACCTGCACAGACTCGTGTACTGCGTGGCGTATTTAGAACGTTACAGCTATTTTAGGGAAAACAAAAGTATTTCCAGCTCTCCACGCCCTCACAAAATAGATCTATCACCAACACTGACGTTTTCCTATGTATTTTTTTCCTGTGCGTATTTTCACCTCATTTGTTTAACTCGCTAAAATTGAAATTTTTTGAGATATTAAATAAAAACATAATGATTGGTAACGTACCTAATTCACGGTTTTTAAATTCTGGCTCACAATTATTTTTAAGAATAGACTCCAATTCTGGGTCTTGTTCTAAAAGTACTTATTAAGGATTAAAAGTCCATTAAAAACCGGATAATTAATTAAAAAATATATTAATTTTTAAATAGGATATTTGTTTTCAACATTTTAACCAGAACGGTATTGTTTTTCGTCACTAATATGTTCAATTTAAATAAACAACCATCAAAAATGTAAGTCAATAAAATGTTTGAATCTAAGCCTTGAGCCGTACTAAGCCTCATCACTCCCACGGCGCGTCAATGATACCAAGTCAACACGAGCCACAAGCCGGTACGGCTTAAGAATCTGAAAATGTTTAAATTGTTTTCATTTACATAAAAAATAAGGTAACAGGTTTTTTACGATTCGGTCCAGTCCTCGCGAGTTGATTTCAGCACGGACAATTTTGCGAATGTGGTTCAATAGTTTATCAACTGGTAAACAGCAGTGCAGGTTTAATATACTTACATATTGCAGTGCGTAAGTACATAATATAATAGTTGGTACTTACATTAAGCTTTTTGAAATAAACCGATTTAAGTATTTTTTTAAGCCGTAGTTCGTTTGCTGCAATGAAAACAACATACGCCAACCTTAACTGCCGTGTGTGTGAGACACTGAGGCGGAACGGCGGGCAGATGACCACCGACACGATTTACTTTTTAAACAATATTAAAAACGTATCTCATACGCAAGTATAATCAACTGTCGTCACAGGTGGTTTTTCGATGTTCGTGAAAATTTTTTTTATGTACGCCGTTCGGACTATATACCTACGCAATAATTATACGTCGGTACACGTCGTGTGATATATATATATATAAAGATACTCATCAGAGTCACAGGATGGTACAAATATTTCGTTTTAAAAAGGGATGGGAATCGCGTTCAGCTCATACTTTAATATTATCCCCGCCACTCGAGAGTACACCCCGTTTAAACGTATTCATGTTCGGGGCTGGTATATGATGATGACATTTACACAACACCGGTCAGCGGCCATCCGGACGAATCGAAACAGTTATAATATAATAATAACAGCGGCCGTATTATTATTGTTGTCGTTTAATAATAACTATTATTATTATTATTGGCAGGGGTAGGTATATAGTAGTGGTGATGACGGCGGCGGTAGTTGTAGTGGTGTAGCGCGTGGTATAGTCGCGTATTTGTGGAGTAGTAATCGGTGGCCGCTGTAGGGCGGACGGGATGGCGGACGGACGGACGGACGGACGGACGGTCCTCTTTCCTTCCGATTCGCGTCGAAAACGAGCGGGCTCGCGGATGTAAAGATTAGTTTTACCGAAGAATTATTGGATTATCGGCTGCGTGATTGAGCACAAGTGTTCCGGATTTTCGGTAATTAACGTACACCGAACTGACAAAACTGCGGCGACCGCCCTCGCGTTATATATATAACATATATGACAGATAGACGGTAATAGATTTGTTCGGGGCCGTCTGTCAAATTGTTTCCGAAACTCTACGCCGCGCGGGATTAAACACATCGATCGGCGGCGGCGGCACTGCAACTATAATATACAATACAACACAACTATTTACGCGGACTATGCCGTGTATAACATATTACACACGCACACATATATATATATATATTTATAAACGACGACTGTATAGCAACTATAGATATATAATAATATTATATACATACAAGGCCTGGTCCGAGCGCGGCGCACGTAGATGTGTATATGGATGGACACGGCGGCGCCTTTGGGGGGGAGGGGGTGGAGTGGCGATCGGCGGAGGGCTATTCCGATGAAATATTATTTTTCTTGCCGCAACGATTGATCGGCCTTTGGAATTATAGCTAATCATTCTTTTCCTCCGGTTTTTATTACAAGGGGACGAAACAAATGTCATTCATCTCTCAACTTAATCCATTAGATATATATATATATATATAATATGCCATCATGAAGAGCGAGAATCTTTATGGGTCCCGCGCGCGCGTTGAGAGAGAGATATAGATAGATAGATAGATAGATACAGAGAGAGACAGAGAGACAGAAAGAGACAGACAGAGAGAGAGTGGGAGAGAGAGACCATCCCGATTTTCTATTAGTTTATTGAATAACTCAAACTTGACGTTTTTATATCAACGCATCTTCCGTCCGCCACAGCCGCCTCGTGCCCCCCGTACACACACACACACACACATATATATACGACGACCTAATGCGCTCACTATAACACGCAGCCGTATGTGTATATAGAATATAATATAATGTGTGCCACTGCTGGAATTATGTGATATTATATATATATATATATGAATATATGATATATACAATATACGTGTATATACACTTTATATAATAATAATACACACAACCCGGTCCCGCGGGGCTCGCGTTTATGCAGTATATAATAATATGTGCGCGGCGGCGGCGGCGGCGGAGGCCTCCGCGGACCGAAGTGTTTTATACGAGGGCGTCGTCCAATTGTCTGTCGTAATTAATTTATATATTTTTATCGTCATTATCGCCGTAAAGTTCCGCCCGTGGCTATTCAATACAATGTGATGTACACCGCACGCGCGTTATAACGTTATACGCTCGCGCGTTTATTAAAATTCAAAAAATAAAACAGACGCTTAAGAGTTTATAAGACGCTGCGGCGCACATAAACCTTTATGCGTAAACGAGCGCCCAGGTATAATGTATATACATATAACGTACACTATAATATACATAACGTGCGTATAAATAATTCATTTCCATTGTTATTGTGAGCGCGCGCGTCTCCGTTAAACAAACAAATGTACCGTATAAAAGTCTTTATAGTTGCTTCTCAATTTACAAACGTTCGCGGAGTACTTCATATGATGTCTATAATACACGTCTTATATGCGTGATGAACCGATTAACATCATTATTTCCAATATTTTATCATATTAATATATTATTATTATTCTCTATATAAGTCATGCGTTACTCGTCCGACTTATCTCCGTACGAAGGGATCTAAACAGCAGGGCTGGTTTTATGGGAATGCGAGCAGATGGACGGGCAGTGTATGGGCGGAATACGTTACAGGATCAAAAATTAGCAGGACGTATACTCTGATCTATGGATATGGGGAGGAGGATACATTTTTTTTTTCAGAAAAATATAATTTTAATTTTAGTTCATAATAGTTTATATATAACGTTATATAGGTTAGTTTTAAAAACAAAACTAACAATTTTATTTATATTAATATAATATATCATATTCCCCAAAGGGGAGGGGGGATAAAGCCACTTAGCCTTCCTGGATCCACGCCAAGCAGGACCCACATTCATTTAACCTTAAATTTATAATAATATATTTTAATATTCTACTGACTCATGACTGATCCTTGTAAATTTCAGTAAATTATAAATCGTAAGACAAAATAAAAATTGGTAAAACGACAAAATATAATGTTTTTTACACTTTTGTTATTCAAATTACATTTTTAGAGAATAATATAACAGTTTAAAATCAAATAATAATGAAAACTAATAAATTATATTTCTGTATTATATTATATTTTAGAATTATGTGTAGTTTAATTAATTTTTTTTAATTACCTATATTTATGTTCTCACCATTCAATTATTTTAAAATTGTGACCAACGTTTAATGTAGGTACTTATAAATGATTACTTTGTTTTGGGGAACTACAGCCTCCTATTAAATGCTTCCCAGAATCTAAAGTATGATTAATTTTTATAGGAAAAAATAATACGTTTTTGTGTCGTATAAAACTATTTTATTTTATTTATATTTTCCACCGCTCGGTTCGTATACATGTGCGACGAGAGTATATTTTGTAAATTGATTGGCATGATATACCTATAACGTGTTGATTCGTAAAAAAAAAATAGGGATTATTATATAACTATACCGACTTGTTGTCGTTATACCCTTTCTCCCATTTATAATATATATACTTACACTCACGTCGTGGCTGTAGTGTTACTTGCGCAGAATATTATAGATTACATTTCAAATTTGTTAACAGCTCAAAAGTATCAAGTGATCCCTTTGCAACCATATATACCTACTTTATTATAAAAGAACGTTATATTATTATTATTATTATTATTATATTATAACTCGCGTAATGGTGACCGTATAACAGTAATATACATTTGGGAAAGTCGTGATTGAATGAGAGTGATCCCCAAACTCGCCACAGCCGTATATCATGTAAGTCAGCTGCCCACAATAGGTCAGAGTTCTTCTCTCTTTTGTCCGTCCAAAGGGTCTTGTGTGTATAATATGCTATTGCCGTTCGCCATCGTGAGCCCTGCACCCGTGGTATATTATGTTACACAGTAGTCATCATGTCTTTGGAATTTAGGTACGGTATACTGCATGTATACGGTGTGAAGTAGACGCACGGAGAGGTGTAGGTACACTGCTGCTATTCGTAAAAGAATCGAAATCCATACGATCATTAATCATCGTCCTTCAGACAACACCTCGCGACTTCGTGTTCGATCGTTTCACAAGAGCCATTAAACGCATTCACGCTGCAGCAGTGAGTGAATAATGTGTATAATTTACTTGTTATAATGTTATTATATACGTAACCTACCTAAAATCTCTGGAAACCATTTTAAATCAAGTCTCTGCGTATATACCAGCTCACCAGCATAACATACTCGTGATAATAATAATAATTGTTCGATTAATTTATTGCAGTGTTATGTTAATGCACATAAATGATTTCGTTGTTATTTCGTCATAGGTATATTATATTGTACGGTGACACGGTGTCCTGTTCATTTTATTTTTTTCGAACATATTATATTATATTATTATCAATTCCAAACTATATATAGGCACGCATTGTATTCATTTATTACATACTTCACTATGCTCCATTGGAATAATACTATGGAATTAATACATGATTCGTTATAATATTCTTCACAAAACACCGAAGTGGTATTTATATATTTTAACAGTACCTATAACATGTAAATAATAAAAAAAAATAAAAAATATTCCGGTACATGGTTTAATTCTGAGACATAAAAACAATTTTATTAAAATTAATAATTCATCAATAGCTTTATTAAACAATTGCGATTTATGTTAAAAAATATATAACCAAACACTTTTTTTTTTATTACATTTCATTGTATACCTAAGACTATGAGAAGTAAAAAAAAAAGTAACTGGTAATTTTGCTGCGTGATTTATAAATATAAGAAGTATACTTTTTATTTATTTTTTAGTACTTAGGTATAGTAACTTACAAATGTATTTTAAATACGACAATACTGTACGTACATTTACAAGAATAACAACCGACAGCAAGGATATGAAATGATTTTCAGAATCTTATAATCTTATAGTTTATAATATTTACTTAGCTCAACTTAACTTATAGTCTAAACTTTCTATACTTAGTCTAATTTTTTGATAGTCGAAATTTATTGATAATGTGATATTCGATTTTATAACGAATACATATATAGCGAAAACTTACGAAATCCATAACGGCACTTGTTCTATATAAAAATTGTGCGTTTTCAATAAGTTTTGTAAAATATTATATAGGCGCACTGTTAGACGAACTTTGTAGTTGTTGTAAAAGTGTATAAAAAAATACACAATGTATCGTAAATTTGTATACATAATGTACACACTATACGCACGTATTGTTAAAAAAAAAAAAAAAACTCATAACCGATCAATTTCAAATTATTACGATACGCGTATAAAATACACGTATACGATACACCAGGTGTTCGGGAAAATTGGGAAAATCGATAATATTGCAGCAATAATAATAATAATAATAATATATAAGTGCGTTATCGACTGTTGGCACGTAGTTCGACGAAAACACCTGATTTAATCGATAGATGTGTCAAAACGGATAGCGCGTAGGTATACGTATAATATTATACAATATTTGAATAAGAACGAAATAAAACGTGTCTGCGATAAACGTAGGTATATTATGAACGCGGGGACACGTGAACATTATAAACCGCATAAAAATCAACGGCGTTTCAAAATTCAAGTATCATCAGATTAAAAAAAATATATATATATATATATATATGCGTATACACATACGCATACACATATAATATACAATATCTGCAAGCGTTATGATATTATGCACAATAATAATATATGCGGCGTATAATATTATTATAATGTTATGTGTATAATGTGTGTCGTCTGGGCGCGAGACGCGGGACGGAAAAATAAAAAAAAAACGTCGACTTACCGACAGTTTATATATCCTACGCTCTGCTGCTGCTGCGAAAGCTTATATTATCGATCGTGTAAAATACGAGTTAACTTATAATATCACATATTATTATATATATATATATATATATACGTATATATCATAATATACGAACGTCTTAATGAGATACTATATTATAATATTGTGTGTACACCTCCACGACATCACGAAGCGTCTATATACATCATATTATTATTTTATGTTCGATGATGCGACGTTCGCGGGAATACCCGATGGAAAATATATCGTATTTACCCTATGCGCGCCGCTCATTGACGACCACTACCTTCCGCCATATTATATATTATTATACGAACTCGGCATCAAATATTTTAACATACAATCATAATAATCGATTTTATACTCGCCGAACGATATGCACTTTGATACCAGTTACGACCTACCTAAAAGTACACGTCTCGTCTGTACCACCCGATGTGTACACGAACGTCGGTGCGGAAAACTTAGAACAAAAATAATATATCGTAGCGTTCCATCTCGTCGACGACTTCGTGACAATATTATTCCGTGCCCCCTCCCCGCAGACACACACATCCGCGACCTTCGGATCGCCTATTTTTCATAGGCATAAACGCGCCCTAACTGTTCATATTAATTATAATACGTCATTTTCACATCTATTAAGATGAGTAATATTATTGATTAACTCTATAAGTAGGACTGATTGTATTATGTCCACGCTTTACACGCGTTGGAAGAATTTCGACGTGGTTCGGTAGTTTTGGTATGATATAATAGCTGCGTTAATAGTATGTGTTGGTTACCACGGTGATGTGAACATTGCAGCACATCTCACACGACGGTTCAGAACATAATAGGGACGATAGACTGAGAAGGGCGAAATACAATATTATACGCGTATACCTTGTTAATATTATTATAACACGTACAACTATATACGTATTATATACTTTTATCGCAGGCCAAAATAACACCCAAATGACGAATCCTTAATTAATAAGCTCTAACTGCAACCTGTTTTGGCGGCCATTTTTCGAAAACTCGTCCATCGCAATTGTTCATAGAAGACATTCTAAACCATCTAGGTCCCACGCAGTGTCATCATTTCAGTTTTTAATAGGAGGGGCAAACATTTTGACTAACTTATACATAAATGAACCAAAAAATAAACATATCGCTTCTCTCGTAACCTGATTCCAACTTACATTTTTATCTCGACACAATTACAGTCTGACATAACTTTATACGTGTCTGAGAAAAGATGTGAAGGAGCTAAATGACGGTGATTGAAACCTCGGTGTTTTCATTTTATATTTTTCTAGAGGGGTCAAATAAATTAAATTACAATACGAAACTGCTAAAACAAAATAATTGAAAAATCGAACATTTTTAAATAAGGATCTTCTATTATAGAGTGTTTTTCGAAATTATGGATACATTTAAGAGTGATCGTCTTGTTTTTATAATGCATATATCTGCAAGGTCCAACAAAGTCTGAAAGTTATCCAACAGTTTCCAACAAGTTACCGACAAATTTGTTGGACGTGTTTCATATGTGTCTGTTAAAGTTGTGCTGCTAACTATACGAGGGTCAATCAGACGGGGAGGAAATGCCCACCTTGTTTCCCACCTCAAATGACGCCACTGATCCCACGTCCACATTTCCAAGCACGGTATGACGCGAAATTCGCGAGTTGATAACTACAGAGTTACCCGTCGGTCAGTCTCGGAAAATACCGTTGTCGCAGGCCGTTCTCCCCTTATTGTCCGTCAAATTCTCGATTAAAAACCCTTTTCGTGGAGCCCTCCGCTAGTGAGTATTGTTTTATATACAACACTGTACTGAGACGAAATTCCGGATGAACATAATATTTTGTACATTTATTACGCTGCGTGCGGGTATCGGTGTTCTGCAGATCTGACGAAACGCTTGGACGGCTTCTCGAGGATTGCACGCTGTTCCAAAGGTGTAAGACATCATTTCATTCGTTACTATTAGTGTGTATATTCGCGGTATCCTTGTAGGATTGTAGTATCAATTTCAATACCCACCTCCACGACACATATTTAGAATCCATTGCAGGCGTATTTACTCTGTTTAGGTATATTATTATACGCTCGTTTTGTGAGTTTACTGCAGGTAAGTACATATTGTAATTGTAAATATAGGTTTGTATAACGTCCAAATAAAAACTTGTTAAAATAGTCGTGTACAGAAAAAAAACGTATGTAACGTAATAAATCGATTTTTATACATTACACATTCTTATAACACACGAGTTTTGTTGTAGATTATTGTCGTGTTTTTCATTAAAATATATATAAGCCGTCTGCAATAAACGTCTGTGGTGGTGGTGGTGGTGGTGGTAGTGTTATTTGTATAGCTGGCAACACGCTTGACGCCAAAATGTCGACTATACAATGGCATAGTCGCTGTAACCACGGCGTAGGTATCTGCGAAGAGTAAAGTGAATTTGGAAAAAATTGGACCAAGGTAAATACGAATTTAAGTATATAATATGCTCCTTGCGGTTACGATCTCTATATTTTGGTCGACGAGTTGCTTTCCAATTAAGTTGTATAATTAGTATACACAGCAGACAAAAGAATACTCATTCATAAAGTCTCAATAATATTTATCGAATAACGTTCGACATCGAGTAATACGCTCAATATAAGCCCGAGTGTGCGGTTTATTATATTACATGTACCTATACGCGTGTATATCACTGCACATTGTTCCGATGGTGAAAACGAAACGAAACGCTCTGGCTGCGTATAATATGCGTTTTACGAACAAACACACGCTGGCATTCGCGGCGGCGGCGGCGGCGGCGGCAGTGGCGGATTTCGATCCCTTTTTACTCGCGCGGTGGAGGCGGTGGAGGCGGCGGCGGGCTGCCGGCTATTAAGGTGCGTAATGGGCTCTCGACTGCGATCCGTGTGGCGCAAACACATTGATTCACCGGCAGCGGCGGCGGCGGCGGCGGCGGACCTCGTGTTATTATACCACCGCCGCCGCCTCCGCCTCCGCCGTCACCGCCGCTGTTCCCTGTTCTGCTGCCGGGTCTGCCGCCGCAGTCTCTTTAGCTCTTTTCCTCGTCGTCCTCTCACTCCGCAGAGACCCTTTTATTATAGGGATCCGCCACTCGTCGTAGTCGTCTTTCGATCGGCCGACGGAAAAAAATAACCCCCCTCCCCCCCATCCGATGCGTACCGCGCCGGTATCGTCACGCATGTACACTGCGGCACATTGGCGCGCGAGCCCGTCGTACACTGCTGCAATATGCGCGGCGAAATAATATATATCATCGTCGTCGACGTCGTCTTTGGTATAGGTAGATGATACTAGGTAGGTGCACGAGAGCACTTTTGTAAAACGGATGTACAACAATAATATTATGTCCGTGAAGTCCGTTATACAGCAGTGGCGCGCGCTACGGATCGACTAGCGGAAGGTTGGGGGGGAGGGGGGGATAGAGACGACCGTTCGGCGAGTTAAAAGGTATACCGCAAATAATATACACACGTATATATATATGTGTGTGTGCATCGCGAGTGTATCGCATCGTTCCGGACGACTACGTATCGGAACCGGTGGACCGTGCGCCGCGAACCGATGCCAAAACGGCAATCGGAAGACACGACGAGTTCGTTTCTGTACGTACACGCGGACGGACGGACGGACGGACGGACAGGCTCTCGCGTAAAAGGGCTCGTCGCGGTGGTTTAACAACGATCCGCCACGCGCGGAGACGGGTGCCCGGAAACGGCGGCGGTGCAGTCTCCATATTATATTCTCTGCGGATCGCGCCCAGCTTCCGGTCATCCGCGTGCACGTGCGTACCTATACACATATTATAGTGCGTACGCGATCGGCCAAAACGCGCGGGCACCACACGCGATCGTCTCTCGATATTGTACACTATTGTCTTCGCCCGAGCGAAAACTTGAGCCGTATACGCCGCGCGCCCGCACGATTGCCGGCCGATGCAGCGTATTATATACCTCCGTGCGAAACGGGCCCAGACGAAACGACGACGACGTCGCGTGAAGGTATAGGAACATATAGTTGTTCGTATACAGGCATAGCGTAATGTATTGTTCGTTTGAGTTGCAGCCGAATCCGACGAAATGAGTGCAGTGGACGGGGCCGCTTTTAAGACTCACTCGGTTATAAGGTCCAGTCGCTTATATTAAACTCAAAGTCGTCTAGAACGGTCCGGACGTATCCAAATACATTATAAAAAATTCGGTCATAACACTCACCGTTTCGGTTATAAGACACAATTTTTTTTTCTGCTTAAGTACGAGATTTCTAGAATATTAAAACATAATACAAAACAAACTAAAATTAAAATTTTTTTTCAGAAATAACAAATAGGTATATACCTATACGGCTATACATCAAATAAATGTTACCTATACGCATAATTAAAATATGTATAACTTTCTTATCTGATTTCATGTATTTACTAAAAAGTGATGTGTTATAATATGTATTAAGTAGATTAAAGTAAAAACAAAATATGTAATAAAATAAAATTCATAAATAATTAAATTTTTGTTTTTTTCCCACTTTGTCTATAAGATTCTTTCGATTATAAGACTCACTTTGTGCTGGTCCCAAAGTGAGTCTTATAAGCAAAGTCCGCTGTATACCCTATATGTATACCGGATGAACCAGACTCACTTATTGTTTCAAAAACTCGTTACGTTTTTGAAAATATTTTTTTCACATGATTTTAAGTCGTTAAAAACAACATTATTCTCAAACTAATGTATTTTTTATTGTATCGGTTTTTCAAATGTTGTGTAAGTATTTAAAGCTTATACCTAGTCGATTGGAGTGAAGTGTTATTAAATACTTATAACTTTAATTATCTAGTACCTACCTATCTATTTGTTTGAAATTTGATTTTTAATGATCGAAATACTCTGAACAATATTATATGCTTCGGAACATAATATCAAAAATATATATTGTCATTTAAAAGAGAAAAAACTTAAGAAATGATAACGATACAAATACTGTTATTTTTTTTAAAAGGTCTTTTCGACTTAAAACTGTGTAAACGAAATATCTGTTAATTAAAGTTTTCTGAAATCACGAGTGTCTTGAACGTCAAATGGATCACCCCGTATATCTATGAGTATAATATGTAGTATCAAACTGCATCGGACGCATGCTCCGTGCATATAATATACCTAAAATGTATTCTAATTCATACCGTTTGCACATTATATAGGTGCAATAATTATAAACCTTTACAACATAATTATTAGAGTTGTTACAAACTGGAGACACGCTTACCAGGGTGTTACGCGATGTTAACAAACCGGCGTACACAATATTTTATTATTCTGAGAATACACATAGTATCTACGTCTATCGATTTATATTGCTTTATATTGTGATATTGATTAAAAATAGTGAGTTTGGTGATAAGAGAGGTTGAATAACATCCCGAATAACTTTAAAACAACTTATTGGGATTGAACCCCGCTGTGCGTTGGACCCCATTTAAATCTATTGTGACTATTACTAACTCGGCAATAAATTGCTAGACATCAATACAATTATATATTATGTATTATTAAACCTCAAACAATTTCCCTGACCCAATTAATTAAGCAACAATGTTATCGGTAGACCCACTCGTGTTTATAGTTAACGCACTGATTGAAAAATTATATTTCAAATTCCGAATAATAAATTGTAATAATTATAATGTAAGTTTGAATTTTTTGGCGCCAGAGGCCCCTAACACACACTTAGTTACGCCTATGGTCTATATGACAATTCGACACACAATATTACGACGCATTTCTGCCATCTGGCATTTTATTTTTATTGGCTCTTGTAACTTTAAAGACAAAGGCTTATATATATACATATATACATACGTTATTACATCGGTAGCTGCCACTCGTTAATTTTTTAATACTCTGTGTAGGACAAAGATTTTAATTTAGTTTTTTTTTTTTCAAAAATAAAAATGTAATCAGGTTTGCTCCAATTACGCCGTGCAATCCAAACGAATGTTTATGTCAGTATATACCATCGATTTAAATTTGAAAAACAAGCAAAATTTATATATATTATATACACTGCTGTATACAGAATTATTTTCCTTTCTCGTATATATATATATACTCGTTAGTCGTTAGTAATACATTGGCTTCCGTCCATATTTTTAAGCCATTCGTTTCGTCTTTGCTCTTTATTAAATGTAACGTCACTGCAGCAGTTTATTTATTAACTATTACATATTATACGCGCGCGCGCGCGCACATTTATATATATATATATATATATACATTTTTTATATTTGTTGTATATTTGACAGATCAAAGGGAATATTTCACGAAGTTTAGGAATTATTATAATATACGTAGCATTTCATTCTTCCCGGATAATGGGGTTTTTCTACCGTAATGATTTGTGTATTACGTGACTTAAAATAATCACCGACGACAATAATAAAATATAATAATAATATATAGAATATTCGTAGTCCGTATAATAGTAGTAGTGCACGCCGGACGACGATTCGGTAATGCAATCTAAACGCTGTCGGTGGTTATACACAGCGCTCGTAGTGTTGTTATATCGAGCCAGTGATTAATACTGTTTGCGGGCCGACCGGTATTGTATATATAATATTATTATAATATTATAATAGTGAACAAATCAAATTCACGGGAACGTTTGGTTTACGATATACGTGTGAATCAGCCTCTCGGTTTTCTCTTGACATTATATTATGCGCACATGACTGCCATTGTGTCAGAGAAGAGCCATTGTATGCCGTCCGTATAATAAACGGCGTTTAAATTCTGTCCGAAGTATTTATGTTAAATATGTTGGCACGAGCATCTCGTATATATGTATATATGTACGCGTTTGTGTGCATTTCTTTTTCTCCTATTAGCTATTTAAAATCAACAACGACGTACGATTGTGTTTCTCGAGTGTTTTAGTCCAAGATCATAGGTTGCCACAATGTCGTGTGACGAGAATTTATACACGCTCGTCATATAAATATATATACAGATAAACGTTCAAACTTAAAACGAGCTTAGGAATGCGCGCTGTTCGGGAGGGAAAAAATCAAAATCCGTACGCACGTGCAGTGTGCGAGTGTATACCTCGCATACGGTATACGCGTACATACATTGTATATAAATATTTTTTTAACCCAGTCGTCTTCGGGGTTACCGGGGGGGGGGGGGGTGAGCCGAGACCCGATGATGTCGAGTCACGTCCGATCTTCAGAACTGGGTCACGATATACTTTTAATAGTTAAAAATAAATAAGTGCACAGTTAAAATGTATATCAATAAATTTGATGCGAAGCGCATGAAATGAACTTTATAACAATAATAATAAATCGAATTAATTAAAAATCGGTTATCTATTCTTACAATCAGATAAAATAGGTAGTCCACTATAGCTGTTTAACCGATGGCCACAGAACTCGTATATTATTATATCTTCCTACTGCAGTGTAGCGCGTATGTATATAATATTATTATTTATAAAGGTACTAAGTGTATAAATATAATATTATATCAATATTCGCTTGAAAATAAAAATCATAATATATCCCTACACTTGCATTATGCATTTATGACTACATTATATAATATATCATCATATTTACTGCTCACCTATAATACCTCTCTCCAATACTATAGTGACTGTAGGCATGGACCTAAACCATAAACCTAGCTCTTATACCAAGATCTGGGATCTTACCATGGGAGTCCATATTGATCAGAGATACCTCAGACTCTAAAAACTATAAGCAGGCGACTTCTTCGTTCGTCAAAACGCGTAATTTTTAAATATATCAATATCGTATACGATCTCTGATGTCATACTAGCTGCTGTGGACGATATTAAGCAAGCTATGTATATATAGTCACACCATGTATAAAAATAATACCTATGTCAAGTTATCGATCACAACACAAGAGATATCTCTTGAATTTTTTTTTTCCTAGGACTTGCCCATTTATTTACGAAATCAGAATACAATAATTTGTCACGGTCTCGAACGCGTCTCGGCCGTGAATAATAACAATAAAAATATTAGCACTCGCGTATATATAATAATGTACCTTATGGCTATACATGTATATAGGAGGATATAAAATATATGACGCATATGGCGTAAAAAAGAAAACACTAACACTATAGTCTCGTCTACATATTATAGCGGTGTGCAAAACGACGAATAATCTGCGTAGTCGGTATATAAAGGATTAGACGTTCAAATGCGAATGGATGTGATTCTGCTGACAGGTTCGCTCATTATACTTTATTATTATTATTATAAAACGCGGACACGTCGAGCGCACATAATATAATATTATAATCTGTCCGCATAAGGCAACGTGCCTGGCAAAACGTCTTAAGCTAAATTATTATTATAATTACGAATAAATATATCAGTTGTGCAGTATGTATACACACTGCGTTTTTTTTTATTGGATCATTACTTATGCCGACACGCAAAACTGAATTTAATGGACTCGAGACAACGAGTTATTTATTTCCCGAAGACGAGACCTCATCGACGGAACGCTCACACACACACGCACAACATGTGTGTGCGTATATATATGAAATCAAACACATTTTTTATAATGTCGCTTTATATTTATGTCGAATACATGTTTTATTATATATTTGTAACATACATAACAGAGGAGTATAGATATAACGTTTTAATCAATGTTAAACAGATACCATCTCTCGAATTCCGCGCACACGCACGCACGCGCAAATAACGTACAACCATCACAATAATTGATTGCGTATAATTGAAAATCCTTGTTTTAAGAATTATCAAAGTAACAGATATAATAATATATGTTAATGCGTGTGTATAAGATATAAATATAGTACCTAGGTAGGTATATATGTATACAATAAAACTTTTATTAACAAATATTCTTATCTCGATAATATAAATTATAATACAATATAATAATTATTATTATAATTCGTATATGTATACAACGAATACTTGTGCCATAAAAACAATTTTCGATCGCACACCAACACACTAAAAAATTGTAATTAAACGCTGACATTTATATACACATGGCATCATACGATACAACTATATTATGTAAATTGTACCATAATTGATGTTCTCAAATCGTTGTACGAATTTTATTTTCAAATCGCTAGTTAATATACAATAATAATATAATAAACGTCTATTCTAATAATATACTATTATGTTGTATAATTTTACATGTTATATTAGTGACGGAGGACCGCGGAGGAACGAGGAAATCCGAAGAATTGAAAATGTATTGATCTCGTGGCATAATATACTAATAGAACGATATACCTATAATGTATATATATATATTATAAAATATAATTATTACACTAACGCGTGGGGCGCGAACGAAGACATTCCACATGGCGCATATTGATTAGTTCAAGAGACTTTTTAAAGGTATATTAAATACAATGTATGTGAAACTTAAAATATTCACATATTATTTTAATATATCATATTGACATTAAGACTATTTATACTACTACCACTATGACTATATATACTATATACTATACATACTGCTGTCGTCTGTCAGCTTCAAACATGACCCATTAAAACATCATTATTTTGTAGTTCGACTTGTCGAAGAGGCTTGTTTTCGAAAAATTCACACTTATTATTATTTCTTGGTTCTTGTCCGGCGATTTGGTATTATAATAAATACTATATATGGATAGTATACTATATTATACACGTATTAATGTTATAGTCGACCATATTACAATATACGACATAGTCCAACTGGCAATTCGGGCAGTATATAATATTATAATTGCATTGGACATCGGTGCGTGATTGGTCTGTTAGAATATATTCTGCAGAAATTCCAAACTCAAGTGACCGCGACGACTCTATAATATGTATATGAGAAAAAAAATTAAATAGACGTTCGACCGGACACTGCAGCTGCGGGACAGTAAGTACTTAATAATAATATGTACGACATAAACGCGATATTATACGACGGAAACGTTCGAATATTTTGTGAACGTCTTCACTCACACAGCATTCAATAATAATGTTAAAGTACAATAATATATGTTTACGATTATAGTTCACATGTACTGCGCGCGTATTACGGTGTGCGCACATTATATTATATTATATTATTTTATATATATATATGTCGTTGGGTTGGCGCCACGACCACTGTCCCGCGGGGAGGAACGGACGGCCATTACTATATTGCGGTTAGTGCACTAACTGCATTTCGTACACAGTGCACAACACACACACACACACATATGATGCACATCGTGCGACATGCACACGATAATAAGTCCCCCGTCCTTGGCACCGTATTATTATATATATAATATTGTAATATTGCACCGACTGCAGCACCGTCGTCTGCGACTGCTGCAGCCGCAGTAGTGGCTGCTGTTGGGACGACGTTACACAATAATAATAATAAAGTTTCTATCATTATATTATATTATATTATGTATATGTACCTATATGTATATGTGCGTATATATTTTTCCATTCCGCCGACTTTTGTCCGACAACAATATAGTATTGTTAATATTATGTATACCGAACTATCGACGAGATTTTGAGATTTTTGTCGTCGACGCAATCGATTGTGTTGCCGTAGTCGAGTCGTATAAACATAAAAAACTGACCGCGCTCCCCTCGCTCGCTCGCTCGCTCGTTTCGCAGATATCGTATTTTTTAATTATAGCCGAACCTTGTCCGCGTGCGACCGATAAATCTTTGTTATTTATGAAAAATAATAAGCCTATACGTATATTACGTATATACAACAACAGGAACAACAAGAACGACGACGACGACGACGACGACGGCGGAGATCGCGTGGGAGTATAAATTATAACGGGAGGAGTGATAAAGAGCGGGGCTTGGGAGGGGGGTAGGGAGAGAGAAAGGGAGAAAGAGCTGGTAGAGAGAAAGAGCTGGTAGTGAGAGAGTGAGTGGCAAGTCGTCGCCGTATCGTCGCAGCGGCAGCAAAAACGGGGATTCGTCGTGTAATATTCCTACTATGGCGGCGATACGGTGTTGTGTTGGGCCCCCGTTTGATTTATAATATTCGGCGAGTTTTTGACGATTCTCGTCGGTCGGCCGGAGCAGTGCGCGGAGAAGGAGGCGGCGCGGTAGATCCCTCGCGCGCGCATAACAACGACCCGTGTAGATATTTTGAAAGAGACCCAAGGCCCGCGTAACTCAGTCAGTTTTTGACAGATTTATAACCGGACCCGGGGAGCCCATAAATGCGCGCATCGCGGGACGCTGTTAAACCGGCGGCGGCGTGGTCGGCGGAGGGGTGCAGCGGAGAAGAAAGTCATCGCCACTGCCGCCTCCTCCTCCTCCTCCTCCTCCACCACCACTGTATGTATATACGTATAATAATAGTAATAATAATATACGTGTCCGTATATATATTTGTGTATGCAGGGGAGAAGGACTGAGCAAACGCCGCCGCCGCACGAGTGAGTGAGGGTTATACGGAATTGATTGTGAAATCGGCTTGGACCGGGCTGTGCACTGCACGGTGTAAGGGAAAGGGCGGTGACGGGGTAATAAGGATTTCAGGACGAGATGTTACTGTTCGATATCACAATAATAATATGTACGTGTACGTATGTGTGCATGATGTGTTTTCGTTACTTTTTTCCTCTCTTCCTCGTACATACAAGGTGATTCACCGAGCATGCTCACACCCCGCCGTTTTTCCATATTTTAGTAATGAATTTATTCTAATCATATATCCTGAAGTTTGGTATTTTTTGAGTTTACTCGAGGAATAAGTTTTCAATTATTTAGATTTTTGCACCGTTCGATGAGTGTTATGTGGCGATCTTGTTTTCTGTAAATTATTGTTAAGCCGATGATTTTTTGGAAAATGTTAGCATATCTTTAGCAAAATTCGAATAAATAATTATACCGAGTTATTAAATGTATGTACTAATAAGTCCTTACTGATGGATTTACTAAAATATAAAATAAATGTAGTATTGAGTCTAGTAACTAATAATTTATTAAATTTGGACAGTTTTTAAAAATTATAAAATGTTAATAGATCGATATCAACTACTATAATTTTCAAATAATTATAGCCTCCATAACTACCAAATCTATTAACGCATTACCCTATTATCCTTATTGGTACACACAAAATTTAACAACTCAAAAACTTCTTATTCAAATTTGGCTTATATAATATACATCAACGTAAGTTGTATGTAAATAACAATAAGAAGAGTGATTCACATACAAAAAAAAAAACATTGGTATTAAATGGTATACAAATATAAATAATTGAGAATAATATAATGTGATCATTAAATAAGTAGGTATATACACTTAAAAATTCTAAAAAAAAATCAGGATTAGAATAGTGTTATGAAAAAAAAAATGAGGGTGAACACGCTTGGCATGGATCACCCTGTACGCACTCGCTGCAGGCTCTTTCCCTTTTTTCAATTCCTTTTATATATAGGTACCTAATATAATAAAATGAAATAATGTATAATTTACGCGCTAGCTCGCCTATATTCTATATATTTATTATATCGTCTCGTCTCTTCACTGCACGTCGTCCACCCACCCCAATATTGTTGTATTGTACTCGGTAGCAGCTACCCCGCTACCCCCGCGCCGCGCTCCGGACACATATAGCATTATGTATATATATACACGCGGGTAGATAGGCGTATGTATACACTTGCACCTACACGTACGCGATAATTGTGTAAGGTGTATATACATAATAATATCATATAATACTACGTGATATTATATGCGCGTGTATATTATATAATATTATACTTTTCACGGTTCGTTTAAACACACTCGGACGGGTGCCCGAGAGTCGAAATCGTACTTGTATAATATAATATAGGTATTAGGTACCTGCGTGTACTTATAAGCGTATAATAATACCTTCACGGGTTTGTCGTCGTCGTCGTCGTCGTCGTGGGTAGGTTACGCAAAATCCCGAGTCCGACGCAACCACCTTGGCGGCGGCGGCAGCAGCAGGTACAATTAATAATAATAATAATAATAATAATAATGATATCTGACCTTTTGTACATCATAGCTGGTGGGTGCGTTTTCGAAAATACTGCAATAGAGTCGGTACAAAATATAAACCCCGCCGGATTCGAACTGGTACGCGTTTTTTTTCTTTTTTTTTGCGAAATTCATTATTTACGCTATGTACCTATATTATTATCAGTATGACATTATATTTTATTGTTTACGCGGAAAATTGTATGAATTATAGATTATATCGCGCGACTTATGTATATTCTATGTATAAATATTTCATATTATAATATATTATACGTACTTGAGATGCGTGTCCGTTCCAACAAGTCGCCCTAATACGTGTCATTTTTTTTGTTTTTCCGTGAAAATATCAACCGAGAAGAATGGCCAATAATTTTTGTTTTAGTGTCAAGTTATAAAATATGTATGAATATCGAAAAAATATAACATCCGAAACGTTATAGAATCTATTATGTCTGAAGAATGAAGATTGAATTAAGCTACAGAAAGAAAATACTTATGAGTAAATTTAAGTCCTTCAGTTTTGAATTTTCAAACGATGTCGATGATAGATTTGTGAATCGTGATCAACCCGTCTAAGTGGATAAATATTTTAGGTCATAAAGCGATGTAAATATTTATGGCAATTAATTTAATTTATCATAGCACGAATATTTTGGTATCCAAGAAATATTTCTATCATAATATTTTGTCCATAGGTATCTAAACGTTTATTTTATTTTATTATTGTATTAATTAGTGTGTTATAGATTTAGTTTCCGGATATGTTTACATCGATCTTATAATTGATTTAAATCATATCCAGTATGAATTACAAATTATATGTTAAAATACGCAAGTAAAAAATTTCGAGTTAGATTTAAAACTATTTAACCCCCCCCCCCAAGACCCCAACTATGTATAGTATACATAGGTACATGATGAATATGATTAAATATTATCAATACATTAGATCAAAAAAATGTTTGTACATGTAAAGTTTTCATAACATGTAATCAATTATTTATCAGGATGTCAACTAGTCCGTTCAGGTAAAATTTGTTGAACGAGAAATACTAAACTTTTTCTCAAAACTCGTATGCAATTTAATTAGGTACTTTGAAATTTCTAATTCACAAATAAACGGTATCTCCAAATAAATATGACACGAAAAAATACTATAAAGTGACTTTTTTCAACAAATACCTAATTCCTATAAGTCCTTATAATAACCTTAAATTCCTAAAGTCGGGATCACTTTTTAAATAATCACGAATTAGGGAAATATTCAATTTTCCATATATTATAATAAATAAATAAACCAACCGACATAAATATGTGAACAACCACTTATTGCATCGGAGTTCTATTGCAGATACATAAAAAATATATATTTTTCTAACACTCGTGTGTATAAAAATAGTTGTTACGTATTTATATGTCCACAAAGAAAACAAGACGGCTAACGGGGAATCCGCGATAGCTGCCGTAATAATATCGATCTTCACTTTTGTGAACATTGGGATAATAATGTGTTATATTATGAATTTTATATATTTTAATAATAAAATATTATTCTGTACGTAGGTATATATATTGTGTAATATTCGTTTACTTACGTCTCACTGTATAATAATAATTATATATATATATATAGTTGACACTTTGACAGTTGTTGTTATATTTTCTGAGCCTGATTATTTAAAACAAGTAGTAGTTGCGGGTATATACCTACGCGTAAATACTGCAGCGCAGTGCACGTTAAATATACAAGAACATAATATATAGACTATAGTTTTTTAATGTTTTTTTTTTTGTGGAATCCATAAAATCATCATAAAAAAACTTTAATATCGTTGTAATAGGTACGCCTCTATACCATATAATGCGGCGTACAGAACAAATAGCTTGCTATATAGCTAGTTGCAGGTTGAATTTTGATATGCGTTTTAAAGGATATATCACTATTAAAATAATGTGTTTACTCGTGTATATACTATAATATATTATATTGTATATTATATAAACGTATGGTATAATAATACGTGTATTTACATTCTTTTTCCACTGTACCGTATACATAATAATATTATATTATACCTATTATATACATTAATATCTGATTTCAAATCAAGTTCTCGAAAAACCAGGTGGTCATTTATGTAGGTATACTGTTACTGTTTGGGAAGATTTCAATTCGAATTTTCGATATGCGATCTACCTGTATATTATAATAGGTACCTACTTAAGTGGTTTGAACCGCGACGCGTTTTGGTATTAGCAGTAGATGTATATCGCCTTAAATACATATAACATATTATACACGATTACAACAAATCGGATCGTTTTAGGCTGGTCGGTAAGAAAACAGTGGCTGTGTGCTTGTGTGTACAGGGTTATTCACTTTGTATTTACAAAAAGCTAATAAAATAGAAAAATTGAAAAATTACAGTTGAAAAGGGAGGCATTTCTACGTGGAATTCCTTAGGTAGTACAAAAGATCTCACGAAATTAAAAATATGGTCTTCGAGTATATTTAAAACTTCCAAATATCAGAATTTTAAAAAATTGATTATTGAATGAAAAATTGGATGTGAGCATGGTGAATCACTCTGTATAGTGATGGACGATGGTAAATACTGCGTGTTCGTACAGCTAAGTTATTATAAACCAAATATTTATGTCGTGCGGTGTAAGATACTATTACGAGAATAATACACGTCGAACGATCATAATATAATATTAAAATAATAATAATTATTATTATTTATTAATATATAATATTAATTAATATTAATTCGACGCTACACGACAGCAGAAACCCGTATTAAGTAGGTTAGGAATAAATTATATATTTATAATTATTTAGGTATAGCTGTAATAATATTATATAATGTTTGTATACTGAAAAAGCACAAAAAAAACCACCTGTGTAATTTTTGCCGGTCTCCGCGCGTGTTATAATTTCTATAAATGTATATATAAATACCCGAATAATTAATGATACTATTTCATATAGGTACCTACTACTTACAATTATATATCATACTTGAAAGTGTTCAAACAAATTTACAATTCAGTCAAAAATATAACAATTATTATAGACCATGCTATTATTTTTATACAAATTTTAATATTAGATTAAAAACTTAAACGACAAATACAAAGTAATTTATATAATAATGGTAAATGGGTGTATTTTTTTCTTCTTCAAATATTTAATGTTATTGTGCAGATCTTTGCATGTGCAGATTACGCATAAACCTACTTATCAAAATACTATGGTATAAATAGCTATAAATATAAGTCTAAGTTATAATTATTTTTGTTTCCATCTGAAATAATACTATGTCAATGTAACGTTGTTTATTGTTTTTACAGAGTGTATAACAGAAGTAACTGACGCATGTAATTAGTTCTTATTAAGTTTCTGAGAAAATTGTTTTACAATTTTATGTTATAATATTTTTACCTACACATTTTTTTAAGAATATCTTTTGATATTATGAATTAAAGTTATCGTATAGTCAGTTCTAATAGGCTGTACTGAGAAAACATTTTTGAGGAGTGGAAAATTAAAATCAACTGAGAAATTTAAAAAATATAGGTATACACATAGAAGAATGTATTATAAAAATAAATTATAAATCTTAATTAAACATCTATAAAAAAAAATTGTTAGTTTCAAAAATTATAAAAAATTTTATTTTAAAATCTAAATTAAATTAAATATCGAGTTGGGTTCTATCAATGGGATCCCTCTTCATATACTTAACTCATGATGTCTCACCTGTATATTTTGTCATCATATTTACTTATTATGCTTCACTAGCATATAGATTGTTTATTTTCTAATAAAAAAAAAAAACTTAAATTAAATCAAAAATAAATGATTTATTTCATATCTACAACCAAAGTACCAGAATTAACGTAACCAATAAACGATATAAAACCAACCTACCGAAAGTAGCAACACGCACCAACGATTAGTGACTAAGTCACTAAGAAAATTTAACAAATTGCAATGAATATTATCAATTCGAAATCTCTAAAATGTCGAATCATATAAGCAAAACAAAATTATAACGACAAACAACGATTATTCAAGTTTACAAATTAAATGTACAATAAAAGTGTGCTATTGCCGCTATTTAGTTACTACCCGCATGGCCAGATATAAGTTCCACCATATATGTCAGATTATAGTTCACTGCTATTTAGCAGCCGATAAATGTACTAATTAAAATTATCATTGTCCAGTAGGTATATATATTATGAAAGAAATGTCCACTTTTCACAATTTTAACTAGAACAATTTAAATTTGTTAATCAATTCATTTTTGAGGTTAAGAGTGATTGAAACTAAATCTATATATACATAATTATATTAACATCTATACCAGACTATATACCTATACGGTTATATACCTCTAAAAAAAATGTAGAACATGTGATTGTTACGAAATTACGCATGATAGTCAATATTTATTATATATAAATTATAGGTTCTGTACTATTTTTAAATGTTTGTATTGTATATATACATTATTCATAGTTAACACTTATTATACCGTACCTATTTTACAGTATTCGCGTTTAAATATAGTATCAATGTTATCTTATCAATTGTTTTTACAATACGTTGAAATGTTGAGAATAACTAGACATTAATATTTATCTAACCAGAATATGATACGCATAAAATAATAATCAATTATTTTTAGTGATAAATAATGTACAAAATAAAAAAAAAACTAAATTTCATACTGGAAATTTTGAAAAAAAATTTTAGTCGATTAAATAATAACATTTTAATATTACACACCATAATTTTCTTTACAATACTATTGTTAATACATTAAAAATTAATTTGAGATATGAGCCTGTATAAACCTAATACGAGTGAAGTACATTTTATTGATAGCCCGCGGTTCGCGCCAATGGCGTAGCCTGCATAGGGGGTGTTTTGTGTGATGAAACACTCCTCCCCCTCAATCGTATTTATGGAAAAAAATAAAGTTGTTATAATATATGCTTCAGATTTCTAAATATATGTTGTCGATTGTCATATACCTACATGACAAAATAGATAGTATACCTTTATTGGTATAGGTTAAGTCGGCTAAAACCCAGTGTTCGTCTTAACCGAACGTGCAGCTAATAACCGCGTGCGCATTCCCCCAACTGTTGATGCCATCTCTATAATATAGGTATAGGGTACTCGTAGTTCCCCACATTTCATTGATCGCGATGATGGACTTATTTTTATGCTTCGGACTTTATATTATACCCCTATAGGACGTTTTTGAACCGTGATTCATTATTACCTATATAAACGCGGCTCTATAAAGAATACAAACAATTATGTATCGTATGTATAATGTTATCAATATAGGTATCATCTATAATAATATGATCCTTAATAAAATTATAATTATTTAATTTTTTTTGAAAACATTTTAGCGATGGTATAAAGTTGGACCTTGGACCTGTGTCAAGTACCATTGTGCCAAGTCCCATAACAATTATATTATTATCGTGCACCGATTTATTTACTATTTTATTGACTATTTTTATCACGTGTAGAGGATAATATCGTATGCGTCATAATATCGATCGGTATACGCCGTATACGAAATAACAATAAAAACCAATAATACCTACCTACCTGCAAACCGACGCGATAAGATACGCGCGTGTAAATAATTATAGGTACCTGTAGTTATTTCGAACGTGAATTTTGACTTCTATTTTGCACACAAAACACGATGATTCAATATCATATCGCACAAAGAATACGGATATTATAATTTAGTCGAACTGCTCAGCAGCGAGTTTATTATTATAACATATACCTATATAATAACGTAATTTTAACAAGTATGGCGACAGAACATACCTCCGAGGACGCATATTAAACAATAATAATATAATAATAAAAACCCAAAACGGTGTGCGGAAATCGTGTTACGACACGTGAGGTTTTTGTAATATTATGGGTCCCCGCCGCCGCCGGAGTTATTATTTGGCTCGTTTTCGGTTACGTTTAGGCGGTGTGCGGGTCTCTGCGGTGGTGGTGATTTACCTGCGCTTTTCGTGTTATAATAATTTGCGATGTACAACTGCAGCAGTATATAGTGTGCTACGGATTACGGGGCATGACATATTATATTTATAAAAATAGGAGAACAAAAATACAAAAAGAGATGGATGAACGACGGAGATGAAGGTCTCCATTCGACCCGCGGGCGTCACTTCTCGTCATATACTTATATACGTAGCACGCGGTGCCATCATCGTCCAGCAGTCAATGCTTTCGAATTGACATCAATGGCCGTTTTGTGTTTTAAATTCCTCCTCGACGACCGTATGTCAGTATATAGTTAGGATTTACACACAGGGCATCAAAGTCTGTCTGTTTTGAAACGCATAGTATAATATAAGTAATATATATATATATAGATTTTACGGCGAATTCGATTTCTAGGAAATCTGCACCAGCACGAATCGAGGTCCCATTGATAATATCATTATTGAGAGTACATACCTAAATGAAACTCTTTGTGTGTGTGTACGGCACGGCACGTATTATTATTATTATTACATATTATATATACGTTATTTCGAATCAATTATTTTCACACACATGTACTATACGCGATGCACACGTATATATTATGTTACTATATACTTTATATACACGGCATTTATTCTTGACATTTGTATACACTGCATTTTACAAGACGAGCGTATGTATTCTATGGATGCACAACCGTAAACCTACTATTAATAACTGAAAAAAAACTTTACATCTCGAGTAAATAATATTATATATTATACATATAGGTATAATAGATATGGGTATAATATTATATATTATTATAATATTTCCGCATCATAGAAACGGTCTATTATTTTTTTTAAAGCCGTAAATAATATAATATTATAAACAGCAGTCGATATAATATTATAACATCATTATAATAATATTGTCCTATACAACATACACTTATATACCTATATAGTTCCTATATGTAGGTACAATATTATATTATTATATCTTATTATAAAAATTATTAAAAGACGATAAAAATAACATATTAATATATTTTGTGTGATATTGTGTAAATGGCATAAAGTACCTACCTGCAGTGTAATTTTTTTTATACTGATTTATTATTGTTTGTGTGACTGCTGAACCTAACTGTACTTTTTTTTTCCTTTTTTTTTATCAGAAATAAGGCTTCCACGTGACAGGTCATTACTCATTATAGCCTAAAGTAGATTAAAAGTAAACACATATAAAATTATATTGTGAATTAATGACTAAGGGAAAAGATTTTTACACTGTAAGAAATTGTTTAAACTGTACTTATACATGCGTTTTACCTGAACACGTGTCTCATTTAATAATGGTAGACGAATGGCAGATAATCAGTGTAAATTGTGACAATTCTTCAAATTCAGCCCAAGATTTTGTGTATACCTAATACAGAATACTGCGTGGTAATATTATTGTATATGTTTGCTGTTCTATTTTTGTTATTGATAATGTAATAATGATGACCATGTGTATGCCGCGAGTACCTATTTGTTGGGCAAACGTCAGACTGAAACTTTCCGAACTATTTTTGTTTAATAATAAGTCAAAAGGGTTTAATTATTTACCTTACAGTACCAACTATACCATATTTTATTCAAATGTCCTGATTTACACATACGACATACTCCTCATGTCATCCACGTCGCTATAGCTGTCTCATCATCCTGTTTTAAAGATCATAAAGAATGGTTTAATTAGTTGCAATCGCACAATACTTTTAATAATTAATATATAGTGATCCAATATTAAGTTTCATACAAATGCATAGACATTTTGTAAACAGACATCATATGATATGATATTATCATATAATGTTATGATCTGTGCATCGAGTAGGTATACATATATAAATAGATGTAGGTACATGCATGTAATTTATTATTGTACATTTTTGAATCCACCTAAATTTGAAGTGAATAATACAATTTTGTGTTGGTTGAAAAGTAGCGGTTTAAATGTGTTTAAATAGTTAATAGAGTATAATACACATGAAGAACAAATATTTTAACTCTTGCAGACTATATTCATGTTATTTGTATATACTAATTAAATATATAATCATAGGGGTAAAAAAACATTTTAAAGTGTAAAATTTTAATTTTCAATATATATATTTTATGTAATAAGATTTTCTATATTTTATTAACATATAATTTGCATATAAATAGAACCACTAGTACTAATAATTTTGAATTATACTTGTGTATTTTAATACAAAGTTTGTGTTTATACTTTATAGATTGTCTTTTTTTTTTTGAAAATAATATACATCTTATGTAAGCATTCGTAAATTGCATAAAAATTTATTTCAGTCTAAAATTGTAAATGTATATAGGTTACCATTGTTTATAATTATAACTTGTATGGTATAATTATATTTTCAATAAACATAATAATATTATAATAATCGTATTTCTAGTGCCTTTACTATTTCATTTAATTATTAAAATCATTAATAATATTTTAAATGAACATAATATTATAACAATCGTATTTTTAGTGCCTTTATCACTACTTCATTTAATTATTAAAATCACTAATAATATATTTTAAAATAAACATTATTATAGAGGTACCAATATATATTAGCTACGTTCTCTGTACCTATAACCAGGTACATATACTTCAATTCTTGCAGTATACATATTAATTGCTGTTATTGATTTATAATCGATTCATTATATAATATATATATACCCCAATCTTAATATTATGAATATGAAATTTATAAATTATCTTATAATAATAAGTGGACACTAAAGTTATAATTAGTAATTCGTTTAATCGGTCACGATTGCAGTTATTATTTGATTATAGCTTTCAAACATTATTCGCAGTTAAACTGCTCGTAGATATTATATAGGTATGGATTATACCTACCTTTCAATAATTTAACCTCGAGAAATAAGACTATAGGTTACTGCGCTGTGTGACATGTATGTTATGTAGGTATATACCTAAATGTTTATAAATAAATATTGTGATTGATATTTATTTTGTATTAGGTATACATATATTATAATATATCTATAAAATATGTGTAATGTGATTATAATTTTATATCAGGAAGTTTTTGATAGTTCATACAGTGTATCTATATATAGCTATATAGGTATAATGTAAAACTATGAATATATTTTTTGTATAGACGTCAACATTTTTTTTTTACGAAGGCGTTTAATAAAGTCATTATTTATATACGTACAACTGCAGTGACCTGCCTATATAAACTATAGGCTATATACTATACCTGTAGGTATACTATAATATTATATGTAATAATATTGATAGTAAAATATTTTATAATAAGCTTGATCTGCAGCAGATTTAAACGATTATATAGTAGTACCTAAATAATTGTTTTTCGACTATTTAGGTACTATTATGATGACCTTTACATTTTCGTGTAAATAAAAACTGAACCGTTTTGAAAATAAAATTACACGCCCCGCAAGACTATATTATAGTCTCGTAAAAATATATATATAATATCTCTGGCGTATATCTCGAGTGCTACGAGAATATTTGCGATTACAATCGATTTAAAAACAGATTTTTTTTTTATCGACACACATTTTCGCAGTGTTGTTTTGTCAACGTTTGCAATGTATATATTTCAATTGGCCCCCAAACAATGTCGTTTGCGTTTATACGCACACACACACACACACACACATAAACGGTATACTTTATATTATATATACACTGCTTCAGCAGCAGTCCACGCACGCGTTATTCTATTTATTGCCGCCGATGGATGCGCGAGCGCGCGCGATAGTGATAGAGAGAGAGAAACGTACAAAATTTACGAGTTTGAGATGTTCTCGGGGCCCTTTAATTCACATACACACACGCCGCACGGCACGAGCTATAAATCGTTTTGGCGCATTTCTGTGTGTACACACACACACACACACACACACACACACACACACACACATATATATACACACACGTACATTGTATATACGAAGAAATCGGATTGATATATACCTACTGAAGCCGCTACTGCTGCAGCAGCGTGCGGATATAGGCTGCAGCAGTGTTCAAACGGCCGTGATCGGCGGGTTTTCGTTTGTCCGCGAGTCTCGCGGACTGCAGAGTAGGATATGGGTTTATTATATATTATTTATATAATATGTATATAATATAGCGTTGTACAGTTTATATACCAATATAGGTAGACGTTTATATATAAATAATACCAATCCGCGGCGGTGTAGACGTCGAGGGGTCTGCAGCAGCAACGCGTCATCTATATGCTGTCGTGCAGTTGTGTCCAAAAGTTGAGCTCGGCCCAACTCGGCAAATTTCCCGCGGTTTGAGGTATATACGCGGTCAATGTGGATGATACCATGATTACAACGACCGATCAGAACAAGATAATGAATTATTAAAGTCACACGACACGACACGACATGCAGACGACGCGTTACTGCAGAAGCTGCAGCACGACGCATAATACAAGCTGTGCAGAACTCGATGTTGCAGTCTATTATATAAGAGAGACGAAATATACTTTGTAAATCGGTAAGTTCCTACCTATATAGTAAATAGATAACGCGTATGGTCGGTTTTGCAGAGTTGAACAACAAAAAGATAAAAATAACCATCTTGATGCGGTGGCGATTATAATGTAGGTATTAATACATTGACACGAAACCGGTAAAAAAAGATCGAGAGCGTAAATTGAATTTAAATAATACTAATTATATTATATTATATTAGCTATTACAATAATATAGTCTCGTGCAACGTGAGGCGACGACGCGCACCCGAAAGATTTCCGCGCGGCACAGCGCCGCGTCGTTTGCCGCCGACGCGGAGGAAAATCGGCGGCCGCCGGTCTAAAAAGTGATCCGGAGCGGTACTGGCTCCGGCCGGCGGCGGGCGGGGATGAGTTATGTGCCCGTACCCCGGAGTGGGCGGCGCCGAATGCCGCCCAGACCACGCCCGGGCCGCCCGTGACGTCACGGTCGGGCCGGCTCGGCAACCGTCGGAACGCGCGCGCCGACCGGCGTTACCGCCGTCGTCGTCGGCCCGCGTTGTTGACACCCGTCAGTCAGTGATGGCCGTGTCCGCGTCCGTGGTCTTTGTGCTTTTCAAGGGTTCCGTCGCCACTAACGCCGCCGCCGCCGCCGCCGCCACCTCCGACACACACCGCGTCGCCGTTGTTGTCGGTTGACGATTTTTATATTGTATCTCATCGGTCGTCTTGTAAAATATTTAATGCGATCGCAATTTTTATAATATCGTACCCGCAGCCGCGATACCGTTTATTGTTGTAATTTTTTTTTTTTTTTACCATTACTCGCACGTCGATCGTTTTGTATAATAATATAGTGTTTGTTTTTCGAGACTGTTTATACGCTCGTCCGTCTGTCGCATCATACATAATATTGTTACCGGTACGAATTTATTATATTTTTTACGTTTTTGATTCTCGCGAAACGAGTCATGTCTGACGACGATCAGTGCTGTTCGTGATTATTACACGTGAATTCCCGTCGTCCACGCTCACTCGGAAGTCGCGTAGCCCGCGCGCCACCGTGTCTTGCTCGGAGGAAGTATCCCGCACATCTCAGAAGCCGCCGCACCGAAGTAACGCCTTCACGATCATGACCAGAAGGAAGCAACACTGCCCCAAAAGGATGAAATGTGAGTACCGAAAACTACTATTTTTTTTTTTCACATAATGAGATATTTTCATTGCCTTGTCGTGTTTTATGTGCAAAAGCTCCATATCGTATTAGTCATTCGACCCAAAAATCGTGTACTTACGACATGCTCCATGTTATTTTATTGTTGTTATCAAACAAATATTTTTTAATAGAAAACCTGTCCAGTAGTAAAAAAAAATTGTAAGGTTAACCTATACTTAGGTACCTACAATTAACGAGATGCGCTATATCACAGGTCAGACTAGATTAGATATTGGTATAGAATTATTTGGTTGAAACAAATTATCAATTTACGAAAGGTAGATAGATAATAAAAGATTTGATTTTTGTTCTAAAATCGCAATTTTTTTCATGCCATTCCCTGATAAATCTATTTTTGGACGTATCACGTGTGCGAACGTAAAGCGTATATCTTCAGGTCCCGGCAGTTATTGTTTGCAAACTATTTATAGTAGCTGTAAAATGTATTATATACCTATAATTTATGATTACGAAATTTTGGGATTATTTTTCAAAGGTTGCCGCTTCAATATAAGGACACCTACTGTTTGTATAATTGTATGGGTACATCCTTAGATATCTATAGCCGTGATTTTTTTCGTGTGATCCGCGGTGTTTGAATATTTTATTATGTACCTAGTTGTTCGTTGTTGTTTATGATGACGTTTCGACCTCTGGACGCTATAATAGCTAGGTACTTTATTCTTCGCGGACGATGACTCGAGATCGGTTCCTATTGCAATTCCACCTGGTGCACATATACGTACACTCGCGGCTCCGTTGGGGGTTTTGAGGGTGTAATATATATTATATTTTACAGGGAAACCATATAAAAATATAAAAAGGCATCGTAAATTTCGGGCACAGGTTGCACACACAAACACACACCTAAATAGTATAATATATATTTATATATAGGTGTAGATACGCTCAATGACTTGCAGGGACCGTGGCGGCGGCATCGCCGCGTTGTTAATGATGACCGCGTCCACGTTTAACACTTTTTCCCCGTAAACACGCACGTTTTTCGGCGCCTCCTTTTGATCTCTTATTTTCGTCCCCTCCCCCGGGTGTGAAATACAAAACGTGGTCTTCTTCGGGACTAAAATTGTATAATAGTCGTTATACAACAACACACGTTCGCCGATATAACTATGCGATACGACTACGATTTATTATTATCATACTTTATTATAATATTATATATATTATGTTCGGGTGTTTGTACATGTAGCATAGGTATATCTAGTGTATTACAGTATTATTATATAGTATGTTTTCATGTATGAGATTTTGTAGTGGGACCTGTTGATGGGTGAGCCGGTGTTTTGCAGCCGGCAGCGTGTTTCGGCGGGTCGGCCGCCAGCTTTACCGCGGGGGAAGACTGCCGTGCAGGCGGCAGCAACAGAGCGGCGTCGCGGGCAGAGCAGGGCGCGCGCGAGGGGCGAAACGCCGCCACCGCTGCCGCCGCCGCTGCTTTCGACGCCGCGTGTGCGGCTAGCCGGGGGTAAAGCGCATCTCTCTCCTTGTCACTGATAAATGAAACGGGCACGCCACCATGTATATATATATATATATAGAATACGTATACACGACTCGTACACGCGTATATGTATTATATATAATGCGCGTATATAAACACGATGAAGCTTGATTATTGCTCCTTTCCGGGTGCCTAAATCAACAAGTGCGAGCGTAACTTGTATATAATATGTATATGTATCGCTTTTTTGGTTCGATTCATATTCATATATGCGCGTAGTCGTTTTTATTTTACTGTTTGCTTTTTTAAACATTTTTTTGACGCCGCAGGATGTGATTGGGTGCGGCGAGAATGTGACACGAGATTCCACTGAAGGCCAAAGGTTGAAAAGAGAGAAAGAAAAGAGTAGGTAGTAGCACGTCCAAAAAAAACGTACGTGAAAAAGGTGTATATGTGTGTGTAGAGTGTTTAGAGCTGCGAATTGGACGTGAAACACGTGTGCCATTTATCAGCCATTTGACGTTGTCGTCGTCGCCGATGTCACCCTTCTTTTAGCTATATCTGCGTGTACCTATACAATAGGTGTACGTTTTTTTATGCCCAAAAACTGCGCGCCAAACATTGACTCTGCGAAGATTTATGGAACTATGAAAGTTTATTTGAATGCCGTCGCGCTCACGTTCACGCGTGACGATCGCGTAGAAAATTCGCAAACAACGCTGAAGCGCACTCTACGGGTCCCCCCCTGCCAATCCATTCTATGATATTTAAGTACATAATGTGATATTATATAGGTGCGCCACTGTGCCTGTATATAAATATGTTTAGATATTACTATTATTATGATGTTGGCTACCTCGCGGATGTATTTCCGGAAAATATTGGTTTTTCAAATAATAATTAATTATCACTGCGATACGTATAAAATTAGAAAATCCATTGTGAAATGTCGAGGTCTGACGTTGGCGGTCGTCAGTGCATGTTATCTGGTCGTTTTTAATTTTTGTCTTTCGATTCGAGTGAGATTTTGTTGTTTTTCGTTTTATAATACCTCCCGATAAAATATTACAGTGTCCGCCGTTGTGACGACTTGCCACGGAAATTACATCATTTCACGTTACATTTATATTTAATCTCGAGCGTGTAGATAGGTTATTGGACGTATTCCAAAATTGTTTTAATCGTTGGAAATAAAGAAAATGTTACATACAGAAATGCACAAAAAAATGTATGGTCTGCACACAGACCAAAATTATTGTAGTTACTCTAATAAATAATTTACAGGTTAGTATATAATACATGGGGCCAGCAAATCGTCTCGTAAATTGTAAATGTTGCCTCTCTAAGTCCATAATTATATATGTGTAAGAACAACGTACAAACCATGTCAGTTTAAAAATGCTGTTGTAATATTAAAATAGTAGCTATGTAATATAAATGGTGATTATCTTTAAACGTAGAAGTTATTTGATCAATATTTATTTTCGAATTTATACCTATAAGTACAAATGTACACGTGTTAGTCATATTTAAGTAAATTCCTTATATTAATGTAAACAATCGTTGTTCGGCTGTAATCGAGCTTGTATATTAGCTGGCGACCGACTATAGATGGCGCGTTTTTGTATTCAAATTGTTTTAGGCTCACAGTTTGTCTTTTATTGTTTCCTGCACTCTTGGTTTGCTGCACCTGTCTGTCGCTTGTTATCAATTCTATGTTTACAGTCTACACTCCACAACGTCTTCGCAGTAAGTTAGTAACTAGTAGGTACTATATAGTAACGTGACTTGATTAATGTGTTTTATTGGAAATTTAATTTAGCTTGATTATTGATCGAAATTGATTATACATCATTATAAATTATTTAATTAAATCCTCATTTAAACTAAATATTATTTTATATTTATATTCTATTTAATATTATAGTGATATGTTACCGTCCATAATACGAAATATCTTGATATAACAAACTTCACACTAATATATATATATTCTATTTTAATTCCCTTAATCCCCCTAGGTATTTGAGTCCAATAATAATATTTGGTTTTAATATTAGGTCTTTGTCAAGTATAATTATGATGATAAATTAATCATTATTGTTGAATTCGTTCTCCTGTAATAAGTGGTTAACCATACTTTATATTTTTCATCTTCTTATATAAAACAACTCAATGATATAGGTATTTGATATTAAAAAAATTTATTAAAAAAAATTTTAAAGTTATTTTAACCTAGATTTTAACCAATAAAAAAATTACGTTTGTGTGTGGTAAGGTGAACTGAGAACGGCATTCGCTAAACGCGTTAATTATTGCATGACATTTTCGGGCGTCAGTTGAATATTTTTAAAAGACGGTGGTGAAGATAAATTTATGAGAATAATAATAACTTTTAATAAAATGTGATTTATTTAATAATCACGTCATTTTTATATATAGAGAGATGTGTACCTACATTTTAATAACTTCTGATATACATATACTACTCGGCGATAAATAACAATAAAATTGCACACACGACACACCACACACTGAAACGTGTGCAAAATCCTTGATGTATATAATTATATTGGGCACGATAATCGGTCTTCGGGTAGTAATTGCGAATTTTTTTCTTCGAACTCTTCGTTTGATTTCCAGCTAGTTGCAGCCGCCGTGATTCGAGTTGCGTATCAAAAATAACGTTCGGGAAAAAACACAAGTAATATACTTAAGGAGCCTATAATAGAAACGATGGTGTAAATTAACGGAACGTTTTGAATGTTTAGATACCTACATATTATTATATAGTGTGTAACTATATTTAACGACTATATTATTATAATGCGACGACGGTGACGGTGAGTGAAAGGACGCGCTTACCTGTGTATTATTATACATAATAATATAATAATGGGTATGGATTAAGCGTTATAATAAAATAATAGACCGCGCGGCGGTGTAGGTATTTATATAACATAACGGGGACTCGGTGATAAGGAGAACATATACGTATATATATATTGTTTGTCGTATGTGCAGTGTTCGGCTTCTGTCGCGGCCAAGGGTTGTGCGCGAGTGCAGCATAATTATATATATGTATACAAATAGTAATACTTGTGCCGTGCCTGCAGGAGACGATGTTTTCCCGTATGACAGTTTAGACAAAAAAGGAACGCGACGTTGATTGACAGCGATTTATATATAATACGAAAGCGCCGTCAGAGACACACGCTCCTCGTACCTTACATGTTCATCTCTCTCCAACGCGGCTAACCAGCAATCGTTTCGTCTCTCACCTTTTGTGCGTGCGAGTGCGCGTGCGCCGGTCCCACTGCGTTTGATTGATGCGTTACCTTACCTTGTACTCGCGCACACGGATTAGATAGGAGAGACCGCCGCCGAGCATTATTATTATTATTATATTATTATTATTGTGTGTGTCACACGGACGTCTCTTTTAGACGTAATGATTTTGACATGTCTATACCGACGACCGCGGAGGGGACACGTTTACTGCACACACACACACGCACACACATATAATAGTATGCCTGCCTACCTATATCTACTTCATATTATATTGTACGGGAAGAGAGAGCGGGCGGTCGATCAAAACTCGATTACACTCGTGGCGGCGCGTATACTTAAATACGAGTGTACCTATATGTTTATATTTGTATACCTATACACTGTGTACGCGGGGAGAACTGCAGGGAATTAAACGGTTTTATTTTTTCGGTTCTATTTCTCTTGTGTTATTATTTTTTTTGTCTTTCGAAAAAAATCGAGTTTGCACCGGGTTTACATTTCACACCGGTCAGCGATGATCAAAAAAAAAAAATAATAATTAGAAAATTGTCAGGCTTGCGCGGTTGACGTGCACACTGTACCGCCGTTAAGACAGGTAGTTTGTTTGTGTAATATACATAATTATTATATTTTTAGGTAAACGTTGCTATATATTATATCATGTTCCATCCATGATAGGCGGGGCACCACACTAGCATGTTAATTCGTTATGCGCCACCGTGTCTGATAAAAGTACTCAACCGTTTTTAACCACCACACGCAACAGTAATTGAAATAAAATAATGTAATTTATTTAAAGTTTACGGATTATGACGTTAATTATAATTGTGTAATATTTCTATGCAGACGATTACAAACCAATAAACCACCCACCTAGTTCTTGGACTTGATCCGCGGGTTTTTTTACCGCGCGAAACGACGTTTCCGACGAGGTCAACCATACGGCGTGAACTATATTATTATATTTTATTAAAATAAATTGTTGCACTATTGCGTAAACTATAGGGAAATGGATCTCGACTTCTGTACGATATAGTAGTCCTGCGATAACGCTTTACCGATAAATATACAGCACGCGTGTGTGGAATATCGATTCTCGTTATTAAAATTATTACGATACAACGCATATAGCAAATAATATTATGTGTTATGTGTATTATATATAGGTACCTACGTGTCTCGGGACAGACGTGTGTTGTGCTTTTATGCCTGTCTATACGTCGTGAAATTTACAGTACATAATAATACCGTGTGCCGGACACATCGTGAGGCGACACGCGGCCCGTCGGTTAGTTATTGTAGACATTTTATGTTACATTATTGTAATCATATCTCTGCGCGTCTTACACATCAATCATTTCGGACTTGCGTATCCGGCGAGCGCTGTAGTAATGCATATTTCGTGTGCGTCTACTATACCGTGATATATTATTGCCGTATAATGCCACCGCGGCTACAAACACGACCACATCTGTTGAATATTTACTCTTTTGACACACATATTTTTTTTTTTGTCACGCGATCGAAAATCGAAACGTAAAAATATAACAATAACATTATTAATAATAATTGTTATAACGTAGGCACACGCAAATTGTTCCGTTTTGTGTCTGACAAGCAAGTGCTTACTATAACCGTCATATTCCGATATAATTATATATATACCTATATATATAAGGTTGTAATAGCAGTATATATATTATATTTATATACAGCGCGACGACAATATACTTAAGACTGTGTGTTTAATCATGACGGGGAGGGTGGTTTGGGGGTGCGACGGTGGATTCCTCTGGGCTTTTTGGTCGGGCTCCTCCGGCGCTCCGCCAGCGTTCCATTCACACAACAACGGTCCGCGTACACCGCCACTATAATACACCATACACGTATATATATACACCGCTTACGTATTTTACACACACACACACACACACACACCGGCTCGCACAACAACATCCTCCACCGGTGCCACCGCCACCCTCCACGCAGGGGCATTTATATTCACGTGGCCGCGTGTTCCATTCAAAATGTTCTCCTCCCTCGGCGGTCGTGCAACAAGCGCGCGAAACTCGGTCAAGAGTTATTTGGATAAAAAATATAATAACAACAATGATAATATATAATATTGATAATCATCTCGCGGCTCGAGTGTTATGAAAACAAACAATAAACAAGTAGAGGTAACTATTATAATCCCGAAGACGGAACTAAATCGATTGTATTGTTATTACCTACTATTTTTTTTTTATATACTTCTATCGGCCTCTCCTCTAAACTTGTGCGTATTTATTACTCAGGAAAATATATGAAATACTGAACCAATAATTTCTATTTCCTATTAACGCGTTTTTATACATTTTAGCTTTCCGAAAACGTGACAACGATATCATATAGTCATAATAATATTATATGCATAACCGTTGGCCTAAATTCTCGGGGACCGGTTTTGAAAGAAAAAAAAACTAAATAATAATGAACTCATAACATCGCTACGCCGGGAGAAATAAACAAATATAAAAGTATCGGTATAGGAAGACGCGTTTATAATATTATAATATTTTATACGCGTACGTTTTACCGATTATATATACTTTATTACGAATTTTCGGGCGGCCTCGTCGTAGTCACTCCGCGTCAATCACGTTTTTTCTTTGTTTGTTATTTATTTTGTTTCTTAAAAATTAAATAACAGCCTCGGGCTTAAGTTTTTAAGCATTACACACACTTTTTAATATATCACATTATATATATTCATATTATTCCGGTGAGCCGATGTGTTACATACCTACGCGACGTGTGTATATTATTTATGATTATTATTATGGTGCGCGTATATATCTATATAATAATATGCACCTATATTGTAATATATATATGTATAATATACAGTCGACCGAACGAAAACTATTATCACTGGCTTTCGGAAACCGTTCGGAAGACACGTTTTTCTCCCTTTCTACATTTTGTCGTCGACGCCGCTGCGCCTCCTCTCCTGGTGTTTGCTCGCATCAATTCTCGGGCGACTTCTATAAATCATTCGTCGCACACTTGCACACATAAAAAGAGACTCGCGCGCCGCTGCAAAGGACGACGAAAAAATATGGGCCTTTCGCGGCGCGTTTTTTTCCCGCCCGTTCCACGTGCACCGCGCCGCCACGCCGCCCACACCGCAGCCGTCGCTTTGTTTATTTTATCATCAACACAAATATTGCGAATACGTCCTCCGTACGTCTCTCCGACCTCCATCATTTATACAGGTGTCAAAATAAGAAGTAGAATGGGAAGAAAAAGGAAATAATATATAACTTAGGTGTACAATGTCACGCGCGCCGCACACACGCACAACAGTTATTTTTTCAGCTGAACGTGCGTGCGCTGCCCCTTCGCCACCGCTCGTCGACCCATAACTGACTGCAGTCTGTTGGTCGGTATTATAGTGCATAATATTGTGTCGTCGACGTTTTTACGCACCCGAAATAATCACTCGTAAACGAACAACGCTCATAACAATTATTCAGGTACCTGCTGTAACCTAATTACGTCGAGTACTCGGTTTTTTTTCCAAACCGTTTCTCGAAAAGATTACGTAACTTACCTACCGTTTTTTTTTAAGTACCATTTTCGTTCGTATAGTGTCGCGTGATGCTATAATATTATGTATAAATTAGTACCGACTACCGGCGTATAATATTATTATAATATATACACACACGCAACTTGTACATAGATACTTAGATATATTATAATATAGGTACGTACCGGTGGTCGCGGTTCCTATCCATTTGTGGCGTCGCGGTGGGAGGGGGGGGAGGCAGTTGTCGTGGTAAATGTAAATAATCCGTTCAAATTAACAGTCGATTGAATTAATTAGAGAAACAAGTTTTCTCTTTTAGTTTCATATTATATTATTATTATTATAAACAACATACAAGCGCGGTGCCGTAAGTCAATGGGCCAGTGGGCAAACGTTTTAATTGGGCTTCCGTTGTACACGAAATATGAGCTGAGATTTCGATCCAAGGGTCAGATTTTGTACAATTCTTTGAAATTATTCCCGAAACCTTAGAATATTCGTTGTTATCGTCGTCGGTATAGTCTGCTGATCAGAAGACGGCGTGCCGTTAAAATTTTCTACGCATTTTTTCTCAGTCATATTAGGTATAATATAAGTATAGATACCGTATACTGTTACGGAAAATAAACGAAATGTTGTAGGTACGACTAATAAATTATTATATAATTATACACACTGTCATATAGGGTCGTCTATTCTTAATTTCGAATAGATTGTTATAAAAAAAAAATCAGTTTCGCTCCAGCACTCTAGGGGCTGCTATTGGTTTTACCGGTGTGCATATTATCCTCGTGGCGCATAGACATGTATTGTTATTAGCCTGCAGTATTTCTGTAGTCTGTATGAGATGATGTATAATATAATATTATGTGTTCTCTTCGTGCGCAGGTGTCTCGTCATCGCGCAATTACGATTGTGTAATAATAATTATTACATTTGTCCCGGCCACAGCCGCCATCAGACTTGTTTGCTTAACGAAATACCTAGTAATCATAAAAAAAAACGTTTCACGTATACCCCCTCCCCTAACCTACCGTAACATAATAATAATACATATCTCATATATGATATAATATACCTACCTACCGAGAAACGGGACTTTGTAGGAAAAAAACCGCTGTCAATCCGAAACTAATACAATATATTATATATATAATATATGATAGTTATACCGGTAATGAAAACGTCGGGGCTCGGGGTGCAGGGGTTGGTTTAGGCTTTTAAAAATACGTGTCGTGAGCATTGAACGCAGTGTCTCCGATGGGAGACAGATGTTATCCGGACGGGTGGGCACACACACTGAAACACGGCTATTATATATATATTTATCATTTATGATATCCTAGTAGATCGCACCAGATCTCTATTTTCGTTGTCATTAGACAATGGGTCCTACTCGTCAGACGTCCCGAGGACCGTTTTTTTTCTCCATATACGCTTTGCGCACTATATGGGGGTTTGTGTGTGTTTGTGTTTTTTTGTGTCCGTATATTATCTTCAGGTCTCTACGTGCGGTCGCAGTTGTGTCATACGTATATATTATGTTGACGTTCGATTATATCAATATGTCCCTTCGAAATAACAGTTTTTTAAAAAAAGAAATTTTTGTCGCAATTTTGTGTTACCCAAACCATACCCAAACTGTACCCAAACCCAATATTCATTATATTTCATAACACAATAATATAATATTTAATAATGTACATAATACAATATAATACGTGATACAAGACATAATATTATGTCCGAATACATATTATAATAGTATTATATTTTTTGGCGCTCCTCTCTCCGGTTTTCTTTGAAAACGTTGCCGATCCGTAATAAATTCGTTTTTAAAATGTCTAACAAATAACTCGACTTATGTTAATGTAACGACGGCGCTATAAATCATGCGTTCCATGTATATCGACCGTTGCTTGTTATCTAGCCGGATAAAACACACACACACACACATATATATATATTTATTTATATAATATGATATACTCACATAATAGCCGTGTATGAGATTTTCGAATAACCCGTGCTGTTAGGTTCGAGCTCTCCTATACACATAACACATATTATAGTGAATGTGTATTATGAAAATAATATTACATAGTTTCCCGAAGACGGTCTGAAACGCGATCGGACGATAGAGGAATGACGACGATATTATAGTAGTAATAACGCCGAATATAATGGGATTTTAAGGAAATAACAATAATAAAATATTATTACTGTATAATTAAATGGCGACCCCTCGGCGCGGGGACGCTCTATATATCGGAGACCTCTAGGGCGTGTGGCGGCAACAAGAATGGGATATTTTCATTAATATTTTTACGAGACCTTGTTCTATACGCGCGCACGGCATTACTATTATTATATTATTTTCAGGCCGCACCGTTGCCACCGTAACCTATATAATAATAATAATATTACATATAATAATGATAGTAATAACATACTGCTGTAGTGTTGTATTATATAGGCACGCTGTATACTACTATATAGGTATTTAGACGTGTACCCACGCAGAACGAGTGTACGCGTAGTCTTATAACATAATATATATTTTCCGATCGTTTTCCGAAATCGACGTTGATGATACATTATTTCGATATAATATAATGGGTACTTACACCCAAACATATAATGTATAATACGTGTAGTCGGGGACGTCGTTATTATTTTGGAGGTGTGTGCCGTGTAGTTTATTGTCTCCGGCCAGTTTTTGCCGCCAGAAGAAAACGGGGAAAAAAACGAATTTCAACCCGATGTTTACTGGCCCGATTTTTATTGCTTTAAATAATAGACCGTGGCGCCCGCGCGAGACCGCCACCGCCGTAATTGTAATTTCGTCTACACTAGTTATACACTTTACTACATCGTCTTGTAGGTAGGTATTATATTTACCTACCTATATAAAAATAATAATATGATGACGACGGCGACGTATAGACGGAGACGATAATATGACCTTTCTATAGTCGCGAGACACTCGCTCGATAATATTATGTCGACGCGTTTATAATAATAATTAAAGGAGGTGGGTTACTCGCCGCCGTCTAGTTTTCTCGGCCTGCACCGTATTAGGATTACGGGCCGGTATTGTTGTAAGAATTTCGCAGGATTTAAGTCATTTTTTTCGAATAACTCAACCGATTATTGTGTAATTTATTATTTTCGACGGCAATGGACCGCGGCGGCGTCGGCACGGCATAATATCTGTACGGAGAGGAGCACCCACACGACACTCCACCAACACACGTGAATCTGCAGGTTTCAATTTGTGATTTTTTTTTTGAACATTATTTATATTTATGCGTATATACACGTCGAGCGGTAATATACGGGGCGTGTCGACGACTACTTTCGACATTTTTACGTCGAAATCCCATTGAAAAAGGTGTATGTCACGCGTGCACACACTGTATAATAAAGTGTTACAGGTGTTTTAAGTTTTTCCGTATTTGTCGCCGAGCGCGTTGTGTAATGCACGCGCGCTGTATATACGCACGGAATTATATATTAACGTACATTATAATATTATTATATAGCTGCTCCGGTAGTATGAAATATTATAAATCATTTTAATATATTGTGTAAATAGTGGTTTGACGTCGCAGACATTTCCAATAAAACGCGATTTCAGTGCCCGTCGTACATATTTTAATGCTATCCGTGCGATGTTACGTGCGTGGAACAGGTACGCTGCAGTGCTCGGACCTACATAATTTTATTTATCGGCTCAATCGTTTGCACAATTATTAATATATTATATACTATACCCGCGTGTGGGTTACCTATACGTATGGTATATACGCGTACACCTGTCATAGTCGTCGTGCACGGTGCTCTTGTCACCGCGTCTATAATATTATTTTTTCGGTAAGCCGTCAGAGTGTTTTTTTTTGATTATCATTATTGTATTATTGTAGATTTATTTGAAAACAATATGTAGGTAATAATAATAATAATAATAATAATAATAATGTGATATCGTGCTATGGTTTAATTTATGTGCGTTTACGACGACTCCTGGACTCTCTTATAGAGGTCGACGTTTGTTTTACACACGCACGCGCTTTATTATTATTTCTATGGAATTGGACCTACTGCAGGTTTTTTTTTCGTATGCGCAGACCGTCACGTCGTCTCCGTAGCAGGTTTGTTTTCGTCCGTTTCGTCATTTAAATAAACAATATTATTGTTTCGTGTCCGAAGAGAGTCGCGCGCACCCGTGGAACACGATATCCGCCGACGCCGCCGCCTCCACCTTGAGGGGGATTGACGTACAGAACAATGGAGACCGATAAGACACAAGCGCAACGTCTATACATATATGCATTTTTATATGTTACGTCGTTTCCTCGGCCAAGATTTCGAGAATCTGTCAAAAAAATCTCGGCCGAGACACCGAAACTGGTTTCGTTTTTCGCCTCCGTCGAACGCTCCCCGACGAATATGTTAATTTTTTTTTTCGGGAAAACACGTCCTTCGTCGCTGTGACGACGTATGTTTTTTCTATATTGTCGCGTACACACAATATACAAAAGTAATAATATGACTTTATCATTGTATACGCCAAGGAGTCAGAAATCAATGGACTCGAAAAATTCGTCTTTTATTATTTGGGGGTTGTTTCTGTCGTGAGACGGTCACGTGAAAAACCCACGTAAGTAGACCATATAATAAATGATGATATAATAACGTGTGACCTTGTAATTTATTTTACCCGTTCGTATGGTCTTGGTCTCTTCTTCGTCGGGCGCACACATCGTTTTATGTTTCGCTGCTTTATTATTATTCGTGCACGTGCGCCGCAGAACAATCATGAAATCGACCACCGGACGTCGAATGATCTATAATAATTTGTGTTTTTCATACCATACTTTGGTAGTCTCCGAAAACGTGGTAAAAAGGTATACGCATATATATACTGTAAACGGTCTATTGCAGGCAGCGCTGGCGGGCGGTAGAACCGAGAGGCGGTGGTTCGGAGATTTATTTTTTTTGACGGTCGGTACTCTGTTTTTTATCAACTAATAAAGTATTGTGTATACAAGAATTATTATCGGTGGTGAATGGGTTCGTCAGCGTGTGTGCAGTCGGTTCGTAGCGTGTTTTATTACCACCGGACTGATGCGAACACATGCGCCTATATAGTGTATTATATATTATATAACATTATTACGCGCCCTATACTATATGGTCGAACAATCGGTAAACGAAAAAGAATCCGTGTATATAAATCTATATAGGTATATACCGCGGAGAGAGTTGTAAAAATAAATAAAAATACGAATCGTCTTAAAAAAGTCGATGCGGAAATTCGTTGGAAATAATACGGGTGGAGAGCAGCGGGTCGAAGAACGCGTCAGTCGCCACCGCCGCCGCCGCACGTACTGGAAATGTATATACCATATATACCTATATACCAGTACGTATGTGTGTGTATATATATATAGTAATAAAAACGAACGTAACGCGTTTTTATATTTATCCCGGCCTTTGCGCTGGAGGGGGGGGAAGGATATATATTCGCAGCCTCCGACCGTCGTTTTTGTCTAGTGGCCGGGGGAGGGGAGGGGGAGGAAAAAGGGGAATGCCCTGAGGACCTGGCGCGCGGGGCCCACATAAACAGACATTTCGCACGGCTACTGCCAAGTGATAGACATGGATGGATGCCCCTCAAGAGAAATAAATAACAACGGGGCCGACACACTCACACTCGCTCTCGCGATTTTCAATCTAATTCCGTTCGATCGCACTCCGTGGCGGGGCACACTTCGCCCGGTCCTCGTCCGTCCGTCCGTCCGTCATCCCCCGGCATCGCTCGATTTCGTCCCTCTGACCTTTTTACCGCCGCGCCCGGCCGACCCTTGACCGATCGCGCCGTAGTAGGTACCTACATAACGAAATCACCTGCAGCAGAAGCTAAAAAATTGTACACACACACACGCCTAAATATAATATATAGGTATTGGCCGCGCCGTGTGACCACCCCCGAAAAGTTTTTTCCGGCTTCGGTGCCGGGTTTCGTCGGTTATGTCTCGTTTTTTTTTTTTTTTTTTGGCCGCGTAATTACCTATTCCGGAGTCGGGCGGATATAATATGATTTTATCGTGCCGGTTTCCTCTTTCTCCGCGGTGTGATGGATCGTATCGTAAGTCTGTGTACGTGTAATTCTTATGGGTTTTTGTCGATTACATATTATATTTATATACCTGTTGCGGTCAAGAGAGTGAAAACCTGTTTTCACGTGTTTGTGTTGTGTATATCGTCGTTGTCGTCCGGAGTGACGTGCTTCCCCAACCGAGTGACGAGACAGTGCTCGGCAAGGCAAGGCTAATTTAATATTATATCACATATATAGTATATATACACCTACCCACCATTTTTATATATATGCGTAATATTAATAATATGTATAATTTTTTTTCGGTTTTGAAATTAAATCCGTTACGAACGTTTCATGTGGAAAGCCTGACGTCGCCTGTCACTCCTTGTCACGTCCGCCTATGTGTACGTAAGACTTATATACGAGTCCTACGAAATTTTAATTCGGGATTGGGTTACTTTATTACTGCCGCCACTCTACAGTTCGCTTGTCGCGTACCATTTTAGTGTCGGCCGAGTGATTTCGTATATACGCGCGTCGCAGTCTATGTTTGTTTGTTTGGGCGTTTTCGTTTTACGTATACCTACTGCCACTGCAGTAGTTCGAGTAGGTAAACTGCAGACATAATAATATTATATTATGCTTAGATGTTACGCACGAGGCATTTAATGCAAAAAAAAAAATGTGAAAAGAGACTGGTCTCGTCGATTGTTGCGCATTTTTTGACCGCGTCTAATCCGAACCGTTTTTGGATCCCTGTCGATGCGCTTCGATTTACCTACAGCGTTGACCCGCCCGGGTGTCGTCTGCATGTGACGGGTGGGTCGTTGCGTCATATTATCCCCAAAACGATTATAAAATATAATAATAATATTATATCGATACACACCGCTCGTCCCGCCCGCATACACAATAGTAGGTACCTATAGTAATAATATGCAGTACACAAAAACGTAAATAATGATTTACGGTGCGGGGACAGTAGCAGGCTGAAATGTCGAAAACCCCGCGAGGAGGACCTTCGGATTCCATCGAACGCTGCGGGAATTCTCGTTGCGCGTTCGTGTGTCCGGAATGGTCGTCACGGATTACGCAATTATTCATCGTGACGGATTCTCTTCGGTCCGTTGTTCGCGACCGACGACGCCGTGGTATTATAATATACACACAGCATATTATATCGCTCGCAGTGCACACACACATATATATATATATTCAGCGTATAATTTATAGGAGACTGAGATCTTATATTCTTCCTCTCTTACTCGAAACAGTTTTAAATTTAGACACTCGTCCGGGGACCGCCGCGACGCGTCGATCAGCCAAAACGACTCGGCGTGTCTCGCGCGTACGCACGCGATATTATAATTTATCATTATTATTGCACGACGAGATTTTTAGGTCTGCGGCGGACGCGTTGACGGACTCGATCCATTGGTCCGTCAAGACGCGGCCGGCGACGCGGTCGTTAAAGTGCGCGAAAAGAGATTGGCGCTCGTCGTCGTCGTCGTCGTCGGACTGGTGGCCAAAAAAAAAGAGTCAGCTAGATTGCGATATTATTATTATTATTATTATATTAAAAACGTCGTCGTCGTGGGTCGAGTGAAAATCGCATTAAATACAGATTATTATAATAATCAAGTCTTGTAGGTAGTATATAAATATAATATATTTTATAATATAAATATATATCGTAAAACCGACTACGTCGCGTCGTGTGTATAATATTATATCGTAATTATTTACAACACCGCTCGAGCGGCGGTGACGAATTTGAATACCGCGCGAGTGACGTGGCGGTGAAGGAGTGGTGCACAGTAATACCACGGGGATTTGACGGCGAGTGGTGGTGTGGAGGGGTGGGGGGGGGTGGAGGTGTGGAGGGACATGTGCAGCGAGAGACTTGACACATTGATGCATGGCGCTGCCGCCGCCGTCGCCGCTCGTGAAGGAAAGGACGACGCGACGCTGAAGAGTTTATCTGTAGTACTAGCGACTGATGGATTTATTGGTCCGGCCTCTGGCGCGTCTTTTTATACGACACAGCACGCACACAAACACAGGCTAAAAGCGAACGGAGGCGCATCTACACCGGACGTGTTTCGAATGCGCGACGATACGATATTACTACGGTCGCGTGCGTGTACATAATACCTCCTAATAATATTATTATTATATTCGATACGGCGATATCGCCGTCTGCAAAATATAATATCTCGCGCGTTTCCTAAACACACATATATTTTGTGTTATATATTAAGTTACACGTCGTCTCGTCGTCATCGTCGTCGTCGTCGTCGTCGTCGTCGTCGCGAGCGTCCCCCGATATAGTGATGCAATACACGCGTAGTACCTATTGATAGTATTTTTCTCGTATTATATTATATCATACGCAATACGACAGCTCGCCTACATACCTTTACACGGCTACACCTATAATGTATGACGCGTACCGCGTTTGACGAATTCGTCGTCATAGCCGCCGCCGCCGCAGATTCCGAACGGCCGTTTTTTTTTTCCGTCGGGACAACCGCGATTTGCATAACACCGGGTTGCCGTATCGCCACCGAAGACTGCAGTTTCGTCACAGAAACAACGCCTGCAGCTTTTTTATATAATATGCAATCCTCCACGAATACCTGCGCGCTGCAGTGTGGTGCGAAGGAGGATAACGCGACCACCCCCCTCGCCGCGTCCACCACCGCCGCGCGAGTTCGCGGAGGGCGTTTTCGAAACGGTCCCGATCGTTTTCACGGTTCATAAATCTCTATTAGGCCGAGGGCTGTCTGCGAGAACGAGTTGTCGTAGTCTAATTGTGCGAGTGCTGCAGCACGAGAGAGAACCAGTTGTTGTTAAATACTTCTAAACTGCTTTTTGACGTGAGCTTGACGAGCGCAGAACAGGTATTATAATACTATTATAATATGTACACATTATCACGGCGGCGGCGAGGTAGTATTACCTATATTATATACGTTTTTATAGTGCGCGGGGCTACTATAAAGTAGTCGTCGTCGTCGTCGTCGTGACGGCGGGCACCGGTTGACAGATTGTCGACCATTGTGCTCGAGTTTTTCTTTCTCCGCGTCGTACATACACACACTGCACAATATGTTTGATAATAATAATAATAATAATAATAATATAATGTACGGCGATGACGATATTAATAATAATAATAAAAATAATAATGTATACGCACTGCGACTAATTTTCTGCCTGGTGTAATTTGAATGAGCTCGAACGGCGGGAACTTCCTCCCCGAGCGCAATCGTAATCAGCCCTTTTTTTATTATTATTATTTCGGTCCACTTTGCTGTTTGTCTTGTGTGAACAAACGTCGGTGCGAAATCATTTTTTTCCCGCTCTCGACGGACCGTCGTTTTCACGTTGAAACGTTTCGCAACTGCACTACGACAATTATACCTATATATAACTATGTATATAGGTGTGTGTGTATTATACGCTTTAGACTACGACATTGGTTGCATATATATACGTTCGAGAGAGGAATCGTCGGCGGAGAGTCGCCGCACATTGCGTGTGAGGCATTAATCCTGGTCCCATTTCTTTAATAACGCAATAAATCATCACCGCTCCTCCGTCCGTATTTCTCCCGCTGTCCGTCTATCGCTCGGTCTCGGCCTGTGCAGGTGGCGATGACGGCGGTGGTCCCTGGATTTAAATTTAATATTAACAAGAGAGCTGGATCGCATGTACGAGCTTTGGATTTTATTTTTGGAGTTTTTATTACCCGACGAGATAATATTATGTTGTTGCGTTTCCTCGCCGTCTCTATAATGCCGCGCCGGTAACGCGGTACTATGTTTTCTTCCGAAACCGCTAAACCACACCGATGGACGTCAGCCGATGGCGAAATTAAAATTACATTTTTGGCCGTACGTCAAAGCAGTCGCGTCGTCGGTTTTTTGATTTGCATAAAATAATATGATATTCATTACACATCACGTTGTGTGCACGCACTCAAACTATTCGAATGGCCCAAAACAATATAACGCGCGACAGCAAAACAGCAACCACTAGCAGCGTTAATCAATCATCGTGTGAAAAAATGAAACCAAATAAATAATAAGAGGCCTTTGTACGTCGCGTTAGAAGTCGTTTCTTCGGATTTTATGGTCCAGCGACTTGCGTCTCGTGTCATATAGATACAGCAACATTGACCGATAAGGCACGACCTGCTGCTCGCACGATTGCGTCAGATCACGATTGGCAGCATCCTGCGAGTGTTGTTCGATCGAAGACTATACTATTACAATAATTTACGACGATGGCGATATCGTACGCGATTTTTACTGCCGCCGACAGTCGAGTGACTACCGTCTTGAAAGAGTTGGCGAGGATATTGTTGGAGGACGGCTGTCCGAGCCCGGTAAAATAAATTTAACGAATTCGTTTTATAATAATATATATGCATTACGCATAATATGTAGGAAATAGGTATACGAGTTAAAAACTCAAAAACCCAATTACGCGCGTCGTAGAAATCGAAACCCGATAATCAGTATAATACGTCCGCCCCGCCGTGTACTATATATTATAATAATTTTATGTTTATGAGTACCTACGTCGTCTCGAGACGACGACGATAGTGGTTTGAATCTGCGTTTCTTTTGAGAACAACTGCGCGTCTGTCTGCAGCACGACAACCGACCGACTACATTATAATATGTGTGTACGTATTTAATAATAATTCGTCGTCGTCGTCGCGCAGCAGCCTCCGGGTGACCGCGGGTAGATAGGGAAGTGGAAAAAAAACCGTTGCCGCGGCGCATTAAACGTCATTATAATTTGGCAGGAAGACAAATCCGAAACCGCGGCGAGGAATGATACGAACGGTTCCTGACGTGCACCACCGCGCGCGAAACGTGTTTGCAAATAAATTACCCCCCGGACATTTTGCCGTGTACATACTCACACTCACACACTCGCACGCTAGTCCATATTGTATATGTGCTGAGAGTGTGTACCTCTTATCGTCGTGTATGTGCCCATATGTATATATATAGAACGCGGTCGGGCACGGGGCGGTATTCTCTCGATAGGCCTTCGAGCGTATTCTTTGATCAACAACAACCCCCGAGTTCTCGACGGCGGTGGGGGCGAAAACATCGTTACTGGATCTCGTTATGGGTCCGGGTAATTGATTTGAAGTCTTTGTGGAATCACGGTGGCGGGCTGGCGGAGAGAGAGCGAAGCCCGCGGCCTAGGATTCGCCGCCACCGCTTTTCTACCGCCGCCGCCGCCGCCGACCTCTTTTATGTCGCTGTTATTATTTTCGGTAAACGAAACAAAAGTTTAATAATTCCGGCGGCGCAACAAGATAACGTCCCTGTGTATACGCATATATATATATAAATGTGTATGTAGAAAGTATATCTCCTTCGGCAACGCAAAACGACGTGACGCTCGCATACACACACGAGGTATGTATAATCGTATTTTCCAAAACGCGCGTGTTTACGATCGATGAGCCATGAGGTACCAGCCACATCGTCGGCGGCGCGCGGAAATCGGATTCGATATCTCCGTCTCGGGCTTCACACAGTATAATATTATATAGTATGGTAATATATCGTTTCACGTGTATTATTGTTACGACAACTACGCTGCAACGACGTCTATCGTCGCGCAATAGGTCCTATGTACGGATGGATGTATATATAAACGAAACCGCGTACGTGCCCGTTATGGTTGTTTAAACTATCCGGTGATCGAGACCGTGAGACGGCGAGCGCTCTCGACGGGCGTAGTGAAACGGTTTAATAATCGTTAAGGTCGAAATTAATGCGCGAAAGACTGCAGCGGGAGAAATAAATAGCGATCGCATGTTCGGCCGGGTAAAAAGGATCACGATGCGAAGGTGTAACCCGAAAAGTTATTAATGGCGTACGATACAAGCGCGCGCGTTGGGACGGTGCGTATTTACCGAGTCCGAGTGGTGGCGGTGGCGGTGTTGGTGGTGGTGGTGGTCGGTCTGCACCGGGAATCGATTACCGCGTGGTAGCCGGGTATATGCGCTGCAGGACGTGACGGTGGATCGGTGATGGGTCGGTGGCGGGGAGAGACATTGATGAGCCTGAGTCACTGGGTGATTGAAATACGGTCACGGTATGCATGTAACCGTGCTTCGCGATGGGGTGGACGCTGAGGGGAGGGGAGTGATTGATGGGTGCCATTATCAGCTGACACGTTCCAGACATCATCGTGTCGGACAACTAATCCCGGGCCTGGTCCCTTTGTTGTGCGGACTCACAAGCGCTCAGGTTATACACTGACGCCCACGATTATTTATCATTGCTCTAGTTTTATATACATATATATATATTATACGTAATTAATGTCCGTAAACGGACGTAAACACACACGCCGGTAACCGATAAACCCCTTCGTCCACTCCTGCGCCGTACGCCCGCCGCCCCATCAGCGCTATAATGTTTACCTACGCCCGCGACCCACTCGAACGCGAGGCGGACAAAATAGGAAAATTCGTGTACAAAATTATACACATAATATAATATATTGTACTATTACCTATTATAGTAATAGATATTATACAAACACGAAAACACAATTTGTTCCCCTCTCTCCGCTTTATAGGTTAACAACGTCAGTTTGGCCAGCTCGCACCGTCGGCGTGCATGTTTGCGGCGGTTACTCGAAAAAGTTATAACTTTTGACGGTTCTTGTACGGATATAATAAAAAGTTTCGACGCCAGGCGGTCGTTGTGGTGTTTTATTATCGTATTTTTCTCTCTTGATCGACGACGAATAATATTGAAACGCGACCGCTATAATAATATGTTCGATTGCAGCTTTTCGGCGTGCGCGACACACTTACGCGATTCACAAGCGTGCGCGGGTCGTAGATGTTTAATAAATAAAACGTCTAGTCCGTCACGATGACGCCCTGCCCCCCCCCCCCAATCTTCATTCCGTGTCCTTACCGCACTACTATTGCCCGCCGTAACCGGTTACACCTTCGCGGTCCGGTTTTGAAATACGATAGTGATTGATCCGTCGTATACGGTTTTTTCAACTCTTTCCACTCGTTTCAGTCGTTTGTCGTTTTAACTCGAGACGGAAACTGTCAACTTTTTTTCTCATAATAATAATAATAATAATAATAATAATAAAAATAAAACACGCAAACCGGTTGTATTAACCCGCGAAAACAACAAGTACCTTACCTATATTATATATATGTACCTCCATAATAATACGCGTCGGACGGACAAAGATTTTGTTGCGGTTTTTGACGCACGTCCGGCTTATGTAGGTATAGGTACGTGACGGCGTGCGTGCACGGCCGCCCGAGATAATATTCATCCTGCAGGACGTTCGGGAGAAGCTTTTCGCGCGGCGGCGATAACGTTGACGTGCGGCTAACGCGTATAAATCATTTGGTGTGCCTCGGCACGTCCCGCGGCGGCATTGGGTTCTCTCGTGTGCTGTGTGCGAATGCTTTGTTTTCGCCCCGTGCGCGCATTTTTCTTTACGGAGGTTTTTTTTTTCGCTCGTCCGGTCGCGGCCGGGTAGGATAAGGCGGCATAGCGGCGGCGGCAGTGGTGGAGGTGCCGGCCTACGGGGATTTGCGCAAAGGACCAAAGTTTTATATACACACACACACACACTCGCGCGAGCGCTCGTATATATATATACACACGGGAGGGCGGACGAGGCGAGTTCGTCCGTCCGTCCGTCCGTCGTCCGTCTTCTTCTCCCTCTCGCCCACTTGACGGGTTCCGACCGCTCCGACGTTGTGCAGTTCGTGTGTGACGGGCCCAATACATCACCGGTTGACACACGTCAACAATATATCACTCGGCCGACCGTACAAACGGGCGTCCCCGCCCCCTCCCACCACCGCCACTCGCCCCGGATTCCCATTTGCATGTAACCTCGGGGCCGCGTACATATATATATATATATAAACTGCAGCGAAGAACTTTGCCGCGCCCCTGCGTACAAGTCCGGCGGCGTGGCAGCAGTCGACGGACGACCGCCGCCTCGTTGCCAGATTTATGACTTCCGAGCTCTATAACGGTAAAAATTAGCCGCGGCCACGCAACGCGCGGTATATAATACACACACACACACACACACACATCTATAACAATAATAATAATGTGATATGTCGCATATATTATGTGCGCGGGGTCGTCCAGATTTTGTGTCGTATAACGGACGACGAACGACCCCGTTTACGCGTATATAATACACCCTCGCATCACCGTGCGACATTATATCATGTAAATGTATATATTATAATATGAACTTTGGCGCGCGGCGCTCGCCGATAAACCGCTGTCGGCCGACGGTCAAAATATTTTCGATTTTTGATTCGCGCCGACGAACCGTATACCATACGGCACTGATATACGCGCGCACTCAAATCAATTATAATAACGCGCGTACATCATAATATGTTCGACGATTTCCCACGAGGCCACTGCAGCCGCCACCGGAGAGCTGTCGCGTGTAAATCACCGACGGCGACGGACACGGAGGCGGTGTCTCGTTACTCGGCGGCGGCACCGCGTATAAATATATTGAAATTTGATAGGCAGATTTATGTATATTATGTATATATATATATATATATATACCTATGAGCGCGCGATGCGAAGAACACCGTGAAGATATTATAATATATTTTATAATAGTCTGTACCGATTTCGCGTGAGTGCGTGCGTGCAGTGATGGTGTACACGCCGCGAGCTTTTTTTTTGGGGGGGGGAGGGTGAGTGCGGGAATTCGCGAACACGGCGGATCGTATATACGTTATTGTATACACACACGTGTGCGCAGTGTGTTTATATATATATATTCACAAATCAAATCCGCTCGACGCCTCCGGCGAACTTTGATAGATAACGCCTGGCCGGGATCGCGCGCGTACATAATATGCGGGGAACGGGGGGAGGGGACGACGGGAGTCTTTGATAACTTGTTTCGTTGCCAAAACGCCAAATTTGCTCGCACATCCTCCCGCAGTATACGACCACCCTCCGTCACGCGGCCCGGCCACCCGCCCGCTGTCGTGAGAGCGCGGTAAACAACGCGTCCAAAATAAATATTAACGCCATAAATCTAGACGCGAGAGACGGACAGAGAGACGGAGATACAGAGACGGTGAGAGATGTAGAGCGTATATATATATGTACTGCACGGTGTAGAGTACGCGCGGAGCGAGTGAGATATGACGCTGCGGCGTTCTGACGGGGATGAAAAACTCTTATACCGTCACCCGCCGCCCGCCCGCCCGCCGCTCGCGTCCAAAGATATTATTATTTCTGGGTTTGGGGTACCTATGTGCACACATACGTATATATAGTGAACACACACACATGTACTCACAGTCACTCACTGCACACGCCGAAGCACATTTAGGGGGGTGCGCGTGCGCGAATACACTCACACATTCACGTGTATATATTTTATGTACACACACAATCGACAGCCCGTGGTGATGGCGGGTTGGTGAGGGGGTGGCAGGGTGGAGAGAGTAGAGCAAGAGACGATTGACTGATGCCGTCCCGTTCGCCCGCGGCCCCGCGCCACCCACCAACCCCCCAACCGTCCAGACGCGGCCGAGGAGGGAGCCCTTTGACTTATGGCCGTAAAACGTGCGTTCCCCGGGAAATACTACTATACCGCCTTCACCGATACTCTATACTACTACTACCACTACTACTGCTATTACTATCGTTCCGTGATATTGGCTCAGTTTTCATTCCCACATGTTTCATAAAGTTCGCACTTTATCGACCGTGCAGCACAAAACAATACGAAAAAACATAAATTCGATTGTTATATATTGTTTTATACATATATATATATATATATGATATTATATATGTATTATGTGTATAATATGTAAACGACTATATACATGTATAATATATACCCAAATAATATATACGTTGGTAACGTCTACGGGTCGGTAGGTCTACAGCCATATATTGCCCACGTGATATTTTCCATTTTCGAACGTCGATTGAAAACTTGGGTTCGATTAAAACTTATCGTCGTCGAAAATTTACTCAGAAAATCGTAAGTTTTCTTATGTTAAAATTGATTTTATCTTTCGACCCGATACCTGTGGTATTCTTCCAGTTTGTTTTTGAATAACTTCACCCAACCCAGAAATAGTTATGTATTTTTAAATAAATTTTTCTTATAGATCAAATAAAATTAACCTTAGAGCATATAAAAAAGTTGAATTGACACATAATCCGTTTTTAATTCCGTATTTCTTAAACTTGTTAGTATTTTTATACTCTGGATATTACCGGAATTATTCAAATGTTATTTTGTAATCGATTCAAAAATAAGCAAATATAAATAAACACGTGTGATTATTTATTTGATTTACTCTGATTTTCCACGCTAGTTGGATAATATAAAATTGTTGCTATATAATAAGCATTGTAAAAATGAACACATATGACATGTCCAACGTATTTTGTAATTGTGTAAGAAATATGAATGTATATGTATTTTATAGTATATATTATTATCTTCTAATTAAATTTAAATCAATTTATCAAATTTTTATTATGGTGACCTCGACTGATCTCGCAGCTGTACGAATTGGAATTTCAAATTAAATTAAGAAGAAATATTTCGTTAATTTATTTATATCTTATTTGTAAATTGATTACGAAATAAATTCGACAGTCCAATAACGAAAAACACGATGAACAAGATTGAAAAATTAAAATTCGTTAAATCTGTAAATCAAATATTTGAGTTATCGACTGGCTGCTTTTTCTGACCGCGTCGTCGAAAATTTATTCTCACAGCGATAACAATAATATTATGTTTTCATATCGTACATTTTTAAGTGGCGTTCTCGGTGTATGAACAACGTCCCTTCGTCGATCCATCGAATGTGCGCAAACGTCACGCTATGGGTATAATATATATATATATATATATATAATACCTATCGTTTAAAAAAGTTTTTTCCGGTAACGGTAAAATAATTCCCTGGAAGACAGATGCTGCTGTAGCCGGCCTCCGGGCGCGGCGGCAGGGTGTATCGCGGCAGCGGTCGTGACACACTCTCGCGAGCCCTCGCTATGGATGGGTGGGTGGGTGTGGGTGGGCGAGTGCCGCGGTGGCGTCGGATATTTCAAGATCAATCAATTGGCCATCACGCGGCGGCTACTACTCCATCAATGTGTCAATTAAATTTAATTTGTACCGACGACGCGCCGGGCTGGAGATCCATCGATCAGAGACAATGCTCGCCGCGTCTCGTGCGCGTACACACCGCAACCACTGTGGCATAATAATATACGGACGAGTTGCGTCACAATATTGAACACGGTCGCACCGCTAATAAAACGATGACTAACCCGTTGCGGCGGCCCTCTCGTAATGTAATAATTTTCCGTAAAGTCACACACAGTGTCCAGACGGCGCCTGGGTCCGCGGGTTCATTAACGATTTCACAATAATTTAACGTACACGCACGCACACACACACACACACACACACACACACACCTAAACCCAAACGCAGACGACTTGTATGCGCGCGCGCAGGCCGACGAAAACCAGTTCCCCTCGTCGCCGCCATCCATCAATCTCGAAACTCGTTTTCGTCTGTGTGTTTTCGACGGGAAATATTGTCACCTATCGTCGCTGTTGACGCGCCCACGTGCGTGTTAAGTGGATTTTGCTTTTATTTCCAACGTCTCTCCGGCGACACTAATGTGTCCGCGCGCGCGAGTGTGTGCGTGTACGTACAATAATAATATATACCGTGCGGACGGCCCCGATAATAATATGACGTTTTACGTGTCTTTTTGTCATGACGTATCGTCTCCGTACCGGATTTCTCCGATGCGTAGGTATAAAAGTGGACGGGGCGAGGTATAGTATACATATTATTATATAATTAGTGATATGTACACGGCGGACACATCAGCTAGGTGCCAAAAGCCGATGTCGATTTGCAGCGTACGCGATGGCGATATTTTCGATGATATTGCGTCGAACGGAAATGAATTTATTCCGTTTCGACGGGATCTCGTCGGCGGTATTCATCGACACGTGCGATCGGAAACGGTCGCTTTCACAGCGTTTTCTACGCTTGCCCGCCGTCGATAAAGCAGTTTTCTTTACAAAAATATTACGAGAAAATATAATAATGTATATTGCCGCGGTGTGATACGTGTATACTATGTATTATATGATCATTATTAGAAAATAAATCGTCAGCGGAAACTTTTGGGAAACTTAAAAACCTTTTATCCCGCGAGCCGAAACGTTCAACCGTGTAGCGGGTTACATACGGTTACATTTGAAATGATGTTGAGCAGAGTTGAGTTGAGGAATTATTAAGAAATAATAATCGAACTCCCCGTGGTTTAATCCACTCAGTCCGGCGTGGCTTATATATTATATTGTGTATAAAACGAGACGGATCAGTTTTTAATATTATTATTAATATATAATATGGGCGCTTGACAACGAACACATTAATAACCTGATTATTTCAGATAGAGAACTTTTATATATTATTAAAATATTTTAATCTCGATTGATATGAAATAACGGCCTCATTAAAAGAACATTAATGCAATAAATTGTGTATTTGTTTTTAATTTGAATACCGGTCCTGATGGTAGGTTAACCTAACCATATGCCATATAAATAATATATATATATATGTATAATGTATATGATATTATACATTAAAATAATATAATATATAGCAACGAAAACGGACAAAATGTATTTAATTGCTTATTTATCTGCGGGCCATTGAGGCATTGAGAATTGACTTGTTTACTACTCTCTCGTCGTCCGTGTTAAAATTATATTCTATGTAAAGGTTATATTTGTTTCAAAAAAAAAATAAAAATAAAAAAACAGAAAATTCCCATCTTGGCCAATATCTACAGACTGTAAGCAGACAAGTAGCACATGTAATATTAATAAATATTATAATATGTACATAAAAAATTCCAAAAATATAGAAAAATAATGAATATGTTTAAAACGACGCATATAATCTACAGGTGCATTTTGGCTGTTAACTTTATCCGATTGAAATGAAATTTATTTTTAGATCTATGCCACCTATTAACCAATCACATATTACATTTATATAATACAATTAATGCGTACTAATCTAACTTACTAGGTATACAGCTTATTGCGTAGGTCTGGGCGTCTATTATATGATCGACTGACGGGGTGTGTAGATTCAAGCTCCACCAAAACTCAAATTATTCTCGATTTCATTTTTAAATATCTTTTAAGTCTACACTCGCAACACTTGCGGTCGGGTTCGGAAAATGTTTAAGTACGATTATTTCACCGTCCGCGGCCAAGGTGGTTCTGCAGTTCACTTATATAGAAATACGACTCGCTTTTATTAACATATGATGATGACACCCGGTCAAGACGTCAGCAACTCGGGCGCCTCCAACTCTTCATAAATCTGTTCTCGAGGTCTATGCGTTGTAGCGTCTTTATTTATATATGAAGGGTGGTTGTATAGAGACGGGTGCGCGCGTTCATCTTGCTGTCGGGAGCCATGCTTCTCGATGACGAAATCGGCCGCAGCAGTCGATTTTTTTTTGAAACTCTGCAACGACGGGCGAATAAATAAGTATGCGAGGTCGCATCCGAATCGTCTAAATAAGGGTCGGTCGGACGTTGGTAACGGCCTAGCGCGGGCGTTTTACTGCGTATTCAATAACTCTGGATTAGACTAGACGGGCGTTTGCGGCCTCTCCTCTCCGCGTGTCACACAGCCTCTCCGCGCCCGTTTTATGCGTATATACCACTCACGATGTATATATATATATATATATATATGTACGTCGATGCTTTTACCGTGGCAGCAGAGTATCGTCGTCCGCCGCCAGTTCTAGTCGTCGTCGTCGTCGTCGTCGTCGTAGTCGTATAGTCGTAAAAACGAACGCCGGCAAAACGCAATATCAATAAAACGTAATGGAACACGGACGAGCGTTAATTCCGCCGAGGGGTCCCGGCGGCGCATTAAACTAATTCAGCGCCCGATGTCGGTCGGGCATGAAGGAGGGGGGAGAGGGAGGCAGGGGTCTTCGCCCTACCGCCGTATAATATGTATACGATGCGGCGGCGGCGGCAGCAGCAGCAGGATATGTCCCGTCGACTCGAAAACGGTCTTTCGGTAATTGCCCTATGAAAACAACGGCCGCGTCCGATACGGAATCCAAATGGTCCAATTACACGCACACCTTAACCCCGGCTGGAGGCAAAGGGTTTTTCTTTTCTTTTCCGTTTTTTTTTTTTTGGTTCTTTATTATTATTATTATTATTGTCATTATTATTGCTATTGCCATTATTTCGTAGTTTCTCCTCGTCGTCGTCGTTTTTAACGCCAATCGCACTGCATCAGCAGGAGCAGCAGCAGCAGTAAACGCGCGTACTATACATATATATATATATATATAAAAGGAAACGCTGAGGAAGAGGTGAAAAACAAAACGCAACGACGACGTGCTCGGGTATTAAAGTTACTCTTAGGCGTGACTGGGCTTTTTATCCGCAAAGCCAGCATATATTTAAGGTCCGGTGCCATTTAAATTGTCGACACTTTTATTTTTCTAATGTGCGATAGAAGTGGGCGAAATAGTCTTCAAACTCATTTGGTGGAGGGTGGTAAGCCAGGGTATCGAGGTTTTTTGTATCAAAGCTTAAATTTTTTTTTATTCATACGGCTTATTATGATAATATGGTTTAGTGTAATCATCTTGGTTGCGCAATTGATCGTCGTGTATTACTTGTCATACCAACCCGAAGCGACGTCTAACCGACTTGTATATAGAACAAAACCCAAAAATAGATAGCCCGAAAGTCCCGAAGTCTAGAACATAATATATATCTTCCTGCATGTACATTCACCTAAACTAACCTGCAGTTCCATATTGTATTAATAATTGGAGTATGCAAATTTTGTCGGTCTCGACCGTCGTCGCAGTTGCGCTTTACAAAAACGCGTTATAGAGACGCGGCCTATAGCTCTGCAGCCTGACTTCAGTCACCGTATATTAGTCACGTAATTTAAAATAAGTCATTGCAGTATCACCGCGCGTGTCTATAATATGCACTATCGATATCACGGCGTATACACACAAGCGGCGGCGGCGGCGGCGGCGGTGGCGAGACAGAGTTCATTCGGACGCGACCGGTGCGTGCTGCAGTTGCAATATACATAATATATATCTACTATGAACGAATACTATGTGTATATACCTCCTATGTACTTAAACGTAAATATACATATATAGTGTGCGCCGGGCGGCGACGAGTTTAAAAGACACTCCGTGTACGTGTGTATATGTATATATAGTATATATACATTTGCGCGCATCGTGTATATAACGGGGGTGGCTTGTCGCCGATATTGATTATATCGCGCTCGCGTTTTACCCGGAGTTGACTGACAACTGACAAATGACGTCACTCACGGGGCTATAAACGTAACGGAAAACGCGCCGCGCACTTGAAGTTTCCGTCTGTCATTGTGTACATGTGTGAAACACGCCGCGGCGTCTGCGTTTTATGTGTGTGTATGTATATATATATATATATCATATGTGTGTTGTACATGGTGTGTATACGCGTGTATATAAATATAATTTACACGCGCACACGGCCGAAGACGTGTGGTGTGGTGCGTACGCGAAACTGCAGGAAAGAAAGAAATCGATGGGAAACCCGACGCTTTGTGTGCGCGTGTGTGGGTGGGGGGGCGCTCGCGCGAAAAGATGGCAATTGCTTTTGATATGAACTCGCAGTGAAGCTTTTAAGGCGGCAAGAATAATAATAATAATAATAATAAAAAAAAAAAACTTTTACTCATTTTTTCGCTCCTTTCTGTCTCGGCATTTCGCCCCCTTTATTTATTTTCTATATTTCTCGTCTCTTGACGAATATGCTCGATATTTGACGTTATTTTTCATTCGCGTTTCGTCGCGCGAAAAAACGACTGCGATTATATACGCGTGTAGGGCGGTTGTGGCGGCAGCATCGTCGTCGATCCCAATCATCATTGCGTCGTAGTCGCCGCGGCGCCCTACACCGCATCCGCATATTATTATAATATTACAATATTACGTACGAATCGCAATCGGTTTTTTTTACTCGTTTTTGTTTTATACGTTTCTTTTTTTTTTGGCCCGTGTGCGATAAGACTCCGAGACACGTAAAGCGCCAAATCCCGGTTTTCTCGGTCGACCCTCCGGCAACTTTGACAACGACAGCAACACCGGCAGCCGCATCAGTAGCAGCAGCAGCAGTAGTAGTTGTAACAGATTAACATTTTCCCCACTGCCGCCGCAGCCGCGTGCTGTTTGCGTTTTTATAGGTTTCCCCTACTCCGCCGCCACGTCCGCGATGTCGACAAAATAACTCCCGTTTCTCGGCAAATCGACCATTTGGTATATATACATGTATACGGTCTGTGTGCGTGCGTGCGCGCGAGTGTGTGTGTCGGGGTGGCGGGAGAGGCAATAATCGAAAAGCTACAGGCAACGGCGGCGGAGTAGATCCGCGCGCGGCCCATAAATCTGATCCACGTCCCCTTGTCGCGTCCGCCTCGCCCGGGCCCGGTTTGACATAAATCAGTCAAAAGTCTTGGCCGGGGCGGGTTTATATGTATATATATATATGTACGCGCCGGCACGAAAAGACCTTGAGTAGGCGGCGGCCGGGATTGTCCTGTGACGGCTATAACGGGTGAGATATGGTCCCTGAGGGTGGGCCGCTGCCATATAATTCACCCGGTTCTCTCTTTGTCACGCATCCCCCCTCCCCCGCCCGATCCACCGCCTCGGTCACCCCCCGCACCCACGCTACGCCGACGGTTCTAAGTCCCCCGTCTTCGTGATGGCCCATTGTCGGCGTCCAATCCACCGTCGCTGCGTTCTCTTACTTTTATTTCTCTCCGCCGCGCGACGACCATTATGCAGCACTTCACGACCGTATATGCAGTGCTGTGGTAAAAAAAAAATGTATAATGTAAAAAAAATGCATATTGATATCATATCGCTACAACTACACCTGCTGCTGCTGCACTGACAAATGTAAAAATATAATATTTATAGTGATACGTATCGTAAAAATGACTCGGAATATTATTAACTAGAGGCTCGTATTAAATATATAACAATATTATATCGTATTTTATTGCGCGGTCGGGTCGGGCAGCGCTCGGTATTAGGTACTATATACCTACGTGACACGCACGTCCGTTGTCGGGTTGACGTTTGACGCGCGTCGCTTTTGTACCACCCCGTAAGTGACATCTTGATAGACAGCGGCGGGGCTTCCGTCAACCCCCCCCCCACCGACGTCCCCACACACACACGCCAGTAACCGTGTCGTCTCCATCCCCGCGACCCCGTAACGAGCTTTTGTCGTTAAAAGATAACACGGCCGAGCGTATGTCTCTGCCGTGTGACGTGACACCCGAGTAAACCTTTATTAATATACTAGCTGCTATACCTGCCGGCTGGCTGACTGGCTGGCAATCAATATAGCTGTGCGTGTGCTAATCTTTTTTTTCTTTTTGTTGCAGGTAAGTTGTGTGACGATATTATTTTCGAGCGGGAAGACGAATAATTGGTGGCGGTCGAAAAACGACGGAAGGCTGACGATATTATACGGTAATCCCCAAGCGGGTCGTTCATTACAGGTCCGGTGCTGGACTGACCGGGTGCACAGCGCGCGCATTTATGTCAAAAGTCGCGTCGTCCATCGAGAGGGCGCGAGAGAAACGGAGTGACAGTGGGGGTGGTGGCGAGAGAGACGGAGAGACTCGCGCGCGTGCATATTAGCCCCGTTGCAAACAAATCGCCGCCGCCGGTCGGACTTTGCGGGGGCACGCGGTCATTAGGACAATTCATCAGTTGCTTTCGCCTCTCTTATACCTTTCTCTCACCCTGGCACCTCGCTTCCACTCTCTCTCTCTCTCTCTGTTTATATATATATATATATATATATATATATATCTATATCTTTTTGACCTGCTTCTATACGACTATAACCCCTTCATCTCTCTCTATATATAATGACGAACTTTCGGTTCGCTAATTGATGGGGTCTCGTTTGTTATTCGGTGCTGCCCCCGCCGCTACCACTGTGTACTGCTACTACTACCACGGATCTGAAACTAGCGGGTCGGGCAGCTTTGTAGCCGGCATTTAGTCACATTCCGCCGTCGTCCTTTACACGTCACATTATAAAACGCAATTAATTCAAAACCGTCGTCCGTCGGACCGAGTTGAACGACGTTGACAAAAGGCCGGGTGCCCCTAATTATGTTATACCCCTCCGTCCGTCGTGTAGTACTGTTTGGCGTGTGTGAGAGCGGTATATATATAGTGTGTGGTCCCTGCACTGAAATGTTGTTGTCACGCGACCCGTCAAACTTTCAGAATTAACTACTTCCGACCATGAAATCGATTATTTTCTGTGTGCTCCGTCGTCGTCGTCGTCGTTATTATATTATGGTGCAGTGCGACCGACACCGGGCCGTTTGGTTGGCGACGAAAACGACCAAGATTTCTTCTTCTCGTATACACGGTGCAGTATACTTACCGCGTATATATATAATAAATAAATGGCTCGTCGGTGGGTCGAGTGCGGGGTAAGGGGCAATAATAATAATAAATTTTCGACTCTGCGTCCGTCGATAAGAGTCGCGCTTAATTGAAGCGAGTGGTTCGGGCGAGAGCGTGGTGAGGGCCCCGGCGAAGAGTTATGGCGGAGTTTGTCATTCACGGCTGGCCAAACTGCGCAACGGCGACGGCGGGCAACGGTCGTATATCTCGGCCGGAATGGCCTCGGGTACCATTAGAGCTTCTATATACCTTCGACGGGCGAAAACTTTTGGACCTCCGCCGTCCACCCACTCGCCCGCAGCGTCGTCGGTCCGTCAGTCGCCCTCGCCCCCCGTGTTGTACATCGCGCACATAAAACGGCGGTGGCGGAGAGGTATATACTTAAGAGCGCGGGGGGGAGGCTCACAATGTGAACGATATATAGAGGGACATTATGTCAAGACGAACAGATGTATTAAATAAATATCCAGCGCCCCGCGTGTCCGCCGTGAATCAGGCCGTCCCGGGTTGTTCGCAGGGGTCCTGCGTCTTCTATACTATACCACGATTATACTGCTCCTGTGCTCCTTCTTCTCCTACTTCTACTTCTTTTGGTCGTTCGTGTTACGACGACGTACGTACGGGCTCGTCCGGCATAAATCAGCCCGTCGAGATAAGAGAGTGCGGGGCGGCGGGAATTTTTACGATCGGCCGCGGCGCTCGTTCGGTATCCCGTCGACGGGGCGAGAGGTGCGAGGAGGGGGTGGAAGAAATTACAACGCTAGCGCGCGAGTAAATTACGACCCGAAAACTCTTAACCGTTATTGGCTCTGTCGGGCTTTTTTTTTTGCTAGATCATCCGTTTTGCACCCGATCTAACCACTTATCGTATATGTACGTTTTAACGTCGTCGTCGTCGGTTGTAAGTTATGTCATCTCACCGTGTCAATTTTTTCGCTAATCCGCAGTTGATATATACGCGCATGCGCCGCGTTTATAGGTCTGCAAGTTCCCTATTAGGGTGTGTAGTATTTAGTATATTTACTATAGGAAACGAAACGTTTGTAAACATCTTGAGACTAGAAATGATATATCATAGCTTGCACACCGCGGAGTGGTTATGTATATAGTTTCGTGCTGAAGGATAAAAAAATAAAATCGATTCGGACCGAACGCGTCCGAAAAACGGCCTGACGGTATATTATTAGTTTTTTTTTTCTATTCTCTCGTCCAACACACATGATATGGGTGTCGTCGCGGCACGGACGTCACCTATAATATACAATACAACACAACTATATAATATACTATCCGAATACGCGTTTGTTTTACGAATTAAAAAACCCGCGACACACCGGCACGCCGGCGTCGTCGTGCGCACGCACACGTTAAAATAAAAACACGCGCATATGCGTACGAGCGAGCACGCACACACAAAGAGCTCGTTGACATTTGAATTCAAGCGCAATAATTCTCTGACTGACAATACCGGTTGTCGCACATAAATCACTTAACGGCTCTCGGCCGCCGTCGTACGGTCGCCGGCCAGTTTTTTTTTATATTTTTTATTATGCGTGTATATAATATGCACATTGCATGACGAAACACACTGTGTTGGCATTAAAACTATGTGCTCGTGTGTGAGCGCGCGCAACCAGTGTTACAGCTACATAAAATGCAAAACGACGAGAGGCGCCTACGAATATTATAATAATCAACTGTCGCCCGTCGCCGTACCCCACGTATTGTTTTTATGCGCTCTCACACACACACACACACACACACACACACACACACACCACTCGCGGAGACGACGATATACTCTGTTATTATATAGTTGTAGCGTGTGTGTGTGTTCGTCATCAGAGTTGTTTTTTGCGACTTTATTATACTATACTATATACATATATATCGTTCAACGGCGAGGGAAATACAAAACTCCCTCGAGTATATATACCGACGCGGGCTTATTGTATCGATTGTGTGTGTGATGACGATGTATTTTTGTATTTTTTACGATCGTTTTCGAGTTTAAAAATTTGGCAATTCGCAGCAATTTTGTAAATACTTTCCTCGCAGGCGCACGCACATTGCGTATCACTCTTGAAACGCTCTGCTGGACCAGCGATATTCTTTATCTTTTATAATATTCGAGTAATGCCTGTACGATTTTGAATAATTTCACGTACCACTAGACTGCTTTGAACTTATAATTATATCTTTCTTATTTTTTGCTTATATATAAAAAAAAGTAGGTTGGTATTATTATATATTTACGATTTCTGGTTATGGGTTTTTTTTTAATCAAGAATTAATTAATAATCTTATGAAAACAAGCAATTATTGGTTAAAAAGTAAAACCAAATATTTAATTATTTTTTTACATAAAATTGTTGTTTTTATTATTTCCTATAATGACTATGGTTTAAATACTTAAATGAGAATTTCGGTGAATTGTTTTCAATTAACAATAGTACATCGTCCGATATCAGTAACCTTCAGTTTCATTCAAGTTGTTATATTTTAACACGCATATTTATTCAACTTGTACATAATGTAACATTTAATGTTATTTTAATTTTTTTCTCTGACCTGGGCTTTTTTCGCGCTCATCGATGAGATTTTCGCGTCTTACCGGCCAGAACCGTTGCACTAAGTCTCTCCATGATTCCATATCGTATATTGCACTCACGACGCCATCGTCATAAACTCGCAACCGTAACAGTATAGGTAGGTACGTGAATTATTATAATATTGTATGCGTGACGAACACCTGTCGTCGGTTATATTATATATTATTCGATAAGTATTCCGATACAGGACGGACGCGGCGCAGTGTACGATAAAAGCGTATAATATATTTTAGTATAATATCTCTTTATCTCCCCGCGGTATACACTGCTGCGTACACACTACTATACATTATCTAACTCATGAATTTTCATGAAACAAAAAAATAAAAATGTTTATATATACGTGAAAAAAACCGGACATCGACGCGTTCCAAACGTCATTCGTGTTATAATGCACGTCAGTCGGACGGCGCACGGGGTTTATTTTTTATCTAGAGTTCTTTTATTTATTATTATTTTTTTCTTTTAGCCTACGTGTTTTTTATTTTTTCTCCACGACTGACAAATAGCACCTTGCTCCGGGCCCCGTTCCGTCATTCATGACACTCGTGACTGACACTGATCCGCTACGCGTGTTATTATAACGCCACCGCTGCGGTGGCGGACGGCCGACGGACGGACGGATGGACAGATAGACAGATAGACAGACAGACGGACTCTGTGTGTTGCCCGACAGCTATGGAAACCGATTATGTGCTGCAGTGTGTGTGTGTGTGTGTGTGTGTTTTCTTATTTATTTTTTCACGTTCAAAGCGCTCCGTGAAAACGCGAATGTGGATGAAACGAATTCCGTTTTTGGCACGTGTAATATTGCTCGTCGATTTCGTACGTATACAATATACATGTATGCGATATCCGCGTAAACCCTGCAGGCGTTTCGACCGCCTCGCGACGCTTTCGGCGAGCGCCGAGGGACTAGATTTTTTCTTCGGTCACGTGCGGCGTCAATAACTTACTCTCTTCGGGCGGACGACGCGATAACGGACGACGCATAGGATCTCACACCCGCGTGTGGTCTCCGGGGCGCCTGTCTTGAATACCAAAGAGGTCGAACGGTGGCGGCGTCGGTGGCGATGGTCGCACCGCGATTAGTCCGGTCAGTCGACGCCGCCGCCGGAAACAATAAGCCGCCGATGCGGTTCTTCTCGTTAGCGCCGGCACGTCGGGGGCACCGGAAAATGAAAAAAAATATACAATAAATTATTATAAACAATACGTGTCGGTGTACACGTTAAGGCCTTTTAGCGATCAGCAAACATACCTACGCATGCACACTGCAGTACACTGGTCACGGTAATAACATCGATAACTCAACGTGTATACTCATTATAAACCGATTCGACTCGGAACACCTCGCCTAACCTCGTCGTAATTATAATATATTTTAACGAGCAGGTATCTATGGGAATTATTTAGTCGTTCTTATATACTATACGCTATAGGTATACGGCACGTGTCATCCCGCGCGCGCGTATTATATCGTATAGAAATTATAAATTATTTTTCATCGCAGTTAATAGCGAGGTACGCCTATGTTATCATTGTAATACGGCGGAAACCATATTATTATCGCAGCAGGTCAGCTCGCCGAAATTAACAAGTATACGCGTTTAGTCTTATGGGCTTGTGGGGAATTGACCGATTGTATACATATATATAGTCCAGATCATCTGTTTCCGCCGAGATTTCCCCGTAGTACAATATCACGTGCGTTTCCGATTTACTCCTACCCGCGCGCTCTGATGGACGCGATTTCGTGTACTCGAGCGTGTGAGTGTGTGTGTGTGTGTGTGTGCAAGTGTGTATATAGTAGTTCGAACTGACTTTATACGCCCTTTGGCGAGGGAAAGTCTTTGGTGGCGACGGGGAGGAAATAAAATAACTGCAGCGGCGGATGACGACCGGCACACACACGAAATTGCGGTGGCGGCAAAATAATAGTAATGCGGCTTTAACGGCGTAAGCCGATTTTTTTCTTTCATATATATATATACAATTACAATTTATTATTATAGCCGCTGAGCGAGAGCGTGAATATAATAGTTCGTATCGCGAAAACGGCGAGAGAATACTCCGCCGCCGCGACGACTGCTGCTGCTGCTGCTGTTGCAGTTTGATATATACGTGCGAGATCGATTTCGATGATAAACGGGGCAGAATGTATGCGGAAACGTGGGCAGAAATAGTCTATATATATATATATATGGGCTTATGTTACGGTGCGTGATGGACTTGGACGTTGCCGGTCGTAAATCTATCGTCGCGAGAAAATAATAGGTACCTGTACCCCCCCCCCCCTATATATAGAGTCGCGATCGACGCGGTTATTTTCGTGCGAAGAAAATCGCTGCACTCGGGACGCAATATTTCGTGAAATCGACGGTAAACGCCGCACCCCGTCAGCAGTCGCGGATGTATTGTTATTTCCTCGGGCGGTTGTTGGCGAAATAAATCTGATTAGCTCTCCAAATATAAAACGTCGCGTAGGCATACACAAACACACACACATAATATACGATATATATTATTATTCTCTGCAACGTTGCCGCCAAGTACGACCATATTATGTATATATGTATTATATTATGTTATTATTATTTGTGTTTGCGTATAGACTGCAGAGCACAGCAAAGGTGAATACCAGCACACCTTTTGCGCCTAGGGCTACATTTTTGTTTGTAACGTTATGTAATAATATAATACGTGTACGCGTACGATGGCGGCGGCAATAATTGAAACAGGACGTAAAAGGCGCTCGAGAGGTAGGTACCTGCTCTGTTGCTGCTATACTGCTACTGCCGCTGCAACGGCGGAACGATAGCGAAGGAAGTTCGCTGGGTTTGACATCAAAGGCGGCCGCCCTTCCGGCAAACGCCTCTGCCGCCGCCGCACCACTGCCGTCGTCAACCCTTTGCGCCGCGTACGTCGACCACTGCGCTATATACTACCCCACACACAATCCGAAATTGGAATATCAATCAACCGAGACCACCCCCTCGTACCCCGCCGCAGGGCCGCACGTCGCCGTCCGTCAATCATTTCGCTCACGTCGTCGCACCGTCATCGCTGGCACTGCAGTGTGCGCGCATATATGTATTTATGGTCGTCGTTTCTAACCCGACCACCGCAACCGGCAATGGGAGAGCGAGGCGCGCGCCGGCGACCACAAACAAAGCCGAATCTTAATTAATCTGGTGCGGACGTGGCTCTCAAACGTCAAAACGCGCTAGGCGGCGGCGGCGGCCGTGTCACTTGCATCCATCGGACGGGCATCCACGAGAAACCCAAATCCGTCAACCCAGTGGAAACTTTTGATGAATCGCCCCGTCGGTCCAATTAAGTTTCTACGACCAACTCTCGGCGGCGCGGTCAAGCCGAATGTCGAAAAAACCTTGCTTACTTCGACGGGCGAGAGAGAGAGAGGCTGGACACCATCATAACTCGTTTGAGCCCCTTACCCCACCACTACTGCAGATATACTATAATATTATGGATATAATATAATACCTATGTGTGACCGAAATCCAGCACTGGTGTAATATATGAACACAATAATAATAACAATACTATCGTCGTCGTGGCGCGCGATAAGAAGAGCGCAGTAAATTTTGGGTTGTATAAAGAAGGAAAAACCAATTTTCGGGTCGGCGTCCGGTTATGCAAAACGACTGCGGATTGGATGCGCGGGTATAGCGGCTGCCGCCAAAGAAGTTTTCTTATTATTTTCCGACGGGCAGCGGTGGCGGGCGGTTAGCTGGAGGGATGCCATTCGAAGACGACTGCGGCGACGACGACCGTCGTAAACGTTAAGGGCGAAAATATCATTGCGAACCGGGCCGGGGTCATAACTTGCTTAGCCCCCGGTGCGGTGCGGCGCTCACAATGAGGTGTTTAAATGCAATACTTGTTTCGGCGGAGGGGACGGGGAGGAGACCTTTTGCTGATGCTGCAGCAATATATATATATGCCCGGCGCAGTGCTCATGCATAACAAGTAGTGAGCGGTATTATATAGCGGCGTTTGCTAGTAAATATTAACCCCCTGTTTTTCGGGACGATGGTAATAAAACGCCAGAAAACCACTACCGCAGCCGCAATGGTCGCAGGGCGTGGCGGCGGGTGGTATAAAGCGCGTGGTGTGACATTTCGTTAGGTCCGTATATAGATAATACGATGTATATATGTATAATAATATATGTAGAAGTGCTCACCGCAATAACGACAGAGTGTCGGCAAAAAGAGATTCGACTACGACTATATACAATATATATTTATACGTACGTGTGTATTGTATGTATTATATTATATTATATATGTGTGTAAATCGTGTCCGGTCGATTTCTAGCAGAAATTTTCGTGTCGTCGTCTTCCAGACGGCCGACGGCCGGCGGGTAGTCGTGCGGCGATCTTGAGGGATAATGGCGGGTGCGCGGAGTGGTATAGTCGGAATTTTCATCGCTCTGCTGGTCGCTGCTGCAGTGGGGCGGCGGTGCGGTCGACCGCGGAAGAAAATCCTTGTCAATTTGAGCCGGTCCAACGGGCAAAACGTCACGGACACGATCGGATAAGTCAACCGCGCCGGAAAGAGACACGGGAACAGAGGTATATAGAGATAGAGCGAGGGGAGGAGGGGGTCGCTATATATATATACGACTCGGCGGCGGGGAGGGTGTGTATGCAGCTCGGCGCTGTCAGTCGCCCGACGGTCGTGTCATTCCAAAGGGTTTTTCCCGCCGCTGTCCATTGCATATTCAATGAGCGCGCACGTCTATCGTGCCCGTCGATTTCCAAAAACGCCTTCGCCAAAACCCAATAACGCGAACGGCGGACTGACGTCTATGCCCGAGGACGCGCGCGAACGGAGCGGACGGGTCACCGCCACCCGTCCTGAAGCACCACCGGTGAGGGGAAAAACAATAGTCTTCGCGTCTAACCGCCGAGGTGACAGCGGTTCGAGATTATGTACATATAATATATATATATATATTACGTATATGTATAAATGGAGCTAGGATGAGAAACATTCTGCGGCAACGAGCTCGTTAAAACAAATAGGAAAAAATATCCTTTTTATTTTCTCTCTCGTATATTCGCGTGTATATATAATACGGTATATACTCTCGGCAGCTACCGCATAATATAATATACGTAATATATATGTATGTATATAATAATAATATTGTATTATGTGTTCTTCTACCTCTCTCGCCGTTATTTCATTATATATATATATGTGCAGTTTATATTGCATAGCTATATTTATAATACATATATATATCTACTCGAGATGTGGGATATACAGTGATACTCTGTACGACGCGCACACGTGGGCAAGCGTCGAAAAAAGCCGCCGCCGGGCACGTCACGATTTGATGGGGTGCCATAAGTCTCCCGGCCGGCCGGTGCGCAAAGATATTATGACTGCGGACGTTGATCGAAGGCCGCGCATCGCGGTAAATAAACGCGCGGCGGACGTTGTCGGTTGTCCATCCGTAACGCTCATTGCCTGCCGTACATCAACCGGACGGCCGACCCCGGAAACTATATATATATATAAAAGTCCGCCACCCCTGAGTATTCTCACCCGTCGCCACAGCCCTCCGCTGCTGTTTCAATCATATCGCTTTACTCGAATTATTACGTTCGTTTTGTCGCCCGCGCTGCTTCGCGTCGCATGTATATATACACACACGCCCACACACAAATATATATAGTTCACCGTCCGATACGCGAGTGTGTTGTTATCATTATTATTATTATTTTTCGTCATCGATCAACGAGACAGACGCCACGACCCGTTTCTATCGATTTTCCTATATTATGTCTCTCGACGTATACGTTGTTTTCTTTCTATATTTTTTTTTTCACTCGTCGTAACGAATTTCCTCGTCCGCGCGCGCCGGATATTCTTTTGTTGTGTCTCTGCCGTCGCCGCTGGAAAACGCCGGACAGCTGTCTCTCCGCCCGTATATGTATAATATATACTTAAATGCGTGTGTGTGTGTGCGCGCGCGCGTATATAGGAAAATAGGACCGCCACCGCTACACTGGTGGTGGTGGTGGTGGTGGTGGTGGTGGTGGTGGTGGTGGTGGTGGTGGTGGTGAAAAGAAAAACGGGCAAGGCGGGCTCACGGCGATGGTGTAGCGTGCAGTGCAGTATTATTATATAGTAGTAGCGGGTTGTGCAGGGGTTGTGACGCGGCGACGAAAAAAGCGGGGAAAAGGAAAAGAATATATACCCGGGCGATGGTGTGGAGAGCGGTACGACGACGACGACGACGACGAGGATGAAGAGGTATAGAAAGAAAGAAAGCCGCATGACAAGACTGTCACTCATTGCCGTCGGCCGGGCAATCCGCGTTTTCCAATTTTCCGGGGGACGACGTCCACAAGCAATTTCCTCGACTACACCACCGCCGCCGCCACGCCGTATTTCTGTATATGTGTGAGTGTGGGTGTGCGCGTGTGTATGTGTGTATATATATACGTCTGCCGCCGGTGATCTGTGGGTGACGTGAACAGGTCGCGCCGGGCTTCAACGTCACTTGCAACGGAGCAAAAAAAAAAAAAAAACAACCCTGTCAACCGTTGTGTAACGTCGACGGCAGCGGCGAAGACGACCGGACACACACGCACACGCGCACGGATCGCCGCCAGTCACCGAACCTTTTTCGCGAAATGAAAATGTTTATATTCCGACGTGTATAATATGATATTATTATACGCGCCGCCATTGCAGAGAGAAAGACGTAAAATCGTTTCCCCCCGAACGAATTTCGATCGAGTGGTGGGCCTCTGCTGCAGCCGCGCTAATGCTCTGCAGTCTCATCCTGCTCCGTCGCCCCGCGAGGACATTTTTTCGCGGGGCTCGTACCGAATTTCACGTGTCGCGATCGTTGCCGTCAACCGCGGAATCATCATCTGTGTGGCGGGAAAAAAAAAATTACTCGATTAACAGAGCGGTGTACGATTTTTTTCGAACCGCGTACTGCGATTTACGACAAAAACACATCAAAACCGGCGTAAATTATGTGACATCGGGTGTATATGGTGCTGCTTTTTTTTTTCGACGTTAATGATCGCGCATCGGCCCCGAGGATTAGAGTCGTGCGTGGTGTTAACAATGATGTGCGCGATGGCGAAACTATATATTTATATAATATTATATATGTGTATATTTTTTATGACCGCGCTATATGGCAATAATATAACAACAATAATGAAAGATGGAAAGAGTATGTTTATGATGATCCGGGGCTGACGGACAAAACCTTGATTTATTGCTATCCGCGTGTGCATATCTCGCGGCAATAGTAATAATAATAATAATAATAATAGTAATAACGATGATGATGACGACGACGGTGATGATGATGATGATTATAATAGTAATATATATATATATATATATAGCGGTTTGTGTACCTCGGTTTTTCGTTCCACGCCTATATAGTCGTCCCCGCGGTCAGCTGCAGCGTGCAGCGTTCAGCAATCGGTTTTTCTCTCTCTCCCTCTATATCTGCCTGTCTCTGTTTGTGTCTGTCCCTCTCTCTCTCTCTCTCTCTCTCTCTCTCTCTCTCTCTCTTACTCTAAGCCAATTTATTCAAAAATATAATAAAAAACTAAAAATACTAAAATTCGACGTGACGGGCGGACGCGAGATTTATCGCGATCGATATTGGTTAACTCCGGGCCCCTAAGGAGACCTAATATACTGACAGGTGTGTATAATGTTGTTCTTGGTGGTCACCCAGAGGAAATAAATACGATTTTTAACATAGGTACTATTATACAATACGAGTACACTGCAAATTCGCTAAAAACCTTGAAACACGTCTCGGTATAACTCACGCGCGCACTAATCGCGCGTATTATATGACATGTGCCAAAAAAGAAACGCCGGATAATGGCCAAACGAATAGTAATAATAATAATGATTGGTTGGCTCGTAAACGCGTCCCGAGGTAATAATAATTCGCCTTCAATATTACCACGAATGCGGTAGGTCCTGCAGCGGCGATCGTACCTATATATAACGCGTAATGTACTGCAAAATAGTATTAAAATATTACGTCGCCGTGTGTATACAATAACCGTCAGTATACCGGACTATTCATTATTTTTGTTGTTACGATTTATTTATTTTTCAAGAACGAGCGGGCGAGTGTAGAGCCGTTAGTGCGCAAAATATTAACGAGACGAAGACCTGCAAATTAACGTCCTCCAAATGTCTAGATAGGTATTCGAACATAACGGCGCCAAACGCCATATAATTGCTGTCATACACTCATAAAATTCAATTCGATTTCAATATTTCGACAGCGGCGCCGTTTTTATCACCAAACGTCACGGACTCGGTGTCCTAGATATTCAAATAATATACAGAGTGATTCACCTATGCATATTTTTACAATTTTAAAATATTATCTATGGAATAACACTAATTACAAATTTTTCAAACCATTATACCTTACAAGCTTATTTTCATAGACCATTATTCTTATTACCAAGTTAAATCCACCAATATCACCAGAGTTATTGAAAAAAAAATGTTAGAATCGCCACAGGGTACTCCTTAATGATATAAGAAATCAATTTATTTGAAAATATGATCCTTAAGCGTATACTTCAAAACTCCAAAAACAGAATTTGAATAATTGCTTTATTACAGGATTAAATGGTGGGTGAGAATGTGGTGAACCATCCTGTATATATTTCGCTGACAAAAAAAACGACGTATTGTAAGGATTTTCGTGCTGGGGAAGACGAGGGAAAAAGTATTTAGCGCACGTTTAATTATATCCTATGGTCGACCGCGGTAGGGGTGCGTTTTTTTATATTAAATATACAGTTTTTTCCCTCTCTCCTGTCGAGACGCGTCCCCGTGGCGGTCGTTGATCGACAGCGTCCATCAAAACAGAAAACCAAAGGCCGGAAAAGAAAACTTAGATGGGAACGGTGAAGGAGCGAGAGAGACGGAGAGTGAAAAGGGGCATTGAAAAAACGCGGTGCTGGAGCGCGCGTCCCGCGGCGGTGACAGCTCTCGTATTTTTTCCGCGAAAAATGAAACGATTCGCGGGCGCCGTGTCCTTCGCCGTGGGTGGTCCGGGAGTAAAGTGCGCGTAATCTAAAATAAAGAGGGAAAAGACGAGAGGAAAATAATAATAATAATAATAACAACAACGCGAGAATAATCGACGGGGTGACGGCGGAAAACAAAAACAACTCGCGATGCCGCGACGACGAAAACCTCGCGATTTATATATACACATCATAATATACCGAGCACGTAAACACGACCACCGCCGCTCTCGTCGTGTAACATCGTAACCGCACACGATTTCGGGACCTCGGCGGTAGTTTGTTTTCCGGCGGCGGCGGTGGCGTTTAGGGGTTTCTTGACAAATTAGCCGCCGACAACCGACTGCGCCGCGGCGTCGGGGTCGCGGCGGCGGGGTCGGGTTAAACGCGCCGAGAAGGTATATTATTATATATTTGTATATACACAACGCACGCACACACACACACCGCGAGCATGTGTCCGTGTAGTATATTATATATATATAAGAGTGCATTACGCTCGTGGAGGACGACATAGGGTCGGCGAAGGGATGAGGGAGGCACGCGACGTCTGCGGCTCGCGGGGTCGTTTTCACGACTGACGTGTATCCACGCTTTAGTATATAATATAGGTGCGCGATCGGCGGCGGAACATTTTTTCTTCCCGATACACCTGAGAAAATGGCTGATCGCGATTTATTCAAAAATCAAATTTTGAGGCATCGCACGCCATTCCTGTCTGTGCTGCGTCTTTATATGGATTTCCGCCGTATGTAGTACTGCATTATTATAATAATATAATATAATATGATATAGCGCATAAGCGCCCGCGCGCGGATACACGTTTTTATTCGACATTTTTTTCGCGTCGAACATCTGCCGCGGCGACGGCGACGCTCGGTGATAAATGTTGACAGCCATTATTGTGCGCCTCCGTATATAATATATGTGTAATTCGACAAACACATGTCCATCGCGCGCTGTGCACACACACTGCGGCGGCGGCGGCGACGGTGGCGGTTATTAATTGCGCGTGTGTGTGACGTTTTTTGATTCCTCCGCGCCGTCGCCGCCGCCTCCATCGCCGACCGAAAAGTGGCTATCATTATAACATAACATATAATATAATATACGTACACACTGCACTTTTGTCACTCTCCGCGACCCGCGTGAGTATAATAATAATATACGCTTTGACGCCGCGTCTTCGGCGGATCGCTGCGCTTCGTCAACAGACGCATCACGTCGGACGCTTCTATAAAATATCGTATAAATATATATATTCACCCCGCGCCGTTGCTGATGGAATCGTCGTGTGTGTATACGCACATATATACGTCATAGATTTAAAAACCAAAAACGTAATTCACCGCGTGTAATAAAAATAATAATAAATGCATATTATTATGTGCATGTGCGGAGCTGCGGGCATGTATATATACTATAAGTGTATAATACGCACGAGGAGGAGTCGCAGTCGTCACATTTAATATTATATATTATTATTATATTGTATAATATTGTCGTCGTTCCCCGCTCCGACTCGCCGCGTGTGTGTATAATATAGGACCGAGTGAGTGCATTATACGTTCGAAATACGTTTGCAGTGCGTGCGCGTGTGTGTGTGTGAGCGCGCACACGTCACCTCTTGATTTATAGACACGACGATGTCGATGGTAATTAAAGTGGAAAAAAAGAGGGGCAGATGTCCCTCGTGTGCGGCGACAGCGGAGGTCGTGTGTATCATCATCGTCATCGTCATCGTCAACATCATCGTCACATTATACTCGCGAGTGTTGTATACACGCTGTGCTGCGGCGATGATGTTTACGCGCTTTTAAATATTATATTACACGCCAAAGTACTCTGCAGCAGCAGCAGCAGTATGTTATAGCTATATTATATAATCGGGTTGGTCGAACGGCTAAAGTCGTCTGCGCGACGTGTATGACCAAAGTATCGAAATTTTATGTTGTAAAATATTTAAAGAAGATGTTTTGGTGACTCCCCAATCCCATCACGTATATAGACAGCTAGACTTCGAGGTGGTCGGCTGTACAGGTGACCCTACCGATTTGTGTTTAAACGACCATTGCCGGTATATAAAATTCGACCAGTTATTTTGTTGGAGATTCTCTTAGAAATACGAGACATTTTGGGAAATCCTCAAGACTGAAAACGAGAAGCCAATTCGAAAGATGATATCATAGTGGAATTTGACATTTCTGGTTATGACACTTTTTCAAATTTTTTTTGCATATTTACAATATTTTCATACCGATATCGGTCTAATTTTTATGAATTTACAGATATATTTTTTCGTTGGTACCGATCATGGGAAATATTATTGACATTAGGCAGGCATGGGTTACTATTTTTCGTAAACGTACTGAAAGTTTCTGGTAAGCTAAATTTCACAGTAGGTACCTTTTGTCAACACAACGTAACGAAATGTACATGCTATGATATAGTGTCTGTGTTTACTGTTTAGGTATAGTTCAAAAGTTGCATTCGACTTTATAATGTTATATAATATTACTAATTAATTGGAAACCAGGAATTTTTTCTCAGTGGTTATTTTTATTGCTAATTTATCTTAGTTTTCGGTGGCGTTTTATTTGTCTTGTCATACTTCTGTGATTTTTATTGAGTTGCTCGTGATGGATATATATTCGAGTCTTATATATTTATTACATTATTTTAATGTATGTGTACGTGCGTGTCGACGATCTGTTTGCGTCGGCCGGGACGCGATTTCCGACTGTTGGCCCGGATTAGACACGGAAAAGAACGTATAGATTTATTGTCGTGCAGCCTCCGGGTGTGTCGAAGTCCAGAGATCTAACGATTTTTTTTCCTGCCATATGCATTGACGGCGACGACTATACGACGACGACGACGACGACGACGACGACGATCCCTATATATGTATGATATATAATGTAATATAACAAACGTGCGTGTACACGCGGATTTTGCACGGGCCTGCTACCGATGAGGGGGTGTACCAGGGGGTTGACAGCTGATCTTTTATTGCAGCAGCTTTCTGCGGCGGCGGTGGCGGCGGCGGCGGGAGGACGGGGAAGCCGTTTATTTATGATATCATATACGCGCGCGTGTGTGTGTGCGTGTAATATATATATTTTTTTCTCGCCCCGTTGTTGCGGCAAAAGACATAAATCAGTCAGAGGATATTTTCGACAGGGCCGCCGCCGCCGCCACGGCCGATCAGCGCCGTACGAGCAGCAGCAGTTCGTCAGAACCCCGACGGACGGATGGCCATTAAAATTATTAATTACATAAATAACGCGCGCTCTCACCCCAACTGTATCACACACACGCGCAATCTTTTGATGTCAAACCGATAGGACATAAATTACACAATTTTTTCCCGTCCCCCTCGTCCCGCGACACCCCCCTCGCGGCGATATTTTCAAATGCACTACTGTGTGTTCTAACGCGCGAGCCCGCCGCTTTTGTCTCGATCGCGTGTGCCCACGTGATATATATTATCGAATATATATATATATGTTTAAGCGACGTCACCGTTTTATCGGGGTGCTGTGTGATTCTATTGAATTTCGAGGGAAAAAAAGCGATTTTTTTCCTCCCGAAATCCTCAAACACATAAAACGCAATAATATAATAATATATAATATCATATTTTTATATATAGATCATAATTAGACGACCCATTCAAATCCCCGATAACGGCCGATTATATACCTACCCGCGTGTGTCACGTCGGCCCGTATATATATTATATTATATACACTTCATCGCTACCGGGGTTCACGCATATACGTTCGGCTTCAATGACTGTACATTTTCAAGTATATTTAAAAAAAAAAAACGCCGTCTCGGGAGATAACGAATATACACGTCAGGTACGTGCCTTTATGGGCGGGAATGATAATTAATTTTCGTTTTAAATGAATACTGCTTTAATCAAACGCGTAGATATAAATTTCGTAGATCGCGCTTTACGACGAGTATAAATAATAATATATTCTATTCTTTCTAAAAATCGCTTACGTTTGTTGTAATTCCATACTACCTACCTATGGCAGTATCTATACCAATGGATATTGTTGGAAAAACTGAATGTTTTCGGATCTATACTCTACAGGTCATATCGCACGTTAGAATATTATTAAGTTTAACGTGCACAGTGTAAATACTCAGATCGGTTTGAGATGAGGGCCAGCCGCACAGTAGTATAAGTATGGTGTACATTACGACACACGCACTAAAACTACTTGTCCGTCGTAAAAATAATCGTTTTCACCGCCGATGACACTGTAGAAAACCATGTGTTTATGTTGTATGACATTGTTTCGTTTTATCACATCACTTGTGTGTTTTCGGTCGCGTCGCAGGTGCTCCCGTCGACCGGACGTTATAATATTTAATAATGCTTTTTGAAGACGATAAAGGTAAAAGATAGATGGTGAGCGAGCGAGCAAGTGAGAGAGAGAGAGAGAGAGTAAAAACGATTTCGGAGCCCTCATGACACACACACAAGCACTCACACACTCACCTTATGTGTTATATACGTCGTAGTTTAATAATAAAATATATATGTGTAGCGTGTTCTCGGCGGTGGCCAATAAAATCGTAAAAAAATAACACGAAAAACATGCCACGCCGCACGATGATGATAATTTACGGACGATTTATTTATTTTTTGCTTTACCTCGAGTTACTACTGGCAGTTGGGTGTCCTATCGAGAGGGGCACAATATGCATAATATATGTCTATACGCGTGCGTGTGTTTATTTTTCGTATTTTTTGAGAACGTACCAAGAAGTTTGTGGACTAGGTGAATTGGGTCGGTAAAATTAACTGGCGCGCACGTGTGTGACAGACCGCGATGGCGGTGGCGGGAAATCAAAATAAATCAACCGGCCGACGAACACGAATAATAATATAATAATATGACTCGCGAAGATTTATGCCGCGACAGCAACATGCCGTCGAGTCGGTTGCAAAACTTCGAAATCGAAATAATAATAATATTATCATTTTACTATCGGTATAATATGATATACCTACGACAGCTCTGGACGCGCGCGTTATGATATATTATATTATATTATTTGGAACGATCAACTACGATATCCGAAGCCAGCCGGTCGGGAACTCGGGCCAACGATTTGCAGTTTCATTATATAAATTCCTACGTGTTGTATATAATCTATAATATAATAATATATAATATATAGGTATATATGATAATACGACCGCCAAGCGAAAGAAAGCACGATCTACCTACCGCGCACGCGCATACCTCCATGTATAATAATAATAATATAATATAATATAATAGTGCGTAATATGTATACATGTATAAGTGTACCGGCTCGTGTTCATTAGCCGAGTTATGTCGTCGTCGTCGTCTGACCGGCCTCCACTCGTCCGCCGCCTGGGATAACCACCTATAACCTGCTATAACCGTTGATTTAAGAACGTTGATTACCGCGAACGTAGCCGTCTCGTATATAACCATGTATATATATATATATATATACGTACACGGGGTTTCGTTTTCCCGCCGATAATCGTATTTGTATATTATACGGTCTGCAGAGTGATACTTCGCTGAACCGGCGGAAAATTCGCATTCGCCGGCTGGCTTGCTGGGACCGTCCTCCGACGGTACGCGTCTAATACATAATATAATTGGCCGTAATTTCCCGCATCGACATCGATTTCGGCGGAATCGAGTTAAGTCCGTACGACTTTATTATGACGACGCCGTCTGCAGCGGGCTGTACGTGGATGGATAAAAATTCGATTACCCGCAGACGACCGCACGACGACATTCACATTAGATATGCGACGCGAACTCAATATAATATAGGTATAACAGTCGTCGTTTATAAAATTCCACCTCGCAACAATTTATATATACATATATTATTGTATATGTATATCTGCACCATAACGCATGTCGTATGTAATAATAATAATAATAATATGTGCAATGTGCAACGTGCATCTGTATGCGTCGCACCATCGGCGCGTATCACACGACGACGAAGACGATTGTCCGGAATGAAAACACACACACACACACACACACACAATAAACAAACACACTTACGTTTATATATTTACACGCGGCCTGTGCCGATTGGACGACCCGGGCCCGTCCATTTGGGGCGGGGGGCCGGCCGTGCGTGGCGCGCGTATACCCGACGACGGACGGATGGACAGACAGACGCGTTCACTCGCCACCGCGTCCCGTCGATCCGGTGGCGGCGGCGGCGGCAGCGTTTGCATCGGTAATGAGGTGTGTGTGTGCTGCGCCGAGAGTTACGCGTCGTTTACGTACAACAGGTACAATATTATAATAATATTAAACCTGCGTACACGCGTATATTATACGTATACATATCAATATATCAGCTTTACATTATATATGTGTTGTGTGTATAGAGTGCTGCGCGGGCAGAGAGTGTGTCGTGTGCAGACTGTGCAGCAGCTATTGTGTTGTTGGTGCATCGGCGCGCCTCTTTTGTTTAATCGATTTATCGCCGCCAGATAGGTGCCCCCCCCCATCCCCCTTCTCCATGTGGGTCATCCGAGAAGACGACACCGTATGGAGGTGGTTGGGTGCACCGCGGGTTCTAGCTGCAGCAGCAGCGTGCACTTCTCCCGTCGCGAATCGTTTTCGTACGTCCATACGGGTTTTTTTTCTCATCCCGCGCCGACCGGTTTGCCGCTGAAATCGCTTCTCCGGCGTTTATATACCTCTCCGCCGACGGCCCGAAATCTCTCCCGACCAGATCGCGATTTTTTCCTTTTTTTTTCGTCGTTTTCGCGCAACAAACTACTCGCGACCGGGCGACGACGCGGTCATCGCTCATTTTGACAATTCAATGGGACCAAAAACGCGAGCCGGTAATAAACATTGCGTCTATATAACGTGTATATATATATATACACACACGTCACGTGTACGTGGTTATAAATTTCGAGCTATCGCGCGCGTGCAGGAGATTTATGGCCGTGACGGCCGTCGATATAATATACGTACAGATGTATATTATATCTACTGCAAGTCTGTCGAGAGCGTCTTTTTTTTATACACCCATATAACGGGCGAACGCGTCGCGGTTTGGCGTCGATGTCGGTTGTCGGAGGACGACGACGGCGGTGGGCGCAGGGTGAGGCGACGGCGGCGTTGGCGTGCGTGTGTGTGGACGACGACGACGACTGAGAGTGGTCAGATAAAAAAACCATCGCCTGCCGGTGACCGGGTTTTAATATTAAAAACATATTGTGAAAAAAAAAACCATCGACGAGGAGAAGATAGCTGCTGCTGATTGACAAAAGGTGCAGGAATTTCCGACCAGCACCGTGTGTCGCCGCCGCCGCCGCATAAGACGTCAAATATCGCGTTTATTCGTTTATTCTTTTGTCGTCAACCAGTTTGACCGGGCCCGTCGTCCCCCGCCATAAATCACGCGCCGCCGCCGCTCTCGAACAACGCTCGCGCACAATGGCCGCCGCCGCGTCTCCTCGGCATTGCACAATATGCGCGATCGTATTATTACTATTATTATACACACCGAAGGCAATAATAATATAATGTATGGTATTATATTATTGTACGCGTACGTGTGTGTGTGCCCCTGTTGATTTTCCGCCGCATCATTTATAATACCTTTTGCCGGACGTTTTTCTTATTATTTTCGCCATAACACGCGTGTCGTGTATAATATATTTACCCATAACTCGCCTACCTGGCCGTTTTATATTATTATTTTGTACTCGGCCGCTCCGGGTCCCGTACACGTGTACGGCATGTATAGGGTGCGGGTCGTCGTCGTCGTAGTATTAATCAATCGACGGCGACGCCAGTCACCGGGCAATAATTTGACGCAGCCGAGATACTCCGAGGAATGCTAATGGTCCGGCCATCGGACCGGTGTCGATCGCGCCCCTTAATCTGTTTTTCGCTCCGCCGAATAAATCAATTTTTTCTTTTTACTTCACGTCGTCGGCATCTAGTCCCGTCTGAACATATTATATTTGGTTAGAATTGAGATATCGGGTGAACGTGAACCGTCAACGGTGTTCTCTCCTGCAATGCTCCCCCCCCCCCTCTGCATTCGTGTATATGTAAATAATATATGCTTTAGATTTCCATGAAATATGTTTTCAAATTTGACATCATGTTAACGTAAGAACTGATGATGACTACAATACGGCGTGCCCCACAAGTTATATTTAAGTGTACAAATTAAAACATCCCCTTACGAAAACTGCAAGATACGCGCCTATACGTTTTCCGCGTTTATTCGCAGACGAATGCGACTGCAATAACGACGTGCAATTTATAATATGTACGCGTAGTAGTACGTAACAAGTCCTTTATTCGTGTAGATCGTCTTCATATTGTTGTTAACTGCGGTATGAAAAGCACTATGGCCACGACCTCGCGCGTTCGCCGCAGCAGTCGTCGGACAGTAACCTATCTGCCATGCGATACACACACACACACACACACACACACACACGCTTTAATAATAATATACGCGTACCCATACGTGCATAATGCAGCCTGCAGCTCGAGAGTGCGGCCATTGTTTCGGTTAGTCCGTCGCAAAAATCGGAAAGCGTTTAACGACGGCGACGACGACGACGAGACAATACCGCTACACGCGCGCGTACTTATGCAAATTTCGCCACAGAATTTGCATACAAACGCCGCGTTCGGCGTACGGTATGGCGATCGAGAGGAGAAAAAAAAGGGGCGGCCGATACGTTATAATAATATGCCTATGTAGCTGTACAGCATCGGGATAAAAAATTGTTTTATTGTGTGCTGTGCTCGATCCGACTCGAGGACAACGCGCCGCCGCCGCCGCCCCCTGTCCGTTTATATATACGTACTTGTTGTTACTATTATTACGATCGTATGGACACGTCGTGCTGCGGCCTTAGATCGACGTCGTCGCGACTGCAGCACTTTGGTATAAGTCAGTTTGCTCTCTCGATCTTCTTCATATTAATCGGCGGCATAATAATATATTATACATAGGTACCTTCCGTCTTGTATACACGTATATTATATCACAGTCGCGTGCGCGTGTCGGGTTGTGACTGATGGACTGACGTCGAGCGGCTGCTGCTGTATCCGCGAGACAGAAGAATATATTATCGTTAAACATTATTATATTATTATTATTATTATTATTATTATTATTATGATGATGATTATTATTATTATTATTGTGTTTATATTGTGTCGTACAATCGTGTGTGTTGCATGTTCGCGGCGTGTGGTGAGGAACGTGCGCGGGACGGCTGAAAAAGGGGTTTGAGGTGACAAATGAGAATTAAACAGACAGGCAGCTCGCGCGCGCTATTCACCCCGAGCAAGTGTGGCGCGGGGGTCGCGGAGGGTAGAAAACGCGACGACGACGTTATGCAGGCACCGCCGCCGCCGCCGGCAACTTAATGTTTAACGACATCACGTTAATTGGTGCGGTTACCAGAGTTGACAATTAATTTACGACTCTGTTTGTTTTGGCGGTCCCGTCGTCGTCGCCGTCACCGCCTAATTTAGACCTTTCGAAAACGGATTGCCCCGCCGCACCGGACTGCTGCTTTCCGCGTGTACTATATAATACACATATATATTATTATACCTACCAAATGATATATAATGCTTGCGTACGTTATATTCTACTCCTCTCGGCTGCGGACGCTTTTTGCCGTCTTACGATTTCGTATTGGTACCTATACAACAGGCATGTGATATAAAATAATATAATCCCAGGTAGTATTGCCGTGACCGCGGTAACATATGACGCCGAGGAACCTCTATATATGTACAGTAATTGCGCCGATTTCCGCGTAGATTACGGCGCAGCGCGTGCGCCACTAGAAACGACGACCGACGATCGGTCGGGGGATAACAGCCGCGCGGCCCATACAATAATTATTATAATACATACGACCGACGACAAGCCGGTCGTGAGCGCGTGTGCCTTTGGATAGGTTTGGCGATAATAAGATGCGGCGACAACGGCGGGTAACGACCACTACAACTGCAGCCTGCTAGGAGTGGCGCTGACCGGTGGCGCTGAAACATAAATATAATAATAATAATAATAAAAAAACGGACCATCACGACCAGCACGTGAACAATAGACGATAAATCAGACCAATTAAACGATATTTTCTTTTTCTTCGCATTCCGCGCGCTTATACATATTATATTAATATATATTAGCCACCGTCACCGCCGCCGCCGCGATGAATTTAAAAATAATAATAATAATAAATAAATAAATGAATAAAATAACCTGTACACGGCGCGGCAAGAATATACGTGTAATGGATATAGATAGTAAGAAGAGAAAAAACCACGCGCGCGAGCCTAATGATCGAGGAAAGCGTGGTGTGGTTTATTGGACGTGTCGTCTCTGAATGTTCATTTCATTACATTATACACATAATAATACTTGTACACCATTATAATAATAATAATACTAAACATACACATATTTTCTCCTAGCGCAGCGGCGGCGGTGTACGCGAACTTTTCGCGGCGCTGCACAATGGTCGCGCGGGCATCATTCCGGCGTGGGGTGGGGGCGTCTGTGCGCGGGTCGAAGAGTAGTGCGACGTCGTCGTCGGTTTTAAGTTTTCTTAAACAACCCATTCGTTTTTATCGGGCCATCTGCAAGGCGTTAAGACAATAGGCTTTGGGTCGTGACGACTTTGGACAGGTTCGAGAGATCCGCCCCAGGTTTTATTGTTTTTATATCGTTATCTAGCGCGTTCGATCTTGAGGGTTTGTCGGCCCGGAAAATTCGCGACCCCCATTGTCCTCTTCTTTAACTACACTGCAGAGTCCGCGCACAAAAATAATGAATTCTGCTGCACTATAAGAACTCGTCTCGTTTTTGCGCTCAAAAGTTTTTTTCCTTGTATACCATACCATTATATTATTATTATTATTATTATTCGCTCTATCTCTCTCTCTCTCTCACTTTACTTTTTTTCTTACCCCGTCCGAGACGTCTGAGAATAAAACGCGTTGATCAAAAAGACGAACGTCTGCGGAGATAATAAACTCTTTTCTGGGTCGTTTTTTTTTTTTTGGTAAATTTTTATTTTCTGCAGTTGCTCGCGCGCTCGTTTTGTTTTGTTCTGCTCGTTTGTTTCGTGACAACGTTCTGCCACGGTCGATTCGCAGGGCTGTGTAGAGTATAATAATATAAATATATATAAGCGACTCGGCGGTGGTGGCGGTCGGCTCGTTAAGGGAGGAGAACGACTATCTCGCGAGTACAAACTGAACTGCTGCACGCTGCACGTGGAGTGAACTGGGCGCGTATCGTATCGTTTTCGATGAAAAAAAAATCATTGACAGCCAACGCCGTACAAATAAGTACAAACGACCCGTCGTCGGGCGAGTGTTTGACGACGACGACGACGTCGACGTCTACGCGTATACAGTTAATCTAAACGTCGACTCGTCGGCAGCCCATTATTTCAAATTAGACTCTCATCTCGACGGCTCGATCGGACGAACCTATTGCGTATATCGACTCGCTCGTTCGAGCTCAGTAGCAACAAACACACACACACACACACACACATGTTGTATACTTGCAATTATTATTATTATTAAATTGTGCAACCAGACCGTCGCCGACCGCCTCACAATCCCTGTAATTACACTTTCTCATAGACGATGATCCATATTATAAATTTATTATTATTATCTAGTCTACTTCTTTCCATCTCTGCCCCCCCCCCTCTGCCACTCTAGAAGTATTATTATACGTTACCTTCGAACCGTTAACACTGCAACATTTGTTTCGTTTTTCTTCCAGGGGAAGGTGGTGAAGGCGAAGAACCTCCAGCGGGCTACCAGGAAGACGACGGCGGCTGTCCCGAAGACGACGAGGACGAAGAGGAAGAAGAAGAGGAGGGCGTGTCGGGCGGATCGTCCGGCTCTCCGCCGAGGTCTCCGATCCCGTCTAGCACGGACGTCGAACAAGACGCCGCAGTCGCTAACGAACGTTTGCCTCTGAGGTCAGTACCATCTTACGATTAATAATAATAACACACAATAACATAATATTATACAGTTACGATTTATCGTTTTAGCACGATACGTGTATAATATATGTATTATATATATATTATATTGATATTGTATGTTTAAATTGAGACTTCACAGGTACGAATCCGCCCCCTCCCCCCACCCGAAAGACACAAAAACGCGTTCCGATCCCGTTGTCATTTTTGTACTTTGGATTTATGTGTCTCTTGAATCGTGTGAGCGTTTAACATTATCCGAGTCGTAATAATAATTAACGATTGAGTTATAATAATTATTCTTCGCGCCAGAAATGTTACTACAATATTTACAGTCGTCTGAGATCTATATAATTTATAGAACGACCAACAGATTATTAATTTTCCAATAGTCGTGAATTATTATTGTTATTATTATTATTATAATTATAATACGGACGATATCGTTTTCTGATCCCGGTCGTCGTATATAATGCAATTTAATTAAAACGTATAATTTAATCACGCACGAATAATATCGTTGTGTTCTATAAATAATAATATATAAATACGGTGATAATAATAATTATTACCATCGATACGGTTCGTTTAATTGGGCCTTGACATTATACTCTCCGTAGGAATGCCATTAAATTTATTCTGGTAAAATGGCCGATTTTACGCAATGTCACACACGTCTCGTCGATTAAACAAAAACGCCTCGGCCATAAATCTGGTTTGATCAATATGGGAACGTGTCTATACGTACTTCAACGTCTTTGGAAATTGTGTTCGAATGTCAATTAACGCGCGTATTTTTTTCTTCATAATATTATTATTATTTATTCGTAAATATAATATAATATTAATAAATCAGTTTTATTTATAATCTGATGTATTTTCGATTGCTATAAACGGTTTCGTGACCGCACAAAATAATTATACTTAAAAAACGTCGCGGGAACACGTAAAATAATATGATATTATACCATTGCTGCACGTTCTGTAAATTATGTGAACAAAAAGAAATCCTAATAAAGTAAAAAAAAAAAAAACTGTGAAATTCGGCAATGCAATCCTGACCGAGGGCGACAATATATTATAATAATAATTCGTCCGAAAACTCTTCAAAATATGTATAATGTATATATATATATGTATATGAGACACTGGCGGCGGCCCCCATCGTGCCATTAAAAAAAAAAAAAAAAAAACCGTTCCGAATGTCGACGACGGCGAATAGTGTCGTCGTCATCGAGCGCCCCGTAATGTGCTCAGGGTGTGTTGGTTTTGCCCGTTCATTTGAATTTTCATTTAGTCTTGGTTCGCGGCGGAGAGATGGCGGGACTCTTCGACTGATTTACGATAATGGCCCGGGTGCCGCCTCTCCTGCAGCGGCGGATAATTTCTTTTTTTTCGCCTACGCTCCGCGAAAGGAAGTTCCGGGTGCGGAGTGGAAACCGACAGTGTGTAGAGCGGTGCTAAATAATATAGGGGTGGCGGTGGCGGTGGCGAGAGCGGCGGGAAAAAACTGTTATGACCTCCCCGCTGGGAACGTCAACTTTGTACTTTGGATTCGATAATTTTTAAAATATATCGCCCGTTGCTGCTCACGTCGACTCGACTATATATACCGCCGCCACCGGGGCACCATGATAACGTCGTCGTTCCACCCTCCCGCCGGCGCGGACGAAAGATACACCTTGTCAACTTGAATTCGTGACGGCATTATATTACAATTATTCCGGTTGCGCCGGAGACGACACTGCAAACTCCATAAATTGGTTTTAATGCGGCACTCGACTGAGTTTGTTTTTGCGAGAAAAGTCTTGCCAATATGAAATATTGTTCATTAATCTGTCTTGTTAGCCGGAAATTATTGCCGACGGAGGATCGAGTTCCGGGCGTGCAAATCCATTCCTCTCTATCTCCCTTTCCCTCTCAAACACTCTTTATGTACCCGCCGCACTACGCGCCGTCCAACGTCCCGACCCACACCAGAAAAAAGGGCCCTTATATCAAATTCTGAATACTATATACGCGTGTGTGTGAGAGCGAGAGTGGATGTGTGTGTGTGTGAGTATTATGTATATGCGTATATTATGCTCCGGAGCCACCAGGCACCGAGCCAAAATGGCCGCGTGCTAATCATTCGGATTGAAATCTTGTCGCCAACTCAATGTCGGGTTATGCTAATTGTTTCCATTAATTAAACCGACTAAAAAAAAAAAAAAATAATAATAATAAATAAATAATAATAATGCAGTCGGTTGACTGAAATGTGTAGTTGGCAGATGGTAATAATAAAAAAACACGTCGTAATTAATGGAGAGGAGAAAAAATATCAAGTAATTTTGATAAACGCCTTCATTAAATCAAGGACTTGGTCAATCTATTCGTGTCAATTTTTATAGTGCGTCTCGTTTTCAGACGACATTAAATGTCAACCCGGTCATTAGTCCCGTGTACGTTATTTCAGGTTTTTGTTATATTTTTGAGTACTGTTGTAAAATTATCCAATGTCCCACAGGAAACGCGTCGTACACCTTGATATAATTTACGTCGATTTTATAATATCGACCTCGAATTATTTTGTTCATTAAATTAATATAATATTCTTATAGTTTGAATGTGAATACGACAATGAGTAAAATTTTAAAACGTGAATGTGTTTATTTTTTATGTTCACAGAGAAACAAACAGTCCATCTAAAATGAGTAGAGGATCGCCAAGGAGCGAATCGAGTCTTCCGCCTTACGAAGTACCGTTATTGGCAACTGTGTCTCCGGGACGTTCGCCACCATCGTCGGACGTGCTGGACTTCAGTACGAAAAGGCCAGCCAGCCCACCGGCTTCTTCCCAGCCTGCAGCTATGAACCTCAGTAGCAGCAATGACGACTCTCCGATCGACCTGACAACCAGAAGCAAGAAAATAAAACTCGACCCATCGACCGTGTCTCCGTCCGCGGACTCGTACAACCGGATGAGCAGGCCGTGGGCACAGTACACTACACCGGTGATCAGGCCCATATCCAGGGGTGAGATGATGACACCGCCCAGCGACCCGGTGCACATGTGGAACGGAAAACACGGCAAAATGTCGTACGGATCGTTTCCGTCGGCAGCGAGCGACGCTACCAAGGCGCTGGAGAAGATGTGCGAACTAAGTAAGCTTCAAGACGAACCGAGATCGGTGCTGGCGCCCAGCTCGGGACGGCACAGCGCGTGGCAGTCTCACTGGCTGAACAAAGGAGCCGACCAGACCAAAGATGTGCTCAAGTGCGTCTGGTGCAAGATGAGTTTCCCCACGCTACAGGCCATGTCAACGCACATGGCTGAGACCAAACACGGAACTGCCGCCGCTCAAAGTCTCCAGCCACCCCCACCCCCACCACCGCCGCCAGTGAACACGTCTTCTGGGCACAAAAACGATCTCAACATGTTAATAAAGGAGACAATGCCGCTGCCCAGAAAGTTGGTGCGTGGCCAGGACGTCTGGCTGGGAAAGGGCGCGGAACAAACTCGACAGATACTCAAATGCATGTGGTGCGGCCAGAGCTTCAGATCACTGCAAGAGATGACCACGCACATGCAGCAGACTCAACATTACACCAACATCATTTCGCAAGAGCAGATCATATCTTGGAAGTCCGCGGACGAGAACAAGTCGTCGAGTGGCGCTAGCAGCAACGCGAGCGCCGCGTCCACCAGCTCGCCGGCCGGATCAGTTAACACGTCTGCCAACCACGTGAGCGCCGTGCTTACGTGCAAGGTGTGCGACCAAGCGTTCAACTCGCTCAAAGAATTGAGCGTGCACATGGTGAAGAACGCACATTACAAGGAGCACATGATGCGTTCGATCACGGAGGGTAGCAACAGGCGTCGACAAACGCGCGAGAAGCGGAAGAAATCGCTTCCGGTGCGTAAGTTGTTAGAGTTGGAAAGGGCTCAACATGACGTAAAAAACGGCGACGGAGGATATCCAACGGCCGGTGGTGGGTTCAAGGCAGTCAACGACACCAACCACCGACTAGGTAGAATAATCTGTGAGAAGTGTGGCGAAAAGGTGGACGTGGCCAGCTTCATGGAACACTTGCGGGTGTGCGTGACGATGACAGCGGACCAGAAGAACCTACTAAAGACCGCACTAATGTCGCAGAATTCTATGTCGGCAGCAGTGGCAGAGCCTGGTCGGGAGAAGAGACCCAAAAAGGAGCAAGACAGATCTCATGCGGCGGCTGACCTATCGATGAACAAACCAGCCGCAGCCGCAGCCACCACCGGTTCATCGTCGCCGTCCGTGCTCAACGCCATCGAGAAGCTGATTGAGAAGAGCTTTGACTCGCGGCTCCGTTACGGGACGTCGGCCACGGGCGCTTCAATTGGCGAGAGCATACTCAAGAGGTTAGGCATCGACGAGAGCGTAGACGCTACTAAGCCCATAATGGACGTGCAAGCAATGAGCTTGTTGCGGAGCTATCAGTCGCTGGGTCGGCACGAGCGAAGTGGCAGCGAGTCAAGCTCCATGTCGCCGGAATTGGCAGCCATGCGGAGCGATTCGACCACGCCGGACCGTAAGTACGAACCGGCTGACTATCAGCGCATGCGATCAGTGACGCCCAAGTCGACGCCCGAACGGCACAGTTCGCCCAAGTCAACGTCGTCATCTGGCAAAGGAGGTCACAGCGGCCAGGAGCTCGCTGGCGGCGTGGAAGTAAAGACAGAGCCGACCGGTGAGGCGGAAGAGGGGTGCGTCGCCGGTGACTTTAAAGTGAAGAAGGAGTATGTAGACGAAGACGACGTGGTGGCCAAGAGCCCAGCAGAGCGGCGGGCCAGGAGCCGGGAATCGGCTGAGGGTTCGGTGGCAGACGAGACGAACACATCGAGCCGGGGCCCTACACCCACGAATGTCAAGAGCCCACCGAGTCCGGTTGGCAGTGACAAATCTACCACGGACAACGGCAAGAAGACGCCGGTCACGTCTAGCAGCCTGGGCGCGCTGTCGTCGATGTTCGAGAGTCTAACGTCGGCGGCTAACAGCGGGGGCGGCGGTTCGTCGTCGTCCGCCAACGGCGATGGTGGAGGTGGCGGCGGTGGAAAGAATGGTGGAGGTGCCAGCAGTCACCCTCTTGCTGCCCTCCAGAAGCTCTGCGACAAGACGGAGAATCACCACCACCCTCACACCCACCATCACCACCATAGACCCAGCAGTCGTTCATCGTCTAACGCCTCCGCCACCAACGGAGCACAAGCGCAACCCATGTCGCCACCCGCGTCCATCACGGGCGGCACAGCTCCCGGCGCGATATTGGCGTTCAGCTGGGCGTGCAACGATGCCGTTGTCACGGCCGACTCGATCATGAAGTGCGCTTTCTGCGACACGCCGTTCATATCCAAAGGTGCGTACCGGCACCACCTGTCCAAAGTGCATTTCGTCAAGGAGGGCATCACACCTGAACCGATCATGCTAAAACCGGCCTCGTCGTCGGCCGCCGCTGCTGCCGCCGCCGCGTCGTGCCACCAACAGTCTTCGTCATCGTCCACGGCCCATTCGCCTTCGCCTTCGCCGTCGTCCTCTTCGCAACACAAATCGTCGCCGAATCACAACAATAACAACAGCAGCAGTAATAACAACAACAACGGGTCGCCGTCCACTTCGGGCGGCGCAGGCGGCGTCAAGAGTCCCGAAGCCAAAAACGGTGGCGGTTACGACGAGAGCCCGCACTCGAAATTCCTCAAGTACACAGAGTTGGCCAAACAATTGTCCAGTAAATACGTCTAGTCAACGCGACGACGCTCATTTCACTCGCGTTCGTCATCACAAGCACGGTGTATACGTCATCGCGGTACCTATATTATAATATTATATTATGTATTATACACATATTGTTGATTTCATTGTATTACAACCGACGTATTTCCGTCGGTTTCAAATATTGTTCGTGCGCGTCAACCCCCCATTGTACATACAAAATAGATTCCGTAACGTTTATGTATACACACGCCGTACATAAAATAATACATTATTAAACGTCTAAAACTTTTATTACTACCTACAAATACAACGACAACTACCAATGCTACTACTACTATCAATACTACTGTTGCTACCAATACTACTATTACTACTACAACTACTACTAAAAATTATAGACGCCTAGCGTGATGACAAAAAAAAAAATCATATTTTTAATATCATGTACTTAATCTTCCATGTATATGCGATGTATGCGAATTGTGGCGTCAAACCCCTTTACCTAAAATACAAATGTATACGCGTTAGGAAAATAACGAAACAATGAATTGTTTTTTAATTTTTATTTTGTTAAACAATTTTTAAGTGAAAACTAATTCGCAAAATAATATTTATTATATTATATAATATATACCTATATTATGTTGTATTATTATAACACGTTACGCGAACGAATGTCCTTTAAACTATGTATACGCGTTTACTCGGTAATATTATTATTGTCCGCGTCGTTAAGCTAGCGACATTTTTATTAAATATGATATATAAAAAATGTTAAATTATTTAGTACGATATTTGTAATACTATTACGTTTACGATACGTTTCTGCTCATACGCTATTTAAGTGTCCTGTGTTAAAACGGATGTAACTTTAAGGATAAAACATTTTAAAAGGCTGTCACGTCAACTATGTATAACGATTAATGCTTAAGTGTAGAGTTAATTATTTTAATCGACGATAGGTTAAGGATATATTCATTTTCCGGTTAGACGTTTCCGTCTCGCGGAAACCATTCCACTTATTGAACTAAACAATATTTATATTATATAACATAAAGAAAACCCACAAAAAAAAAAACAAATATGTATACTAAAAAAATTGTTCTTTAAAAATATAACGTCGCGTTCCTAATCCGACTGGTTTTGTTTGCGTTCGGCTACAGACAAACAATTATTAATAGTAATTCTAAACTACGGTACACTTGATCGGTTTCGCACACTTCAATTTTAATATTCATTCAATCCGTTCCCCGAAACACTTAATTTTTTTTTATTTTAGTTATTACCTAATTATTAATCAGCCAGTAAGCAAAATAGTTACCATTTAAATAATTTTATTAGTTTTGTTGGTTATTATTTAATTTAAGGGAAATGTTTTTTTTTTCGTGTCAAGTATTTGTCGCGTATAAGTACTTTTTTAATTTTTTTTTTTTTTTTATTATAATAATTTTTTTAGGGGAACACAACAATATTAATTTGAAATATTATTCTCAGCCATCGACGGCGGCTATAAAATAATATTATGCCTTCCGGTGCCACAACCAATCGGGAGCCGTGTGAATAGTTTACGACAGATTTCTGTACAGGTCATCGTGCCGTTATACTTATTTTTATTTCCATTTCATTCGTTCTTTTAGTTGGGTTATCCATCGTATTAAAATGCAATTATGTTATTGTTACTATATAATATTATGTAGTCGGTACTCTATATATTATTATAGTGGCTGATGCTTTTTTTTTTAATAATAAGAAAAAAAAATATTTGAAATTTTCCATATACGAATAATATTATTATTAATAATCATGTTAAGTAAACTACTATCGAAAACAATTTGTCCTATATAAATAACATATTATATACGTGTATACGATTATAAAACAATATTCTATTGAAAAAAAATTCTAATTTTGCCATGTCTTACGTTCGTGTTTCGATTCTATCATATTATTATAATATATATTGTAGGATTTACTATTTTGTTTACAAGGTTACTATTACGATAAATTATTATTATTATTATTATTATTATTATTATTTTGTTTTTATTTTAAGTTTTTATCAGACTACGAAAAACCTTTTGTACATAATTTAAATATATAGTATTAGACATCAAATACGATTGTAATATAAATTGTACTTATTTATTTATTTATATAAAGAAGTAGGCAATATTTGTTTTAATTTTTAACAAATAATAAAAGACATTTCAATTCGACGTGAGTGATTTGCATTTTTTGCATCCTTTTCAGCTATTCCCTTCCTTTGGTGTAACGATAGCGACAAAAGGTGCTGCCAAAAGTACCTTTTGTTATGTATCTATTATACAGCATAATGCGATGATGAGGTCGAAATATGTGGGGCAGACTTCCCGTTTTCATCGTCGCTGGTGACTGGTGAGTATTGCGTCCGAAAAATGTAAAAACAAATTTTTTACATTAAATCGATTAAATCAATATAATATTTTTAAAAAAAAACAGTTGTCCATCATTTAGGGATATATACGATAAAAATTGGTAAAATGCATTTGGTTTATTAAAAAGATGCAAAAATATGTAACTAAAAATGCGAAACATACCTACTATGCAGCTTTGGTAAAATAATGATTGGTTACAAATACAAAAAATAGCGGCTTTCCGTCGGTCTTGAAAACTGAATCAAAAAATTATTTGATACAGTTGTCGACGTTTTGCACTGGTACTTTGTATTTTTGGAATTTTAAGTGACAAAAGCCAAAATGAATTATTCATTTGTATAAACAATAACGCTACGCATACACAATACACGCGCTTGGCCAATCAACCTGTATAATATTATTCGTAAATATTTGTGACACTTTAAAAACGTGATAACGTATTATTATCGTAATTTCTGGGTTATCGAAGTTTGCACTATACCTATTGAATATAGGTCGTGTTCGCACACGGTCCACGTTTTTGACTCTTGTGTTTTTTTTTATGTTTCGGCAGTGGCGATAGAATATAGTTGGACGTTTGATCTGCTATTTAAAGGTGGTGGTAACAAAAAATCATCTCGTCGAATATCGAAAGTCTGACCCGCTACACGAGGAAATCCAAAAACGGCGTCATCGCAGTTCAGTGGCGGTCAAATGATTTTGTCATGTAGTGATGTGGTTTAATTTTTTGATCTATACTGAACTTGGTAGTATTTGATTATTACAAGTATAATAATTATACTTGTAATAATCAAATACTAAATACCATAAATTATTTATGGTTGCTGTTTTATAGTTATACCTTTATATAATAAAAGTTATTATAAACATTGAAAAATAGGTCGTGGGGGATCTATTATCTCCTCACCCCCCACCGTTTGACTGCCACTGCCAAACATTCTTCGCATTTTATACATTAAAATCTTATGATTTCGATGTCGTGTGTATATAGAATGATAACACTGATCATTCGGTCGATGGCAAGGGAGGGTTCGATTTTCCTGCTATTTTGAACCAAAACGTGGTACCGCCACCGTGAAAATAACAAGAAACCATATGAAAGAACAATACGATAATATAATATGAGTTGTAGATATTTCCGTTAACTCGTTTTTACGGAATAATTCAGCGAAATCCAGCACGACACAGAGAGTAACCCAAAGTCGGCGGCAAGTATAATATATTATTTTATTATCTAAATTAAATTTGAAAGCTGCGGCGCGTCGTTGGTCGATCGCGTTCGAAAAACTTGCGTCTTGTACGAGGACAATATAATACATTTCTTAATTTTTCAGTAGTAAATCCTCACGCTGACGATTCGGTCGATGGCAAGGGAGGGTTCGATTTCCTGCTATTTTACGCCAAAACGTGGTACCGCCACCGTGAAAACAACAAGAAACCATATGAAAGAACAATACGATAATATAATATGAGTTGTAGATATTTCCGTTAACTCGTTTTTACGGAATAATTCAGCGAAATCCAGCACGACACAGAGAGTAACCTAAAGTCGGCGGTATGTATGTATTATTTTATTATCTAAATTAAATTTGAAAGCTGCGGCGCGTCGTTGGTCGATCGCGTTCGAAAAACTTGCGTCTTGTTACACGAGGACAGTGTAATAAATTTCTCAATTTTTCCGTAGTAAATCCTCACGCGCTCGGGGTCGTGGGAATCGCGGAAATGAAAAACTCGACAGCGCGGCAAACATATATTACCAAAGTACGATTTCGATAGATAAAGAAACAATAGTAGGTACTGAAACTTTTGTTGTTATTTTATTACTACTTTTATATAATACTAAATATTACTATATTTGGTATCCGAAAAAGTGTCGAAAAAAATGTGGTTCCCATACCGATATCGCTTATAATCTAATGTTGGATTATAAATCATGAAAATTGATTAATTCATAATTTTTTAAAAATTGTTTAACGGTGCCTTGACTTATCTAAAATAAAACAAATGATCTTATCTATAGATGAATTTCAGTTCAGCTATCCATTTATGTTGATCTAAATACAGCGTATTCTAAATGGTTAATCATACTCAACTAAAGTTATTTTATTGTCAAGTGGTGTTCTTGAGAAATCATCAACAAAATTTGAAATTTTTTTTTACGTATATATATACTGGTTACAGTATTCTCGTGTTGAACTCGAAAACCAAACAGCAGGTGGACAATATTATTTATTGTAATAATTACTTATAACGTAAATAGCAATATGTATAATATAATTGGTTGTCGTGATTAGGCAAATGTATTGAAAAAAGAGTAGGTATTACAATAATATTCCGTGGAATTATAATATTTTCGTTTTAAAGAAATATATGCAGGTAACTTTCACTACAATCGCCATCGACCTGATGCTCCCTACACGATGTCACCTCTCTAAATATTGTCTGCCCAGCCTTACCTATACTCATAATAACCGTCACACAGATCAACGTTTGCGAATTCTGATACTATCTATATAATATTATGTAGGTACAAACACAGATAATTGCAAACTAACGCTGGTTACATATATGACCTTTTATTAACCCCGTTTTCGTTTGACCATATCCTGAAAATATTGATGCACAATTTTAATAAAAAAAAAATTGTACTAAGATAATAATCTTAAAGAAGAGTCTTAGAGAAGAAGAGTGTTTTTCCCTATACTACTATGAGGTATCATCAGGTATTTATTGCAATGATGGTGTTTAAAAACAAAAAAAAGTCAAACGTAAGCTGTATATGAGTATGAGTCGGTAAATATAGTAAGCTTGATAATAATAAACCAACTAAATCATAAATTTACCTTGAAATTATTATTATAAATTACAAAATGTAGGAGCAGTATACAATATTACTATATGTATCTTAAATAACTCTTCTAATCTCATTCGATTTCTTTGATTTTCTCTGATGTAGATTCATTTGTTACCTGTAATCTGTAGGTAAAAGGGTAATCATAGGTACCTATGCAAAAATGAAGTAACTCGTAAATCAAAAAAACTTTATGGATTTTTCCAGAATGAGAGATTTTTTTTTTAAGTGAATTAACATTAAAATATTTCATTTATAATATTATCATTCATACTATACTGAATATATTATTATTATTATACAACTAAATACAATATGTTTTTAATCGTATGATCTACTTATTATCTAAGACAAAACACTCATAAACAAAATTTCTTCTAAAATGTTTGAACTCAAATACAAAATATAAATGTTATATTATATTATAGTTATAGTACTCGTATCGATGTAGAATTTCAACTATAAGTTATGATTTATAATTTCTTTTCCCCATCAAAATGTCATCAATAACTATTTCTTCACTATAGTGTACGGTGACACGGATAACATCCATTGTTGATTCAAGAATTTATTTGTTACTAAAATAAAATTGGACACTCTCCCGAAAAATTATCGAAACGCGCCACTGTTCGCGTCATATTGTTTCACATGGGAATTATTCGTATTCGTTTTCTTTTTACGATAACGTTTTCGATACATACACATTATGCCGCGTGTAATGCGGTTTTATCTGTTGTGAATAATTGAGTTCAAAGTTTTAAACGTCAAGTTCGACGTTTCGTTCCGGGTCGAAGGTTTCCAATTTTTTTCCTTCATACTTAGCTATATACGGTCTATACGATTTATACTATTTCCCCTATTCCTATGACGACTATATAGGGGGTGGTAGTGAAAAGTCGTTTTAACACGTTCTCATATTATTATTCTTATTATTATTAGGTGGTAGGTAGGTATCATAATATATACTTTTTAGGCACCTATATAATATAAATACTAGTTTAGTCGCGGTATACGTTTTGATTCTACGTCAGTTTATTTGTACGCAGGGTATCCCGCTAGGATTTGCTAATTTAAAGTAGTCGGCGCAGTGCGAATTCCATTACGCCCCGACCGCGTTAAATAATTATTATTAAATCTTCGCCGAGTGTTCGGTATCCGCATATACGCCCAAACGAATCCTACACACGGCAAACGATGTATATATTATGTGATCGGACGACTTGATGCGATGCACGGAAAAAAAATAATTCTGTTATAGTAAACGGTAAACATAATACACTGCAGTCGATATTACCATAATAATTATCGGTTGCAACTATAATGCTGTTTGGTGAAAAATCCCATGACGTTTTAGTTATTAACTATATATACGTTAATAATTGACTAAATAAACATGTCCACTAAATATTTCCAGTATAGTTAAATCAACTATATATGTTGGTATGTTACTTGTATTATTACTCGCTTTAAGTTATAGCTAAGATAACTATATTACACAGTGTTATAATAACCATGACGTATCAACCGATTACATAATAATATGGTAAATTTACCGGTGTCGGATAACTATTTAAATTGTTATTTTAACCACATTTTTTTCCCTCGTGTTGTATATTATACTACTTATCAATATAAAAAAAGTGGGTATAGGGTTTTTCTTTTAATATTTAAACCTATACGAATATTAAACTAGGTGTCGGATGCAATTTTATAACCGTCCGTGTACTATGATATCAATCATTTCGCCTAATGGAGATTATTCTAATTTATATATGTAATACACGCTAGTGAGGGACTATATATGACTCGATATAATGTACTTAATTTATTTTACTGTGTACAACTGCAGTACACAGAATTACTCAATGTCGAAAATCGAACCAATAAAAGGCAAAACTGCATTCAGTAAATTTTACAATACGCACTTGAGGCCTTTTGCAAGTGAATTAAAATTTTTTTTTACTGACTAAAATGTATAAGTACTCGTTTTAACCTCTGTCAAAATGAAACAAAAATAAACAAGTTCACATGTACTGACACGCACGGCATTAAACGACACGACGTGAATATTGTGTCCCATTGTAGATCATTGTGTATGACATATCATATTTAAGTAATTATGTATAGTTTAACTCGCTACGTATAACGACCATCGACTGGTAAACGCCTAAAGAGGCTAAGCTATAGTTTTACTACTTTTCAGGAGAGCAAAAACAAAATTGTCATAATATTATGTTCTTTACTTTGGCGTTAGTGTGCGAGGTTTTTATAAATGCTTTTGGAATGAGGTTTGGAGTTATATATTTTTATTCCATATTATGTTACCCTGAAAACCCGAGCATTTAAATACTATTTTTTCAAAAACACTGCCCACTTGTTTTATATTATTGTTGCTAGATACCTATATTATACAGTTTTAAAAGTATCATGTAGAATATTTTTCCGAGAAAAATATTTAAAGTTAGAAGTAACAAATGTTTGCACACCAAAACAGCCGCAAAGTCCTTACTGTTTGGTAGTTATGTCAGTAAAATATGTCGCTTGTTCCGAATTTAAAAATTACATAACTCAATATATATTAAATGGTCAAAATAACATTAGGTAGCGCTTTCGTGCATTTGAAGGCTTAAATCATCCCGTATAGTATAATACAAGATTTCACTCAACCAATTTTGCCTCACACCAGTCAATATTTGTTCTTTAAAAAATATCAAATGCAATGAAAGTAATTTGGTAAATTGCCACGTTAAATAATATAATATTGGTTTAATTATGAATAAATATTATTGATGATATAATAACAAAAAGGGCAAAATAGGACAGGATATAAAAGGTCAAATTAAATGTTGTAAATTTGTATTGTGGCATGACATTTAATCATCTAAATCCGATTTGCCGATAAACCAAAATGCACCACCTACGTATTCGAATTCGCGTCCGATTAAGATTTACTAAGTCAAGCCCCTGCTAAGCAAATTAAAAATTAATTTACGTGCAAGTAATTCGCACATATTATTAGTGTACCCGGGTTAGTACTATCGTAATAAAGAAACCGATATAAACAGTGGAACCTCGATAACTCGAATCGGTTGTGGCAAAAAGAAATTCGAGTTGCCGAAAATTCGAGTTATAGAAAAAATTGTATGTGTATACACTGCAGGCGCGGGGGTCAAAAAATTCCTTCGAGTTTTCGACAATTCGACTCATAGACTTTCGAGTTATCGACGTTGCACTGTGTATATATATTGAGGGTATAAGACCGCGGACGAATAGACACGATAATAATTTAAACGGGCCTTTTTTTGTTTCTTCCGAAATGTGCTCTCGTTTCGCGAAGAGCGTGCGCTTCGAAACCGTCGAAACGTAATAATATTGTTTTATTATGTCGCCGCGAATAAAGGCGCGACGAACGACTGACCGTTTCCGGTCGGCCGGAATTAATAGCCTGCTGTAGGCGGGGTGCGGTGTACACCTTTTAACGTCGTTCTCGGTAGGTATATAATATGTACACGATATTAATTATTAATGGCACCGTGACACGTCGGCGGCGCGACAAAACGACGACGTCTACATTATACATTATAGGCGCAGGTACACTATTTGTACAACATTTTCCGGATACGAGAACGAGTAATGACGATAATAATATTTCGTCCACACATTCACCGCGCGTTCGGCACCTCCACGGAGCCCGCCCGCCCGCCATACCCATTATTGGACGTGTTATATTGTTGTATATTATCGTCGTCGTCGTTATTGATTATCGATCGTCTTTGATCCCAGTCCGGTACAATACGATATAATGTAATACAATAACGACGATCGGCCGTGGTAGACGATCATCAAAGTAGTACCGGACGGTGTGTGTGTGTGTGTGTGTGTGTTTATTGCACCATTAAAAACGACACCGCGGCGGCGGCGGTGAGGATAGCTCGGACACAAAATGTGATGCCGCGAAGAGTATAAGTATTATAAGCAAGTACTATTACGAGTATCGGAGAAAAAATAACATATTTTATATCATTATACGCGTAATAATAATAAAATATAAATCCATTAATTAATATTGACGGTGACTGATGGTCGTGCTCCTCTCACATACGTATATGTGTATTATAACACGCACGCACGCGATAATAATATAACGTGTCGGGGCAGACTGCGTATTGTTGTTGTTATTATTAAAAGACGCGTATTATTGTCGCGCGTATAAGGGAACAACATACGGATGGTCGTTTTTCGCGTAATAATAATATTATATAAAAACGTGTCCGAAAAGAATGGTAAAATAAAAAAATAGCGATCCGCCGCCGCCGCCGCCGCCGCCGACTAATGCGTCGAATTCCAAATACGCGCGATATATGCACTGCTGCAGGTACCTATATTATATACCGGCTATTACGACCTAACCCGCAGCCTGCTATTATATGGTACGTTTATTATATATGATATAGCCTCTATACGTTAGTATTATTATTATTATTACACGCTGTGTATATTATAAAAAAGTCAATCGATAAAAATATTTGCAGCTCGTGTGGGGGCGGCGGCACAATCGTCCGGGCACATCGTATAATAATAATATAATGATGTGTAGTGCGTTAGTCTACGTATATACTCTAGACGCATTATGGTACGTAATGTTTGTGTCGTCACGATTTTTTTTGAATTTTTTTTTCCATTACCTACATAATGTGTCATATATATAATATATGTTTCCGTCTGCAATGATGAAAATTAGGCAAATGCCCAGCCGCGATATCATGAATGTCTCATACATTAGTAGACGATATTATAATATAGTGTTCGGATATTATATCATTAACTCAGACAATATAGGCGATGTTATAAAAATCAAAAATTTCTTTGTTTACATATTTACAACCATGACTAGGAAATCGCCTCGATGTCTAATACTGATGTTGACAATGTTGATAATTTTGAGAAATATTTAAATGAGATTAGACATTTTAAATAACGCTGTACAGTGCAGATCCGTGTGTCTATCAAAGTGCACTTTTTCAACCTATGAGATAAATTACATATTACAGAGTCAGAAAGTTGGTTATCAAATATCATGTATTAGTATAGTTAGTATACTGAATGGATTAATCGAATTGACATTTTTTATGGCTGAAAAAGTCCGGAGTTATCGTCATTACCTAGGAAATATTTCTAAATATCTTGAAAATAATGGTCATTATTTCCCGGTCAACATCGAATATTGTCTAAATTTTAACGGAAATATCATTATTGACTATAGTCATTAACGTTATATTATCCTTAGCTTACGTCTTTGACGGTAACATATTATGTGTGCGTTACGGGTAACATTTGGATAATGTCGACATTAGCATGATAAAATCGGCATTGTCGCAGTGCATTTTGGCCAATGTGTAATTCGTTGATAAACGCATAAAATATCAACCCTAACCGGATAGTAACGTTAACGTTGTTCTGCCAATATAGTGGATAATGTTATAAGTTCTTTATTCGATGCAAGTATAAATCTTCTAATATTTTGTAAAATCTAACTACTCTCACTGCAGTGATTTATTACATTTCAGTAGCTTAGTTTTAGGTTTTGTCAATTTTCCATATTATACGATTGAAGATGGGCATTAATACCGGTGTACCTTGGTCACCTGCAGAATCATACCGCGGTCGAGGCGATCGCCGACGTCCATATAATGAATTTCATACGCGGTCGGATAACCGTGATCAGTATAGGACAGTCTAAATCGGTTGTCTTCAACCAGTGGTTGCACGAGCATGTAGGGGCGGATCCAGAAATTAGGGGGGTAATTAAAATCTATCCATCAGATACTATTCATATACTTAATAACATATACTTTTTAATATCACAATTTTTAATTGATTCTCACAAACTGGTATCAATGACAACATTTTTTATTATGTTTTCATCACACAACTTCAAAAGTTCTGTATTACCCAATGCATTGTATATTGTTTTATTACTCTTGCACTTGGCTTTCCTGCAATAGTTCAACTTCAGACTTGAGTATATAATATTTGTAGTTCTTCAGTATCTAATTGAGATATTTTGTGTGGAAGTTAAGATGATAAAACTATTTATATCGGATCAGTATTTTTATCAAATCTTTGGTTGAAATAAGAAATAATGGGATAAACATATTTTTTCTATAATAATCTTCAACTGTATATCAGATGGGATGTTGGACCTACAAGATTGTTTCACTGATAGTCTGGTATACAAGGAATAATATTCTTTTTTTTCTGAAAGGTCTAGAATGCAGGTTTTCTAAATCCTATTAAATGTTACGTTTGCTTGGCATCTTTCATTCTGTATCATTAATTGTTTAGTATTATTAATTAACTCAGTGGCGGTGTTCACATTCAAACTTGTTTTTGGAGTGTTTTACTTAGGGAATGTGTTATTGTGAAAATTAAATTAATAATTTTTACGGAGACAATAAAATCAGTAGATGTCAAGCAACGAATAAAGCAAATTGAAAATACAGAATGAAAATACAACACACACTATACACTTTGATGTGTAGGACACGACTAAGCTGGGAAATTAAAGACTACGAGCTATTATATTATCGTAACTATTATATCGTACCTATTCATACAAAAAGATAAGATAAAGTTTTTATTATTATTTATTAGTGTACTTGTGGTTTAATGAGTGCAATGCATACACATCGTCATACTACCAGGTGTCCAAGTCCCGATTGACAGTTTATCATAATTCATTCAGGTACGTTATTATCGCTATTATTAAATGTATAGGTACTTATTGTATTTTATATTAAGTCTATTCTAACCTCAGTGTAGGTCTTTGATCTTTGACTATTTTGGTGGTTTAACAAATATGTAAAATTAGAATATAAATGTAATACATTTTAATATAATAAGCTCTACGGGAGGGGGGAGGGGTATTTACCCTACTGCCCCACCATTGGACCAACCCCTGAGAGCATGTAATAATATTGATATAATATTAATAATGATACTAAATTAATTAGGTTAGTAATTTCACGGTTAAACACTTTCACATCAATCAGGAAAAAAGCAAAATATAAAATTAATTAACTAAAATCGATCTCGAGTCCAATCAGGTTGAAAGTGTCATCAAATTACGTAGAAATAATATTTTGAAAAAAGTTAAAAAATGTGAAGAGGTGTATCATTCTGTACAACATATATTTTAATCGCTTATCTTGATTCACACCTATACCTACGAGACGACACACACACACACACACACACACACACAAACACAAACCCGTGTGTATACATGTCGGGGTAGTTTCGTGCGCGGATGAAAAAGTTTCAGTTTCAGACCTCGCGAGCGTGCACGATCGAAACTAAATTTAATTTTTCATAGGCGAACTTCTTATTGCGTACCTATATATATATATATATATATATATATACGCTCACATATAATATCGTTATAGATAAGGCTCGCCGCCGCCGCCGCTCGAGTGCGGAAAAGGAAAGCGATCGGAGAAAACTTAACGGCGGGTTATCGTCACTTCATAATATTATATATATAATATATGTATATATTCTAACATATTATGTGGGCGCAGCGTCTACGCCTAATTTATGCGTTTAAGTTTCGCGGTGTTCGAGATAGATACGACCATATATACGCGCGATATCCGCCGTGACGCGAAAAGCGCCTCTGCTGCGTTCTCGGTGCACCTATATTGGTTAGGTTATCGTCAAACATAATATAATATGTATTATTTTAATGAGCGCGCATAACGTATACGTGCGCATGTTATAATATCATTATACTCGCGTGTAGTAGTAGTATAGGCTTATAAATCGTAATAATATAAAAAAATAAATGACTGTCGGTTTTCGATACGACATTACTGTGTATTGTACCTACCGTTTTCTATATCGTGCAACGATTGACGAACATTACTATTATAACACGCTAAACGTTTAAATCCGTCGTACTTGGAATTTTATTTTTTTGAAATTTCGCTACGACGATATCGTATTTTCCCTGCACGTGTGCGAATATAATGACGTGATCTACGTTGGTATCAGAGGTTGTAGCGTTTTACTTTTTCAGTAGCTACGCATAAGCTCGTCTCACTTTTTTTTTAATATTAAGTTCTAAGCAAGGATTTTATTCACAATTCTTTTTTCTTTGAAAACAATTTGTTTGGTGCAGAAGGAAAGCTATTGAAAAGCACTTTTAAACTGTTCAAAGGTAGGACACTTTAGTCTGGAGGGTGTTTAGGCGGAGGCCTTTTTCAATTGTCTTCCGTTGTTTCTCTGTATATAGAATCGAGGAAAAACTATCGAAGGTAGAAAAGAAGATACGCGAGTAAGCAACGCTTTTTTCTTATTAGAGTTTTTCGTTGTTGATTAAACTACTGGTGCCCACTAATAATGCTAACCAAAAAGCTATACGATATGTCGTTCCGTACACACAATATGCAGCATATTCAATGTGTATTTATTTTTTTTATTGAACGTAATACATCGTAATATAATCATGTGAGGAATAATTCGTATGCAATTATATCTTTGAAAACCGAACATCCTTCACGCACACGATGTATTGGGCAGATCAATGTTACACGAATATTCGGTGACATACATATTCGAAGGCAATTGACACATTATATTTACACAAAATTTAATATTAAATATACGCATGTAGGACGTAGGTATATCATAACTATAATCGTTAATCTTTATTTGCTGGTAGGCTGTCCGAGTAAGGATACAGACTCCAGAGTCTTGTATATGATACATGGTTAGACGGATATTATTCCCAACGGCCAAGTCGATTTGGTAGTTTTGTTTAGTTGTTTTTTCTGTTCTGAACTCCGTGACATATATATAATAGACTAAGTTTGGGATTTTGAGATTCAGAATCTTTTATTTTTTAGAACAAGTTAGAAAGCTCACTCTGCAGTGGGCGTGCTCAAGTCCCGGTTTTAAAACCTATTTTAATACAATTTCAATAAACTATTGTTCCGTGAACGATTTACTTTATCGTGGTTTCCATATGTATTACCTATTGCAGACTAATGACAATATAAATAAATATTTTAATAACAACAATCGTAACAACTATGTACTGGTTACTAACGGACGGACGGACAGAATTCGGAATATAAGGTGTTCTATAAACATAATATTATGTATAGAAACCTAAAAAACGTTTATTAAATAATATTATGTACAATCTATACTTATTTGTAGTCCCGTTCATTGATAAGAAGACTACGATAATAATGTATACTTGTAAGAAGACGACTCTCAATAGACTGACAGAATTTAGACTATAATGGTCATAAGTTCATTGCATTTGAGTCTATTACGTGCTAAGTAGGTCTCTGCAACAGTTTGAGACTTCTAGCCGGATTGTCAGTTTAAAATCTAAGAAAATATAATATCTTTTAACTGCATCTGGATTTGGCGAACGACAACATCAGATACATATATTGTCAGTCATTATTTTTTGTTTTAAGTAAGTGTTATGACGTGATCGGTAAATTAATATTATTGATTTATCAACGTTATACAGTAACCTACAGTAGGTTTATAATATATAATATTATATAATAATTATCGTCTAAGATAGGTATAACTTGCCTATACGAGCTTAAAATACGGAAGAACAGTGGAAATATGATTTGCCTGCAGCAGAACAAAAATTATTTTGTTCGGATCTTTGATTTGTAGAACACAATTTTTGACATCAGACTTGAACATCCATCTTTCGCTTATTGCGGAATAGTTAGCGAAACAGGTGATTCAACAAACAGGTTATTTTACTCTCCGGAGTAACGGACATTTATTGGATTTAAATTGGGTATTTTTTTTTTATCATTTAGGCTATGTCGAAAATTTACAAAAATTGTTTATTACACATAAATTTGGTTTTTTATTTCTGACATGTTTTTTTTGCTGTGTAGGTAAGTTCTAAATACACATGGCTCGACATAAGAGTAATAAAAACAAATTGTATTCATTTGACGCTGCGCGGAGGACATCGGATTGATAATTTTTTTTTTCTATTTCACTGCACAATCACATGTTAATAAACACACCTGCAGTCCGTATAAGGTCCCTATATTTAAATACTATGTAGACAGTATTTATACTTTATTTTATATTATAAATAATGTGACAGTAAGTCGTCGGATTGACTGCGAGAAAAACGAATACGGTTTATACCCAATATAATATGTTATCTGACAAAAATGATTGACCGATTAAAGTGATCAGGTTTTAATGAAACGTGTTTTGGAGAATTCTCGTAAAATTGTTTCATTTATTATTAATAGTATTAAAAAAAAAAAACGAAAAAGATAGTCTCGAAAGATTAACGCAAGTGTGTATCTGGTCGCAGCGGTAAAATGGAACGGTAATTGAATCGTTACGCATTATTTTTTACACGTCCATAAATAAATATGAAAGGAAATACCTACCTCCCAACCAATATATTATTATGTATATTGTGCATATACGCGTCGCGGTCCCGTCCCGTGCAGTGCGAGTTCAGAGTTGGTTTATTAAATTCGAACTATTATTATATTATATTATATTATATTATATTATATTATATTATATTATATTATATTATATTATATTATATTATATTATATTATATTATATTATATTATATATACACGCTATCGCTAATTACAATAATATTATATTTCGTACGGCGGCGGCGGCGGACAGGTACACGCCCGGTTCGGTATATATTATAATCTAATCGCTCCGCCGAGCCACCGCCGCCGAGGTACGAACAACACACTTTGATCGGACGAATAAAATAAAAATCGTATACGAAATAAAAGCTATTAATTTTCGGTCGTAAAACCAGAGCGTCATTTTTTTTTTCTTCCCATCGATTTGCTCGACGATAAGGGAATTATTTATTGGGGCGCGGAAGGTTTGGTTTCGTAGGGAACGTATTATTATTATTATTATTATTATGAGTAGAGGTATGTATGTTCCTTGGTTTTCGGTGTGCACCCCGTGCAGGCCGTATAAATACTATCGACTCGAAGCGCTGACGCGTCGAAAAAACAACGCCTCTTTCGAATAATGTCGCAGGACAAAGCGTGTTGCTTATACGTATAATATGCTTAAAAACACGATTTTTACTATTTTTGTTGTAGTTTATTTATAGAACTTTTCGAGCATTGGTCAGCGCACACCGCACAGTCGTCGCTTTCCAAAATGAATAATTCGATATCATATAATAGCTGGTAGCCGCCTTGGCCCTTACTTCGGCCGTTCGATACGACTAACGACTCAACAATACGTCGTATATTATGATGTATAGGTAATATAAATATTAGAAGGATAGAAGGATTAACGCCGCATTTCAATGTCCCGAAAAAGTGAACGTAACCGCGAACGAGCGCAAATTGCGTACGAGGAATAGGTAAGCACCTCTACAGTTGGATCAACTAAAATTTGTTCATAACTTTGATTCAAGATCAAACTATTAACGGGTTTTCTCAACAAAAAAATATTATTTATTAAAAAAAAAATAATCTGTAGGTCAAACCTATAAATCGACCTTCTCACTGTCAGACTAATTTTTACACATTATTTAATTTTTTTTTATTATTTACACTTATCAAATATACGAAAAAGTAAATAAGAGTTATAAAAAAAATTCAAAAATCATAATCGACTAAGGAAATTGCGTATTAAAAATTGGTGACATTTTTTTACCATACTACGGTATATTTACCAACCAATGGCAATAACCATGATATTAAGAAATTTATAAATTTATAAATGTACGAATTTTTAAATGGATTACTGTGGTTGATAGGGCGTCAAGCTTGAGCCCAATAATTTTGTTCCACATTTTGAGATGCACTGTACAATGAGCAATACAAATTTAATTTAAATATAATATTATGAAATATATCAGACGAATATAATTATAGGTGGAAACGAGTTTTTTTGGTAACATTAAATCCGTTATTATTGTCCCGTGATAATAACTATTATGAAACTTTTTCTACACCTATAACGAATTTAGTAATAATTTAATTGATCAGTATGTCAGCGACAGTGCGAGTGGGGTATTCTCGTTTTTACTCTCCTGAAATGTGTATAACTGGACGGAGGTATGAGTGTTTACGTGGACGCATCGACGTACTAGTGGTACTACACAGGTTGTCGGCCGTGCTTGTCATCGTTCACATAGATCAGTGGTTCCCAACCGGTGTCCCGCGGAACCTAAAGGTTTCGTGATAAATTTGGTGAAAAAAATTGGTAAATAACATTTAATAACTAGGATCATGAACGACAATATTGGACCTCTTATCGTCGAGACGTAAAATATTTTTTAGCGAGAACCCCGTGGATCTCTGTGTGTGTAACGCGCAGTAGTTGGTAATTTTTTTCAAAATCCCGTTTCTAAACACGCTGAGTACTCGCAGGTGATTTATATCCGCATCCGCGGGAATGGCGGATGGCCGCGGACGAATTTCGTTTTGTCGGGCGTACGTCGGAGCGTTTTTTCCTTCCTTCCATGGGTCGTCGCCAATAACTCTGCCCCTCATCTCCCCCCGGCTAGGTCGATCTCGCGGCGTGTACGAAATACAATCGTTTTTTTGATCACACACTCACTGCAGACACGGCACTACTAAAACAGCAGCTCTGCAGCTGTATGTATATGTATGTATACTCGGACGGTGTGTGCGGAATCGAGATGGACTCGGTGTTCAGGAGGTTTAACGACGGACGACAAGAGGATTTTGCGACGCCGTCCTTGTTGCGGCAATAAATGAAGAGTGCGTGCGTGGTGAACAGAGAAAACCCGTTCCGCACCTCCTGCACCCGCGGGCTCCGGCAAGTCGTCCGTTTTCTTCGAGACGGAATTGTTGTTGCAGCGAACGATGTACAGTCCAAGTCCACGCCAAATCGCACATCAGCCAAAATCCCGACGTCCCTCCGCCGCCGCTGCAGAAGGCTGCTCGTATATATATATATATATATATATATATAATACGGTGTCGCGTCGTCTCTCCTCTCGTATATATAGTCCGTCGGTGGGCGTCCAACCGTATAATATATCTATGTATGTGTACGAGCAGAAGACGTCGGGCCGACACTGGAAAACCTTAGGAAAAAAACATATACGCCATGTGTATGCTAGTCGTATATACGTAACACCCCTCTCTCGGCGGCCGTCCGATTCACTCGACGTATATATAATATAATATATATAAGCTCGTCGTCGACCGCTGTTTCTTCTTCGACAAATCTTCCATACGTGTACTTACTACTTACACGCAGCACACACACACACACACACACGCGTATATGCGTTGTCACCGAAGTCGTCGTCCCGCCCCCGCCGCGGTACTTTGGTCTTTAAATAAGACGATCGGTGACGCCGAGAGGACGCGGATTTATATCTATATACGTACGCTGGGGAGGGGTGAGTTTATACCGGACGTGCCAAATATCCCGCCCTCCCCTATATGTATATAATATACTTGTGTGTGTGTGTGTGTGTATATGCATTGTGTGTACATCGCGTGTGCCGTCGGCATACACATATAAATATATATTGTCTGTCTTCTCCTTAAAATGTCTCTCGTCCGCATCGGTCCGACCGCGGTTAATTTATTTGATTTTCTCAAATCGGGACCCGCCCCGTCCGCCGAACAGTCTTCGGAATTCGCCCCGACGACTGCGGAGGACATTATCTTACTATATATTCATGTTTAGGTCCACGATTCATATAGACCAGCTGTGGTCTCGCGTATGTATATCCGACGTTTCGACTTACCCGTTTGCCCGTTTGCCCCCCCCCCCCACGCGTGTAGTCGTTGCGCCGGTCGACAGTTTTCAATTTTGCATAGTATATTTATTATGTTGTAGGACTCGACAAATCTTTTCAGACGCGACAACCCGAATTACCAATATAAGGTTATGTTTATGGTCTAAAACAACACTTAATAATCTGTCAGGTACTCGATTTGTTCGAAATACTAAGGGAAGAAGAAAGATCTTTGCACAGCAGCGTTTAAGATGTTTATATTTGGATTGGAAACTAATTAGGAGTTGCAGAGAGATGTTGGTTTTTGTTTGAAGTTAGTAATTTATTTGCAAGGTGCTTATAATGATACGCAGACAAATCGATCGAAAAGCTTGAATTTATTATTTGGATGTTGGCTGAGCCACATAGGATGCTGCCTTATAGAACAGAGTAGACTTCTTTACACGAGAAGTCTGTTTGAAATGTTGATATTAGACGGTACAGTAATATTGTAAATCAGGAGCGTATTTAGTCTTTCATCTGCTGCTCAAAGATAGTCAGCATCAAAGATTTTTCTGAATATTTGAGAATAAATATTCTATTTATATTTATTTCAACCTCAAATTTTTATGTTTCATTAAATATTTGATTTATTTCAATTTACACGATACGATAAATAGATACATCATTTTTTTCATACCGTATACCTAACCTGATATCACTCTAAATTGAGATCCAGGGGGGCAATCTCCACATCGCACCCTCTAAAACACGCCACTTTTGCAAACGCCCTGCATGGACATCAAATCCGATGATACACCGCGCTCTCGGTCATAACATCGGAACACTTATAAATGATTTTCCATCGTGACGTCAAGCCCGCGGCGAGCGACCCACATATTATAAAATTGTAATAATATCGCAATACCGCGTGCATGATACGACCACGACGTCAAACTCGCACATGACACGTCACACATATTTCGTCATTAATATCCGCGGACACGCGTCACGCGATTGCCGAGTTCAAAACTGACGATAACCACCGGCACAATATAGTGTTATTATATTTTAATACCTACTCGTAGTCGTGTACAGGAAGAACTCGAAAGTCTCAGGTGGAGGCTGCGGAGGGGTGGCCGTTTGCGCGTAGAGCGTGCGGAAATATCGTAACACACGAGCCGTCGGTTGCTAATAACGCTCGAGATTCCGTCGTTGGCGAGTGAAAGGCCACATATAGTGGTGGCGGGTGTGTGTATTAGGGTTGGGGTTGTTGGTCGGGGGGTGTGTGTGACGGGCCAGTCGATTGGTCGCGTTCGACGGAGAGCGAACAACAATAAGACGTCAGCGGGATCGCGCGTACAGTTTAACCGCCGTCACGCGGTGCTCACTTTTGCAAAAGTTACGTAAATGACGTCACCGCCGGCTGCTCTTTATGGGACGCTCGCCCTCCCCCCCTCCCAGCTGTCTGCAGACCCAACAGGGATAGAGTGAGGGGGAGACACCGAAGAGGTTTTCTACCCTTCGAGATATTATATTATATAAACGCGCGTGGTGGTAACTGCATAGCAGAAAGAATAACTGAGGGACGCGTAATTATATACCTACCTACTTACCTACCTACCTTACCCTTCAAAATTGTAAAGCCTGAAACAAAAATTTGTATGAGTATAATCATTTTCCATCATCGGAATTTCTAATTTGAAAAATTGTAGCTATACCTACACGTAATTATGTACGAGTTCAAAATTCTTTGAAAAAGATTTCTTTTGTTTGTAAATTTTGCGCAAATGAGTTGTAAAAAAGGTAAATGTGAGCTTCTAAGTCGTTGCCCTAAATTTTGATTACCACTAGATTTTATTTTATTTTTGTATCTGAAGCCACTTTTCTACTAGGAAAAAAATACATCGAGTATAAGAAGGAGGTAGAAAATTAGATCTATGTTGTTTGTATTTTAAGGCTTCAAAAGTAAAAATTTCCCATTAGGTACTTCCCCAAAAAATAAAAAAAAAGAAAACAAACAATTTTACTCAATTTCGACAAAATCTATTTTATAATTAGATTTTTATTTAATTCAGTTATTCTTGTTTATTTACCTAACCAAAATTAGAAAATAAGAAAGTACATGGTCATATCATTTTATTCTATATAGGCACAATGATTTCTCGATGAATTCAAAACTAACAAATCTATTTCAAGTGGATCACCCAATTCGACGAAGAGGTACACTTGACATCTATACTATACACCAGAATGGTACATTTACTACTCATCCGCTTTTTCAAAATCGAATATATTGATTTTATCCGGATAATGTAAGAACCCGCCAAAAATAAAGTGCGTTCTCGACTGCGAATAATATTCTTATTGTGTATAAAATATATACTTAAATCGTGATTGTTCGAAACTTTCAAAACTGCGTGATATCGGTATGCGTATAGTTCGCCCTGCTGTATTACGCCTTTTACGCGTCTCCTACAATGACGCCTGAATTTAACGGTTCTCGTTTTACGCATTATATTGTTCCGAATAATTTCGTTTATTCGTTTTTTTTTTTTTTTTAACCAAAACTATTTTTGTAAAACGCGTAGAAGGTTCAAACTCACGATATAGGAGTACTTTGGGGCACTTTTTGGGTCTGCCGCAGCATCCTTTATTATGAATAAAATCAACACCGCAATAACTAATATTGACTGCAATACTACTATACCTAACATTTTATACAACTTATATTTTAAATGTCCGAAATAAATAATTCAACAAAAACGAAATAGAAACGTAATACCTACATGTGTGTGTGTGTGTATTCGAACAGTATAAAATATAAGCAGCTATTGCTACTGCGGTATAGTCCATCCAATTCCTGCGTACCTCCTCGCTAATATATTACTATTGTAATATATATTTACGGTAGGTACCTAAATAAGTAAACAACGGACATAATATTATACCGTTTTCTATGTTTACGTCTTGACAGACTTGTAGTAAATATATATTATACTCGGAAAAATAACGATGGTTTTCATTCAATAATTACATTTTCTGTATCTATAAGTAGCCAATAAAATAAATATTATTTGTGAACCAAACTGTTTTTTTCAAAATATCGTACCATCGTAATAGGTATTGCGCAGTAAATGTTTCGGAAATTTATTAGTATTTGGAATACTTTTTAAATCAATATTGATACTAATATGATCTGAATATCAATGCATTGTCAACGCATTATCAAATTAAAATAAATAACAATATTAATCATTGTATTATAATATTGTTTTCGTAAGGTATTCTACGTCTTGTTATCAATAGGTATAACATGTTCACAAAACAGCTTCTGTAAAAAAAAAAATGTATTCGATTTTGATAATAATATATAATTATAAATTTAAACAAAGTAATCAGCGGTATTATTAAATTACGTAATTTTACTCTAAGATGAATACAATTAAAATATCATAAAAATATTGTTTTCATAACAATTAACAATTGTAATAGTTATAATCAGGATGTTCTCACCAAACACACGTGACCTGAGATGGTTGTTGATGAATCACCAGGTTCAGCTGCTCAGTAAGTGTTAAGAGTTTAAGACCTACCGAATTGGACATCTCTGTCTCTACAAATGAGACGTCTACTAACTAGAAGTTATCAACAACGAGATGTTATCTGAAATTTTCCGTTGATAAAAAAATAAAAATTTATCACCGATATTCATTTTAGACTTTATTTTTTTTTAATCAGAATGTACAATGAAATATTTTCCTGTTTACATATTCAGTATATTATATTTTGTTTTTCAATGGTACCTATATTAAAACTTATACTTTTTCGATTTTTTTTTTAAACAATGTTTAGTGAATACCTCAGCCTAACTTTATTATTTAGTTTTGTAACACAAAAAAAAATTAGATTTATCAATAAAAGCATGTTCCAACATGCTGTCGCGGGTGAGTAAAAAATAAATTATTTGTTGTTAAAATTTTAAATATATATTATTTGATTTGTTTCTAAATTTAATAACTAAATCAAAACTAAAACGACAGTATACAATATAAATCACTTAGGATATAATATATTTCATGGTTTAAAATTTATACACACGTACTAATAATTTTTTCTGACTCACGGAACGCTGTGCGACAGATAAATCCTCGGTTAATACAGAGCTGTGTATTATAGATTTATAATATTATGAAATATATAATATAAAATTATTTGATAAGTGAAATGAAATACATTATGACGGGGAAGTTTATACACTAAAAATGTTTGCTGGGTAGTTTTTAATAATCCGATTTATGCAGTGCGACCGTGCAAACGCGTGTATGCCGACAAACCGCAGTCGGCGAGAAAGCATATCTCTCGGTTTCGGGGAACAACATACGCCGCGCTTCACTGGCGGTACGTACAAAGTTTCGTTACAATCGACGACTTAATGATCTGAAACTATTATCCATCCCCATACAGTCCGACGTATTTGAATACGATTTAAAAACACAATAATCGGGTTAACTGCAATGTCCATCGTCGTCGTATAATACGGAAACGTTAGGAGGGTCTCCGAGCTTTTGTTGTGTTATTATATTATAGCAAAAAAAGTGGTTTTCGTCGAACGGCATCGTCACGAGTAATCACGAACGCCATCTGAAAATATGGCATTCGAGTATAATTAAAAATTCCGAAAATCAGAATTTTAATTAATTCACTATAATATATTATTATTAATTGAAAAACAATGGGGGCGAGCTTGCTTGGCAAATCGTTCTTTTTATACATAAACGCGCATCCGATTTACCGCGAATTGCGGGGTCGGAGTTGGATTTCGGAGTCGTGTCGTTTTCATATATACGTCAACCGATTCGGTCGATTCGGACTGTCGACGATGGAATTTTATTGTACTTTATCGTTATTACGGTGGTTGTACACAGTCCGAGCTTTTATGTCCTTGTCGCGCGAAGCTTTTTAACGCGTCACTTCTGAACGACCGCGGCGAAATATTTCACCAAAGACGTGCTCTTAAAATTCTTGTAAAAAAGTAAGACTGTTTGTCAACACTGCACCGCACAATTATACCCATACAAATCATATTACGAGTGTAATTTTTTTATATTCTACCTTATATGGTAGGCCTGAACGGGTAAATGATGCTCCCACTTTCCTTACTTCGCAGTTTATTAAGTCGCCGTTTAAAGATTTTTAAAAAATAGTTGTTTTACGTATCAATTATTCTATCTGGATATAATTTTATAAATATATTTAAATTTATTTTAGATATTCAATTATAGGCGTTATATTTTTAAAGTTTTTAAAAACAAACATCTCTTATAAAACAATAAAAATCAGAGTGCAATGTACATGCCTGTACTTCATCATCTGGATAATATATACATAATTAATAATATTATACCACTACTTAGAATACTTGCTACTGTGCAGTGTATAATAGATGGATTTGATTTCTCTCAATCTCTCTTTCTATGTATACTCTGCAGAATTGACTCAAAATATTTCCTCAACAATGTATAGTATGATGACTTATCACTGAAAAATTCGTTCATATAACCTGATGGGGTTTGGCGGAGAGGAGTCATGTCGCAGGTACTCAGAAACTGTATATAGTATATTATGTATATAACAATATAATATTGTAAAAACTTAAAAAAACCGTACAAATATAACTCAGTAAATTATTACGAAATCGGGTTTTTTTTTAAACTATTGTAAGCGGTCTTTGCTTTTACCACTCACGTCGCGGTATAATATTATAGGTGTTGGATTGCTAATCCCTGTGGCCAAAAATGTTACGTTTAATCGCCGCCGAGACGGCAGCAGGCAGAACGGTTGGTAAAAAAAAAAAAAATGTGATAAATACCATCGATCGCCCTCTGGCAGGTGTGTTTATGTTTGGCATTATTATCGTTATTCAGTCGATTTCCGGGAATTTCGATTGTCGCATCCCATTTACAAAATATATCGTGCAAACGTACAGCGTTCAATTTTTCCAAAAATTGGATCAACAATAACGTAAGTATTATATAACGGGCGGTTATTTGCACATACAAACCGAAAAATTAAGACCACCTTCAAAGTTATTAGTTAAAGTTAATTTATTTCAAACATTTTTACTGTTAATAGGTACCCAAATAGTTGATTAAGTAACTTAATTAAATGCGCATATTGCCCTTAATACTAAATTTAAAATTAATTAGAAATATAATAGTTAAGTATATTAAGTCAAAATCATACAAATTCTTGACTGTGGTTAAAATTAAAAATTAATAAAATATTATTTGGATTTATCATGATTCATGATGTAAACAATGGATTTGAATAAGAAGATTAAGAATAAACAAATAAATATTTTTTAACTCGTTAATTTAGTTCTTACAAATCATATAACAGTCTAAATCACATAACAGTGCGTGTAATAAAATGAAATAGGATAATATAGGATTTATAGTTAACAAAATCGTTTGAAATTTAAAATAATTTAAAATTGTACAACCCACGTGGTATAAAAAAAAAAGAATCACCTTTTTTTTTATCCGAGTCAAGTTGATATTTGCGTCCATATCAACATTTCACTTTTAAAATATTATACATAATATTATTATTATTTGGTAACTATATAAACATATACCTAACTTAACGTTCTGAACGTCGACCGAGCTTAACTAAGTCCAATTATTTTTTTTTCATCAGTTCACCCTCCGCTGCAGTTATGTCATCGCGTGTCTCGGACATCACTCTCGGCCCACGAACGATTACCGATCACGGCGACGACGTATTGCTGCGATTATAATTCAGATTTAACGCCGGGTCGTCATGAGTCAGTCGGTCAGTCATAAGTCACAAGTCACAATTCATAATATCGTAAGCTATCGATCCTTGTGACGCGTCTAAGTCTTTTAGGATTCAAATGGCTCTCTCGGCCCGCACAAATTCACCCTGTACATATATACATTATACACAGTATACCCCGTGCAGGCAACTCGCCGTGCACGGTAAGCTGCACAAATATATTATAAAATATATTATACTCAGTGTGTGCGTGTGCGAACAACAATATCTACGCGGGTCATTGTTGTTGGTTTTTATTATCCTTTCTATATTTTAAAATTATTCCTAGAAAAAAGCGCGGCGAAAAACGTTCTTTTTTATGGGGAGCTTAAAGTTCTCTCGCCCGCGCGTATTTTATTTTCGTACACTTACATACATATGCCGGGGCCTTTTGTATCGCATATATGTATTATACGAGTTGTTGTGTTATTTCTTTATTTTCCCCGTGTATATACAGTTCATAATATAATGTACGATATTTAACTTATCGCATCTCCCCGACGTATAGTAGGTATATATAGCTAAATATACGACCTACCTATATACATATATATATATACGATTTGTTGTAATAACCGAGTGTGCACGTTTTCGTTCGAGAACGCATTTCAAATAATCGCGAACGAGTAAAACATATTACGATATTAACGAGATGATAATTTCAAAACGAAACCAACTCACCGTTGGACGGCGCGGCGGCGGCGTGCATATAATACAGCTGCAGGTTAAGTCTATAATATATTGATCACTTATTGTTAAACTTTTATAATATAGAAGTGTACATATTATAATTATATTATCGTAGTTTGTATTTTTAAATGATCTATCAAAGTATGAAATGTCCAAGCGCACTCGTGTATTGGCCGGATGAAAAAATAGAAACCTACAGTTTAATATATCTATTTCAAATGCGTATAAAAAATATTGTGCAAATATTAAAAACTATAAAATATAATATTTATTGTACTTAATTTTAATATTTAATTTTTGTCATTAATTTAACACATACATATTATACAATCCGTAAATCTATTTCCAATACAGCCCCATATAATATAATATTATATTGGTTACAGGTAGGTAATTTAAATGAGCACAAAAGACAGAAATATTAACACTTATGATAAGATTTTTTTCTTTTAATAAAAACATAAAATGATAAGAAATAACACATTATTGGAAAAAATTATTGAAAATAAACGCTCACATATTAACACAAAAGTCTTCATTGATTTATTCCATTAGAAGTGTTAAAATAAAATACATTGCGAATTCAACTTTATCAACGTAAATAAATGAACATTTACGTGGAGTATGTTTTTTTAACCTTTAAGGCATGACATAAAAAATGTTATGAAATGTACCTATAGAAAATTATGCAATTGAAATGTCAAGTGTCCATAATATACATAATGCATACCTACGCGACTTTACTTAAGTTTAAATAAGGTAAACGATTTCCGGAAAATGTGGTAGGTACGTACTGAATTCATGATAAATTTAAATTCAATTTGGCTTTTATTTTCATAGCTCTGGGAAACACCACCTTATGACATCGTCGCAAACGAGTAGAAAAGTATTGGGTGGACATCATCTAGTTAAATAGAAAACCATAAGTTATCACAATAAGACCACCGTGATTACGATAGGTATAGAGGTATTTACGTAAAATGTTTAAGAATAATAAAGTACATATAAAATGAAGTATTAACTGAATCTGTAAATTTTTCGTTGCGAATACTATACATTTTTTACAAGATGAAAAAAAAATAATTTTTTTATAATTCGCATACAGCGAAAACATCTCTCGCGCGGACTGTAAATATAAATTATAAATTGCATGTAATGTATTTCCAGTATTATTTTATCGTAATTCAGAGAAAAGTAAAAAATAATATAAATTTAAATTTAAAACTATACAAACTGACGTTAGTAAGAACTCACTTACTCGAGTAGAAGTCAAGTCAATACTATTCTGTGATATACAAATCAATTAAAAACTTCAGTACATATATTTATACATAATATAGTAATAGTACTACATACAACGTATACTTAATTATTAAGACATAATATATGTATAACATATATATGTTTCACCGTACTTACTAATATTCAGATCATCATAATTTCTGTGTATTTGAATATGTCACTATATGCGTATTTCAGCGATTGTATAAAACTATAAACTACAAATATACTTTCAACAAAGATATCGCTTTATTTTCGTTAAGCCTTCGCATAGTTATTGTTTAATGAACCTCAAACATCGTACAATTATGCAACTATATTATTAGGTACACTGTAAATTTAGCCTAATATACGCGATTTTAATAATAATTGTAAAGGTACTTACTACTCATGTATGACTTAAACCGTTATGGTCTTCTATACTTCTTTTTAGGGTTCTGTACCTTAAAAGAGAAAAACGGAACCCTTATGGCATCACTTTGTTGTCCGTCCGTCCGTCTGTCAAGACCGTTTTTCTAAGGAACGCGTGGAGGTATCAAACTGAAATTTCTATAAGATACTCAGGTCTACTGTCCCTGGAAGCTGTAGAAAAATTCAACCTTCTAATCCAACGCAATCAAAAGATACAGCCATTTAGGCCGTAAATTTCCGCAAATTTTCGAAACTCGCACGGGAATCAAAACCTACAGGGTACTTCCCGTGAACTTAGAATCTTGAAATTTCGTACGAAGTCACGTCTTATAGTACAGATATAGGAAAAATTACGAAAACCGTAAATTTTTAGTTTCATCATATAAAAATAAAATATTTTTGAAAAATTTCCGCAAATTTTCGAAACTCGCACGGGAATCAAAACCTACAGGGTACTTCCCGTGAACTTAGAATCTTGAAATTTCGTACGAAGTCACGTCTTATAGTACAGATATAGGAAAAATTACGAAAACCTTAAATTTTTAGTTAGATCACATTTTTTTTTTTTTTCAAATAATTTTAAACTTATTATCCATTTCCTCATGAACGCGTAGACATATCAAGTTGAAACTTATATTAAATACTTAAGTCTAATTGTATAGAATTAAAATAAAATAAAATAAATGATAGATGTTAATATAAAATGAAGGATTACTGGAACGATAAAGATACCTTTGTCATTAATTTATGATCCTCCAGCTTTTCATATTTTGATGTTATAAATTTCATTTTGCAATAAAAATACCATAACTATGACTCGATTGTCGTGTTGGTTGAACTTTTACTTATATACCTACAGGTTTGTACGGAACCCTCGGTGCGCACAGTAGGTACGCCTATATAATATTGATTGTTATTATCAATTTGAATCACGCGGACTCGTGTGCACATAGGTTAGTTGTTACAAGGGACCGCCGCTGATATGTGTGGGGTCGAAAGTTTGTCAGTAACGAACGTTATAAAATTTGAATATATTAAACGCGAAGTTGTTGGATAATGTTTAGGAGCTATTCGGCGAATGATTTACCGGAAACGATATAGTAATAATAATATTATTATTATTATTATTATTATTTCGTTCGGCGCGTCATGACGTCGTGTCCGCGCGCGCATTGGCAAATTAAACGCACCCGTGTACAACGATAATAACAAACACATGACGGAAACGCGAAACGCATAAATCACGCCTAAACTATAATAATAATAATAATATGTATACAGCACAAATATTATTATTATTATTATTACGATTATCCGATTCGTTACGCCGCTTTTCGTCGTCATAATATGAAAGCGAATAATTATTATTATATACGACGCGGTAGTATAGTAATAGTGATAGACCTATAATAATGATGATATTATGTACCTATTATATTATTTTATTATACCGTTTGAAAAATGTCTTACAGATCGAAATACTATTGTTGTATTATTAAAATATTAAATTATTATATCGAGCACGATGCGTCTGGTTTTTCATATTATTTTTCCTATTACGAGAACATTTTTTTCACGAGTCCAGCTTTGCATAAAACACTGATAATAATTATTACGGAGTGTGTAGTCTATAGTATCATATTATTATCGTCGTGTTTGTCGGTGGTGGTTCTTATGATACGTCAGACGGCTTCTTGTTTATTACGTCATCTCCGTTCTTGGTTCGATATAATATTAACACAAATCCACCTCCACGAGTTGTACAGCATAAATACAATAGTGTTATCGTGTACATTACATTTACCTATTATTACAATCGCGTAGGTACATTATTAACTTTTAGAATATCAGAAAAGGTGATAAGTTTTTTTAATATGGTTACAATAGTTATAATTTTTATTAAGTAGTCTTATAGGCTGGTAGTTCATTATCAATGTCATGGAATTATTATGTTCCCTATACTGATACATAATATTATTGTGATATATTTTTAAGCAACATTTGAAATAAAATGTATACATTATCTTTAATCGTTATTAATCATTATGTATTTATTGTTATGAATAACATACAATACTTTAAGCATTTGTACGTCATTAGAAATACCGCTGAAAAGGGTTATACAATTTTTTCTGAATAAAAACTATTAAAAAAGTATAGTTATAGGTACTAACCTATAATAAAATATATTCATAATACAAGAATATAATACAATAACGACTTTATTTTTATTCCATTGATTTTTTATCGTCTAGAATATAAATTATATATACGATGATTTTATGGCTACGTTTCCAGTTTCTAATTTCTATTTCACTCCTTCGTGTCGATACCGTTTCGTAGTCGGACCGAGTCAGCCCGGGCGACATCTCGACGGACGCGTAACCCGTTCGCCGATAATGCGATTGGTCGTCTCTGCAAAACTAAAACGATACAGATGGCGTCGTCCATCAGTCAACATAGTTTACCGCTAATCGATTGCAAAACAAACACTGTTTTAAGACAGTATTCGCGAATACAACAACTGTCGTCGCATCCACATTCGTCGAGCCGCCGATGTTTGATAGGGTGGGCCATCCGTAGTTTGGACGTTCGCAAACGGCGAAAAAATGCACCGAAAGGCTAAAACAAAAAAGTCGCGTCTTTTCCCCTGGCGGGGGAAGTCATGGAGGGAGGGGTGGTACATTATGCGGGGGTGTGCGGCTCGCATTATTCACACAAAAGAGAGCACACAAACGGATTGTGTTCACATCAAAGGAAAAACGTTTAATTCCTTTTTCGGTCGCGGGACGGACGAGGTCGAGGGGCGGACGAACGTTTATGTATACTTATATATTGTATAAATATATATACATTATTTAAAGTGTGCGGAGGACTGTGAGAGGGACGACGAAGAATATAATAATAATAATATATTTGTTACGCCGAAAGGAGCTCCGGTCGAGGAGACGAAGACGAAGACGAAGACGACGACAACGACGACGACGACGTTGTTGACGTTGTTTTTGCGACCTGTCAAAAACTGCTGCCGGCTGATGCGCGCCTAATTCTTGCGAGAGACCTATAACGGTTGGGGGGGGGGGGGGGAGGGAGAAAAGCGACTGCGGCGGGGGCGGCTGCAGACAGCCGCTAGGAGGGGGAAAAAATAATAGTAAAAATAAAATAAAATTAAGTGTGCGCGGCGAAAAACAAACTCATTCCGTTTTCCGGACGGCAAACACACACAATTTCCGGAATACAAAGCGCAAACTTATTCATTATAGCCGCTGCGTGCACTTCGTACACGCACTGTGTATGTGTGTGTATAATACTGCGCAGATCGTGCGCGCGCGCGTACAAACGTTCCGCGTTGTGTGTACGTCACTTACAAGATTAAAACATAATTTACTGTGTAATGACGGGTTTTACGGGCAGTAATGCGTTTTCGTTTATTAAATTAAGTGTTTTGTTTTCCAAATAATATATATATATATATATAATATACACGCAGACGTTTTTCGTCTCGTGCCCCCTCTCTCTCTTTCATTCTCTCTCTACGTCTCTCTCCGTGTCTGTCTTTCTCTCGGTCTCCGCGCATATATATACCAAAGTCTTGCCGAAATAATATACGCATTTTTATCCCCTCCCCCCGCACCCTCACCAGCCGCGGTTCGTTTTTGTTTCTCCCGCGCCGCGGTGCCGTTGTTTCCAGTCTTTATTTATTTATTTACTATTATTATTATTATTATTATTATTTTTTTTTTTTTATCAAGAACTGGTTTAATGAGTGGACGTTGAGTGATTTAAAACTTGCCCGCGTCTGACACGGCCACTGATTAACATCTCCTCTGCATCTGCTTTACGAGTCATGTCCTTAATTAAAGTAAAAGTTTAGACACATAAAATATACACAATATATAAAAATGTACTGCAGTAGTAGAGGTATATATATATACATACGTATACATACAAAACGAAAGAAAAAATCCGATAGGAAAAAAAAAATTAATGAGTACTAAATTTCAATGTCTCTTGTGTTTTTATAACTGAAAAACGTATATATATATATATGGGAAGTTTAAACTCGCGCGCGGAGATTACAATCGTATGCTATTGCTGACAAACGCGTATATAATGCGCCTATATATATATATATATATATATAAATATACTCTTATTTATTTATACGTGATATAGTTTATATATATATTATATTAACTAGATGATCTCGCCCGGAGCGTATATATTCGGTTCGAGCGAATCCGCGGTCGTATTTCTAGCACAGACGAATATAATTTGATATCACAAAATAATATCATAATCACTATAATATTATTATTATTATTATTATTATTATTATATTATATGTAGTACGCGTATAAATAATACGATCGACTAACCCGGAGCGGAAATATTTCTGGCACTCGAAATCTGACGCTCGCACGCTGCAGTACAACAAATATTATAATATTATTAAATGTATGTATAATATAAACCAATAATAATATATACACGACCGAGTTATATATATTATATTCTGCACATATAGGTATGTGACATATACGCGCGAAGAGTAACGCTCGTTCGGCGATGGAAAAATAAACATTTCTTTGCTGAAAGTTTGTACGGGTACCTTTATTTATAACATGGAATATATGTACGATAGAGTTTAAAATATGTGTTTTAATAGTTAAACTATTCCATAACTAATGCACGTCATAATAAAACAAAACAAAATGTGCGGACAATGGCTGTATAGATTTTTTTAAATATTATAATCGAATACGGTTAATATTTCACTGACTATTTTTTTTCACACCCACCTAGTAAAATATTGTATACATATTATCTCATTGACCTACGCGACGAACAAAAGTATATGATTACATAGTCATATAAACATCCGCCTGCGAGAACGTCAATGGGGCCGATTGACGTGTAGCGAAACCGTTGAAAACTAAAATTTGAAGTTTATTGGCAACGATCGCGTCGCAAGCATCGTAACAAAGCTGTGGGACACGCGTATAATGAATAACAGCTGGTGAAACACTATATTATCATAAGATAAATGAAATCTGATCAAAATAGTGTTAACAATATAATATATTATAATTAAGGGTAATAGTCGTCTCCACTCGCCGATCATAGTTTTTAGACACTGGAAAGCGAATTTCTGGATCTTGCAGATATATTTAATATTATGATATAGATATTTTCTCAACGGCGCACAGCGGAATAATATTTTGAGAGCACATATAATATTATATGCAGTAAATAACAACCATCCTTTGAAAAATGATCTTGTGCTGCGCTCGAGAATTTATACTCACGAAACATATTTCAAAATAAATATTTAGGATACCTATAAGAATGGTTTATAGTTATTATGTCCTAGTGATTAAATATTTAAATAAATCAGTAAATCACCGAGAGAGCGCCTATAAGTCCACAGAAATCAATGATTATAATACAGTCGCGTGTATCAGTAATCTACACCCGCCCCGTTCTTAAAGAGCACGTGCAGTACTTGGCAATTCGCAGATGGAGAGCAATTTTTGTGAAAATGTGTTTGCGTAAAATGTGTGGATTTCAAATTTACACCAACGTATGCGAGCTCGGCGGGCCGACGAATAATAATAGTCTGACGTTTCGAGCGATCGTGTTTTTCGTTTCCGTCAAACGATTCGCACGTCGCTTCGTCGATGTAATAATATTATTATTGTACTGTATATAATTAAATAACTTTATTTAATTTACTTGCTGTGAAATTAAGACTTGGACGACGACGTCGACGTGCCGGAGACAAACGACGACGAGTGACACGCTCCGAGTGAATAATATTGTTGTTGTCGTTTGACATTTTACATGTAGGTCAATCGACCGGAGACCGGAGGAATAAAAACACATTTTTCACTTCTCTTTCGTATTTATTAATATTGTAGTACGCACTATATTATATCGTCACACGACGACGACGACAGCGGCGGTGGCGGCGTAGGTCGATTTTGATTTTTTTCCCGAACTGTTCACATTCTCCGGCATGAATAATCGTACCATTAAAACGTTTATAAATTTACAATGCCCGATAACATAATATTTTATGGCCGTCGTGCCCATCGGTTTTTCGGCACCGGCGTCCGTTTCGTTTTGTTTATTATTATAATAACGACGTTTCGAATTAAAAAAGGTTATTTTTTTAAGAAAGAAGACGACGCGACGTGTCGGGCCGTGATGGTGCGCGTAAGTAGTACGTAGTACGTTAAATTAATATATTATAATCGTCGGACGACAAAACCTGTTGTTCTAGTGCTGGTATGATGTGTAGAGGTACCCACAAGTTACGTAATCGTCGTGGACAAAAGGCTAGTCGCATACGATTTTATTATTTTGATAATTCAATAATTAGATCGAAAATCGATGACTTAAACCGTGGTTTAGCTTTAAAATGGTGACGGCGAATATGATGTTATAATAATAATAAATATTGTTGTTGTTGTTGTTGTTTGACGGACATTTGATACCCATGTTATAACATTATTATGTTTATACGTCGATCGGGGCGGATATTATAACGACGGTGTAATAATAATTAATATATTATCATGAATATACGACGACGATTCGCTCGTATATTGTAACAATGTTACACAATATAATAATTCTTGCTGCACGCGTTAATTTATAGTTATAATGATTATTGCTAAATCGTCACACGGCGGACAAGAATTGGTCTGATCGGATTGCACTTACAACGGGTAAAATATGTGCTGGAAATTAACAGGTTATAAAGTTAAAAAGTTATTTTTTAAAACTTTTTAACTTTACTCGTTAACACTTGTTTCCATTGTTAAAATTTAGTTTTTTCCAAAAGATTACAAAAGTAATACGCGTCGAGTTAAAATCCTGTTTACTAATATTTTTTTTCGTTTAACCCCGTCGCATACAATGATTTTAAATACAAACAAACAATCATATATTTTTAGATTTAATAATTATGTTGACACAAATGTGTAAAGCTATAGTGAGCAACAAGAAGGAAAAGTAATAGGATGCATTTCCAACAAACTGTTGAGATATTATTTAAAATAATACAAGTTGCACAATCGCTGTGTGTGGCAATCGGTTAACTTAATCTTAACTGATTGAAGCAAATATTTTTCTCCGCAGTGACTAACTCGTATAGTTAAATAATAAAATATATTGGTTAGTAACTAACTTAACGTTGACGATACTTAATAAACTCGTGTTAATTTTTTAGTAACTCGCTCATGTTTGCATACATAATAGGGTATAAGGAGTCTAGAATGTTTGGCACACGATACAGTAGTCTATTATTCAAAAAATCGGTTGCCGAAGTCGTTCCAATATGGTATAAAATCGTGATGGATAAGATTTGATAATTATTGGCCTTCCGATATTACATTTTGTGCACTATCTCACCTCGGTTACTACTTATATGTATATTATATTGAATCGATTTGTTTTTGTTGTGATTGGATCGCATAGACGTCCGGTGACGTGTTATTATTATTTGTTTCTTAACTAAGTCTTATACGAGGCTAGAACATATTTACTCGACATAGAGCTATTACATTAATTATTATTTACCTATATACTTAATTAAAAATCATGGTATTGCACTGAGTATACATTTTTGTTTTGAAGTTATTTAAAAAAAATTATTATATTATCTTATTTTGGTATCAATACCTACAATGGTAGGGCCGTGAATCATGCGGGTATTTCGTTTTCCGAGTGCTAGTACTTCCATCGTCGAAGGGTGGTTTAGAAAGTTTCTTGGCAGTGGCGAATTTCGGGCAATGTTTACGACCGTACACGTCTTATTGTGAGGGGTTCGTCTCGTCGACTTCAGCGGTATAGGGTTGTTGTTCTTCCCGTTTTATTATGTACACATACACGACGGGGTGAGGTCGGTGTGCCCGATTGTTCCTTGTGGTAATCATGTTTGAACGCCGAGAAATGTTGGAGCATATAATATGTCATTTGTTTATATGTTATTTTTAATTGTTTTGGCTTGTTTATGCGGTTGGTATTAATACTATTTTTTACGACACGATTGCCACAAGTCGCAACTCACCCGGGTAGTGTGCACCATTATTATTTTTTTTATTCACTGTCTTATATCGGTACTGAAATGTATATATAGTTATGGTCATATACGTAGGATTGCCTGATAGTTTGCTTAGAACTCGTCGACTCTTCGCGGACGCTTTATTATAACGCATAATAATAATGATAATAATAATAATAATATAGTCTCCGCCGGACGGACAGATTCGACATTCGCCCACCACGATAATAATATAAAATCGGACTTAGTTGATGATGTCCGTAGACCGCGATCGACCCGATTCGTGTGTCGATGACAACGATCTTGTCGTCGTCGTCGACCGTATGTGGTGTGTTAAATAATTATTAGTATTATCGTCATTATCATACACGCGTCGCGTCGCCCACCCGCAAAACGAATAATAATATTATTATAATATATAAAATTATATCCTGCACTGCACTGGTGGAATTATTATCGCGAGCTCTCCGCGGGTATATGACGAATTGTCTGTGTGTGTGTGTGTGTGTGTGTGTGTCGGACACGACGAGAGCCGGGACGGACCGACGACGCAGCGAAATCGGAGTGGATAAAAAACCAGCGTCGTCGCCGTGGGCCAACTGCTGCAAAAATAATAATAATACGCGTCGAGTCGTTCGGCGGAATCGTAATAATAATATCGTGTACGACCGAGTCATTGATATAATATAATATACGGACGACGACGACGACGACCACGTCCGCCGTGTGTTGTGTAGGATAACGTTTATTATTATTTTGATAGGTGCGCGCGTAGTGTGTGTGTGTAATGATAATATTTTACGATTATTAACGCAAACGGTTTTATATAATACCTATTTTCCGTATTCGAGACGTATCCGAGTCGTATGTACAATATATCACATTATTATTATTATTATATTATATTATGAATAAATATATATATATACATGTTCCTATATATACCTAGATGGCTAGATGTACTCAGGCCGGTCGGCTGGCGATAATAATAATAATAATGATAAAAAAAAAAAAGGAAATAAAAATTATGAGTTATCGGTGATGGACGCGGATATTACACGCGCGCACATCATGTAGAGTTACAATACTATAATACGTGCGCGGTCAAAGCTGAATATTATATATATATATATGTATGTATGTATTTATATATAGGTAAAACGTGTGCGTGTGAGTGTGTGTGTGTGATGGCTGCGGGAGACGGACCTTGTCAGCCACGTCATTAAATCATCGGCCGGGGGGGCAAAAAATAAAACAGATAAAATACACAATAAATTACGGACAGATAAAAAGACTGCGCGTACGGTATGTGTATATAATGCCTACCTATATTCATATATATGTATGTGTGTGTTTGTGTATATTACGTGTGTATTTGTGCTCTCGCTCGGCCGTCTATATTATAATATTATATACGCACGCACGCACGCACGCACGCACACGGAAAAGTTCATTAAACGGACGGTGACCATATTATTATAATAACGTCAAAAATCAAAGAGCTGCGGGACGACGGAGAGAAACGGCGATAGGGTGAGAGTGACGGAGAAAGAGAGGGAGATAGAGAGACGGTGAGACGGCCAGAAGGACGAAATACCGAACCAAACGATTTTCTAATGTAAATTTTTTATTTTTTATTTTTTTTTTGTCACACACGGGCCGACACGGGAGTCTAATAATTTACCGGAGAGCGACGAGGCCCGGTCGTCTTACGTTCACGTGACAAACGGAAGTTTTACGATCGGTTTTTTTTTTTTTTTTCGTACGTTTATACATACATATATATATATATATATTCTATACACACGCGTGTGTACTGTGTAAATCGTACCGTCGTCGGTGAAACGTATTAAAAATACCGACCGGATTATTGTCCGACGTCGTATTCTTTCCGCCGCCGCCGCCTGCACACTTTTATAATGATATACCTGCCTACAATAATACTGTGCGCGTGTGCGTGATACCTACACGATTATGCGCGGACGGTGTGTGCGCGCTGTTCGAATTTTGGGTATTTTTTTTGGATTTACTCGCGTCGCGTTGACGGCTTGTTTATATACTTTCTACAGCGACGATGAGATCGATGTCCACCGCCGTCGTGTGCCAAAACACGATATTTCAATATTATTACGTAAACCGCAATGAAAAATATTATATAAATAGGCAATGACCGCGGTTTACACTATCGCCGCTCATAATCAATAGGTATACTAATAATACAAGCACTTTTTGTTGTTGTCATATACCAACAACTCCGCCTGTATATGGTAGGAAAACATAGCTAAGCCGTTGGAAAAGTATAATATATATTGTCGAGGAGAGTTGCACAAAAAATATGTCTACATAATATATTTTAATATGTTGCCGTTAAGGCGGGTATAATACGAAAATAGAAATATAGTTGCAGTGGCCCAATCTATAAAAATAACATTTACACAATTTAAAAAAAAATTCCAGGTTGAATTCAGGTTATACGAAATATAAAAAGGTTACTACCTGAGCAATGTACAATAGTATAAAAGAAAATAATGATTTTCCTCATTCACATACGAAATTGGATCAAATTAATTTTCATAATAATATAACGCGCACCAACTTTCATTACGCACAGTTCACAATCACAGTCCAACCATACGAGTATATAAAACAAACATAATAATATATGACATACGATGTCGGCGTCCCCTCGGCCATCACGGGGGCCCGGGACAGCGTTGTCTTATTTTGTCCTTTCAATAAACAGGGACCGGCGAACGCCGTATCGAAAATAAAAATGCGATATCGTAGAACGTGTTGATTTAAAACGGGTTTTCTGGTCGACCAATTATTGGACAATACCAATAATAAAATACAAGCATAACGCACACCGATGCACACAGCGGTGTGACCGACTATATTCGGAGCAAACACGTGCAGATGCGGGTTCTCGTCTGATTGCCCGCCACTCCGATGCAACCGGCTCAGTCACGGGTTTCAAGTCGTACACTTTAAATAAAAATTACAATATCAAACGCATAACATGAGAATATATTTTAATTATGACGTCTTAGGACATTTGTGCGCGTATATCAAAAATAAAACGGTTCCCGACGAAACCCGTTAATTAACCTAACATTAATATTAAATATTTTAAGAGTAGGTACGTAATATAAATAATATATTATACGCGCAGTATAATATGTAAATTAATTGGAAAGTCAGTTACCCTATTATATGAGTAGGTACGATGTGATGTAGTGTGAATATTTAAGTGAAGTCTTACTTAATTTAATATGTGACATGGATATCATGATTATAAATGCCCGGTAAATGGTCATACATCCTGAACTAGGTTTACCGACTTTCCGATTAATTAACACACCTGTATATGGGTACAATCAGTGTTGTGTACGAATTTATAACAGGAAACCCGTCTTTCACACCAGATACGGCGTCTTGGTCAAGACAATTGGCTTAAAAAAGAGTTGACATGATTTCATTTTGCTCATTGGGTATTGGATACATGCAGTACCCATTATTTTATGGCACGGAATTTTTACACGAAACTGAACATTTTACTCGTAAACGATGCGTCGGCGTAAAGCTATTAGTGTGATATATATGTTATAAACTATTAACTAAAAATTATAATTCTGGACCGCAAAAAATAATATCTGATTCAGTGCCGAACATGATATACTATATGAGACGTACACTAGAAATTGTATTAATATGTGGACTGCGCATCCTTCATGTCTTTCTATATAAGATGTCCAGCTATACTCTTTTCTGAAAATCACAAGTAAAAATTAAAAAAAAAATCCGCTAACATTTTTTTTTTTTTAAAGTGAGCAAGTGAGTACTGCTCTGTTGTCTATAAGGTACTCACAATATCAGGTCACTGATGTATCAACATCCTATGTTCAATTTTCAAATTTTAGGTGTAAGTAAAATACATCTTTTTATACATTTTTAATTTAAAACAATTGGCTAATTTTCGTGATTTTGGCAAAATTCTAACCTCAGACTCTCGTGAAAAATGATTGTGGATGAAGAAAAGCAAAGTATTTTTACTGCCAAAAGGTGATGGCAGGCACAAAAAATAAAATAAAATTTTATGAGTTTTACATTTCTTTTGTGTTATTTTTTGTTTCTTTTTCGTTCAAGTTTAATCTAATGTAACGGTTTCAATATAAGAGGAATGGATATACAATACACCTTTCAATCAATTTCATTTTTACTACCCAATTATTGATAAACATTTTGACATTTTGACTGGTTTGAGCAAAGTACATTTTATTTAATTTATAAATTGAGAAAACTCATTCTTAGAAACTTCATTCTATGTTACAGTGTATAACCAATAATATACTATAAAATAGTAGGTACAATTATTATAATATTATGGCACTCGCATAAACTTTTATTTCCGTGGGTTATTTTTCCTAAGTATGTTTATTTTTTGGGGTTATTTTTCCGTGCCTGGTCATTTTTTCCGACTACCATTTTTAAATTAAGTACGCATCGGGCGGCTGACGTAATATAGAGTCCGAGCTCGAGCAGGTGTCCCTCTCCACAGACTGCTTCCATTGGTATTCGGTGAAATAACGACGATCGTAGCCGATATCGACAGCCAATAACGGAACGTCTGGTGGCCACCAGGGGGTTTGAACGTCGGTCTGAAGATCAGAGTCTGAAGATCATTTGGATGCACCAGCTCCTCGCGTTCTTATTATGAAAAGAGAATAGTGCCAACAGTCAACACAATCAGTAAGAGATCTCCAATACTTGTGCCCATGATAGTTTCAGTGTGTATGCCATATTTTTTTCGAAAATTGTTGTTGAACTTCTCTATATATGGGTATAGATGATGGATCAAATTGTGTGCCACGTTTTTCATATAATGTTTTCCCCAGACTTCTGTCTCTATATTATGCACTCAGTCCATACCTACTTATATTATGTCTATGTGGCCGATTGTTAGTTTCAAACGATTCCCAATTGCCGCACTTCAAATGCGATCGTCAGAGAGTTGTACGCCGTCCGCGATAAGCCACCACGACAAGCCACTAATTCCTCATTCACATAATATTATAGTACTCACGTGGTACCCGTTTCCGTATATTTCGATACGCATAATATATTTAGTTCGAAAGCGGTGGCTCAATCAACGGTAATAATTATGACTATGATAATAAAATAATCACAATAATAATCAAATTAATAATTATCGACAAACTTTTCCGTCGGCCAGTGGTCAAAAGGCTGGGCGAGTTCGGAGGAAATAACTGACGGTGGTCACCTTTTTCCTTAGAGATCGACCAACGGTTACTTGGTCACGAGTAACGTAAGCGTAAACACATGGACTGTATTCCGAATCTCATGCTATTATGCAACGTATTACGTTAGCTTAAGGTCCCTTACATATACAGTGGATTCCTTTTAATGTGAGCACGTTGGAATTAGCCCTGTTTGCCCACATTAAGCGGTTGCCCATAAAAACCTAAATTAGTTGAAAAAAAAAAATTATCATATCAAAAATAGTTTTTATTTTGCACTCGTGAGTCATACAATTGAAAAAAATGTTAAATAATTACTATGTATATAAATAAAACTAAATATAATATACTGAATAAAATTACTATTTGGATGTGGAAGGTATACAAAAAGTTGTAATGGTTGTCTAAGCTGTTTAATGTGGATCTGGTTTACAAAATGGGCACACGCTTCAAGCTTATCAGACGGACTATTTTCATTATACCCTCTTGCACGAGAGCAACTTCTGCAACGAATCAATGCATTTTTAGCCTCTCTGGCTGTAACTGGTGGTTCGGTATCGTGGTCTTCTTTTTCTTCTTCATCATCGATAAACACAACCTCATAGATACGAAGAAAACCTGATTAAATTAGTCGTTGTTAAACACATATGTGTATATTCTAACGCTATGATAAAATAAAAATTGCCCACATAAATCGAATCGAGTGCCCATATTATGCGGTTTTTTTTAACCTTGTTTAATATACATTTGTATTGGGACCAGACCAATTTGCCCATTAAGCCGATGTCCATATTAACCGGTGCCCACATTAGGCGGAATCCACTGCATATTTAATTGATTACCAGAAAATACTTCGAGTGGCGCGAACACCTTAATCGCAGACAAGGAGCGAGAGTAGATAAATAAAATCGACATGGTAAAACTGTTCCATCGTTTATAAATAATTTGTTCGATCTTACATCCTAACCGTCCGAATTTTAATAATTTTAGTTGATATTTTAACGTTTAATACAAATCACGTACTAATATAAAAGTTATTTTATTTATACACTATAATAAGGGTGATTTATCAGGAATCACCCCAATTTTTACTTTCATAATAAATGTATTCAAATTCAAATTTTTGAATTTTTTACTATACCCAAAGACCATTTAATAGGTATTTAATATTTATTGTTAAAAACTTATAAATTACCTGTAAAAATGAATACATAATCAAGTTTATTTATTTTAGTGTAATATGCAACACTTTTATAAACACTTAGTGTTAGTCGAACAAAGTATATATAGGTAAATATTAATTTTTCCGTCTGACAGGGGATAAAAATGTTGAGGGGTAAAAGTTAAATTTTTTTCTGTGAGTTATTTTGTAACAATATTAAGTTTGTCGATTCATTTGTGAAAAAAATTAAATACCTAAATCATTTTTAATGGAAAAAATATAATAAAAATACACAACTCCGCGACCTCATGCAGATTATGAACATCGTTCATGCCAATATTTTTATAATTATTCTGTAATAATTAAACATTTATTATAGGTCATTATGAAACGTAAGTTATTACGATGATATAACTTTCTTTATTATTGTATTATTTTATATTAGCTCATAAGCAATTTGTTTGTTTATCGTTTATATTTTTTTTTTATGTTTACACGTGTTTCATACGATCGGAATAATAAATAATATTAATAATCATAAATAACAAGATTAAACTTTAATAAATTGGCCGCGTTCATAATAATTAGTAATTACTTTTATATATATATATATATAAATATATCGTAGTAAAAATCCATTAAATCAAAACAGTGACTACAATGAGCTTAATATTACACAGTTAGGGACTTACACCCTTCTGACACAACCCTTACGTTTCAGAGAAGGGTTGCGTCCAGCAACGGATACGTGCTCGACCTATAATAACGTTTCAGATACCGAAAAAACACATTAGCTTCGTTTTACGAGGACGTGAGGATAATTTGATTTTGTCAAATTATTTTTGTCAATTCTGATTAACGTGCATTGTGTTAATCTTATTAGTTATTTACATATAGGTATCTGGAAAAAACGAAATGATATTAAAAATGAATATTGAGCGAAAAATTCCACGCTTAATGTGCTTATATAATTATAAATTATAAACTTGTTAATAATACGAATGTGCAATAATAATATTGGAAAGGGGTATTATTTTAACAGTGTGGTATAAAGAGTTTGCATAATACTTACGGAACAGATGACGTCAAGTCGCTCGAAAAGAAATTCCGTAATGCGATTTCAGTGAGGACGAGTTATAATTATTATTCTTCAAATAGATTCGTCAATAATACTATTGTTGATGGATTATGAGCTAGGGACTTGGAGTTTGCATGTTTTTCAATAATTATTCAAAGCACAGCTAGGTAATGTAGAAATTTGTTTCATAACAATACGAGTTTATATTCAAAATTTAAAGTTGCATATTTTACATAATTGATCATTTTTCATTTATAAGTGCATATTTGACCATTTTTGATGGTTTAAGGTTTAAGTTTTATAAATATTTTATAAGAAAATACATAGTTTAAAATAGATTTTCTGGACTTAAAATATTATTTTGATGGTTTTATTTATATAAAATTAGTGTTTGTGTTATCCTCACCGATCACTAGCATCGTTTCTTAGTGGTACAACGCACACCTGAACCCGATAGTTAAAAACAATTATATAATACAAGTTATAATAATTATGTAAATATTATATTAAAATAAAAAGGTTTTATTAAATGCTATGATTTTTTTTTTAAATGCATATTTTAATAGCATATTTAATAATAATTCTTTAAGGCATAAATGCATGCATATTTTATTATTTTAAGGTCTTATCGTGTAGATGATTTTGATTTATTATTATTAATATTTAAAAGGTAATGTTGGATTTTGTTTTCATAAATCTTAATTATTTATAAAAGAACTTTGCTGGTATAGATTGGTTATTACTATCAGTTAAAATAACCTCACTTTATAATATAAATCGTTCACATATTGTGTAAATACTGGACAATAAGTTAAACGGGAAAAAAATAATAAGACTCATGAATTAGATAATTAGAATTAAAAAAAAATTTAAATAGTTTATTAACTCATGCTTACTTACCTATTATGCCTACATCAGGGTTACATAATATAGCGATTTTATTATAATTTATAATAATTTAGTTGACATAAAAGTTCTAAATTAGAACTTCTAATATAATAGTTTTACACGCGAATACTGCAACGAGCCTGCAATGAAAACTGATAATTTCAGACGTATCATAAAATAAATGTATATATAAAAAGCAGGTAGATAGCGTAAAATCGTATATACAAGGCTCATTACACTTCCGGTCGAAAACTAACGCCGACGGGGCGGCAATCGTACGTCGACCATCCGATATTCCGGGCCCGAAACGGCGGCGTCGCGGTCTTTGGGAAATCAACTCCAAGTTCGGCCGGCCGGTCTATGGCCGTCTAACGCAGCGACAAATGGGTGGCGACGCAATTTCGCCGGCCCTGATACGTGTGCAATAAAAATTGTCTTTAATGGCGTATAGCGACCTGCTGTATACACGTTGGAGTCAATTGTTATAAAGTTTTTTGTTTGGTAAAAGTCTACTACTTCGATCCGATTTCGCAACAGTGTTCTTTTTCGCTCGCCTCACTCAATCGCTCGTCCTCTCTCCGTCTCCGGAATTGTTTCTCTGCAGACGAATAATAATAATTGCGCCGTGACCGTACACACACACACACACGCCTATATACATCGTGTAGTCGATGTGTAATCTATATATATACGTATAGTCGGTACAAATATTTGTGTAGTACGAGCACCGCCGCCGCCGCAGCCGCGCGAAAGGACGAGACGACTCTTGCGTAACCGCCGCGTCCCGTCTCGGCCTCATATTATTATACACACACAAACACCACCCACATATTATTATGTATATATATGTACCTACACACACACACGTAATAAACGGGTACGTGGCGTAGGTATAATGCGCGAGGGGCGCTTATATATAATAATAATAATAACGACGACGACGACGAGGTATATACTCTCGAGCCTTTCGAGTGTCTGCAGCGTGCGGCGCTGCTAAAAGGTCACCCGACGCGCGCGGTCGAGGCAATCGAGGGTTTTGACGTTAACTCGAATTCACTATAGCAGTCGCACTGTCCGCCCTCTCCGCGCAGCCTCCTCGTCCGTCTCTTTACACACTCTGCGTGCGGGGTGGCACACAAAACCTTTGTCTCTTCGTTTTATACGCCTCACGCCACCGCGGGACCGCACTATACGCTCTCGCAGAAGCAGACAAAAGTGTCCCGGCTAGGAATGTGCGCACGCGCGTGTGCGAATGCTTTCGGTCCGGACGCGCTCGGTTTGAAGTGACCTGTCTCATTGTTTTGCCTATCTGTTTCATCTGCCGCGCACATTGTCGGCGGCGACGGTGTCGAGTCCCGTGCCACGTCTCGTGTAATAATAATATATAAGTTATAACGTGCTCATTCGGTGACGGACACACTGCGCTGCAGTACTACACCACACTTGGACACACAGACAAATACACACACACATACACACAGACAGATAGACGCGCACACGAATACAAACTTATACACGACCGGATGACACATACCCGTCGAGCAAATTTCTGTCTTCCCTCCTTCATCGTTTATCGTCCACCACCGCCGACACTAAGTGGATTGCGCACTGTCTAGCGCGTATACACACACAAAAAAAAAAACTGTCGTCTCGAAAAACGTAGTGTTTATCGTACCGTATCGGTTGACAAAATATTATATATTATTATCATTTTCAGATTTCGACGGTGCGGCAGCGTGCACGCGCCATTATCGCGTCTCGAGACATAAACGTCTCAGTTTTCGCGACAACAGACGGCGACGACTATACGTCACTACTATATAGATACTGCAGTCAGACGGTTTCGTATATATTATATAGTATTATGCTAGCGCTATAAAAGCGTTTCGAGGAATATCGGTGTTTAAATGTCGAAAGAATCCGTTGTGATATCGGGACTAGATAAGAAGAATCTGAAAGAAAAACAAAAATCCGAAAGACTCGGAAGTCTGACGTTTTGTTTGAGAGAAATCGGACAGCTGCCGCAGGTGGAAGCGCCAAGAGTCGGTGGCCGACGTATTCGCGTAACAAAGACGAGCGACACGATTTCATCGTCGTTAAATATTTTACGTTTTAGATCATAATTTACAATTCAAAACAGTTCTATTTCAAATACACACGTAATATTATTATACATTATAGCGGATCGCAGAGCTATAGGTCATTAATTAAACACATATAACCATACTGTAGAGTTTGTGTGTGTGTTGATTTAACCTATATGGCTGCGTACACTATATATTAATATAATATAATGATATGGTCATCCCGACCGCCGCGTATAATATATTAAACATAATATATATTAAAATAAAGGTATACGAGCGCGCACACGATGCGAATGATTCATCGTTCCGAAATTCAGTCAAAAATCGTAAAATTAAAATACTTATCCACTGCCAAATTAAATGATATATAGACGGGTGCCTACCTACGACGCGGCAAAGAAGTTTTATGGACATTATTATAATATTATTATCGTATATTTATATATTCTGCCGAGGCGAGCGGGGCCCATACGGTGCCGCCTCGCATATCCTTGAGAGCGACGCGGTTGATTTTTATTTAACGTCTGCTGCACGGGGACCGGCAAATCGCGTCCAAACGTCATAATTATTTATTAAGCGACGTAATATATTATGTACCGACGACGACGACGACGATGAATATTAGAAGCTCGACGGTTCGTCGCATGTTTTTTATGCGTACAATATTTTTTAATTTTTTCTCTAATAAAATATAATATAATACGGTGGTTTTGCAGTCCGCTGGCTGGCTCTCGGATTATCTGCAGCGAACGAGCGGGTCTATTATGTGCGAGCACGGCTGCCGGTGTGCTGATCGAGATTTATCACATAGGTATTTTGTACTGTGTGCGATAGCGAGAAGAGGCGCGAGAAACGACCGAATCAAAGTCCACTGCGGCGATATCGCATTGCATAGCGGAACGTCTTCGTACCTATATATTATTATAATATTGTCATCTTTTTAAAACGGTAATATTAATTAAACGGTTAATATTTGAAATAAAGTAGAAGTAGTACGCGCCGCTGCAGATATTGTATGTTATTATATCGTTTTGTACAGCCGTGTTGTTTATCGAGACGACGCCACACGCGTGTTGTCCGGCACACAAACGTCCGACATTCGTGAATTCGCGTTCGGCCGTTCCGGTTTTGTGTGGCTTCGATATTAGGTATATTGTGAATATTGACCTATAGCATATTATTATGTACTATTGGCACCAAACTCAAAGGCAAGAACATCGTTGTCCGCGTTTTATCGAGATGGGTTTTATTACGATATTTTAATTTTTAAGTCGTATAATATTTTACATACTCGTTAAATATAATATAATATGCGCTCGTACATACCCAAAGAAGTGTGCATATATACGAACAAAATTTGACGAGTGTCATTGCATTATATTTTATATGTACCTACCAAAAAAAAAACTAATATTGGTGACTCTTTTGTTTTCCAGTTTTGTGATGATTTATTGCTTTATTTTAGTCTAGAAATACATTTCCAAAACTCATTATTTTTCTTCTAAAAATGTATTTAAAATAATACCTTATTTCAAAAACGTACTATCTTAAATCAGGTCTGACGAGAATTTATTTCCAAAATTGATTATGTAAATGTTAAATTCCAAGAGATCAGCTGTGATAAACATATTTTAATACCTACTCATTGTTTGTTGAATCCAAATGTAATATTATCAACATAACGGTTTTTATACAATATAATATTATAACGAATTTTCAATATTATTTTTTATTTAAGTTGGAAACCTTTTTGATTTAATAAAATAATATACAAAACTGGCTATGCATAAATTCGTAGGGATTTTTTTTTGGAAATAACCAATTTAATTGTAAAACTCATCATTTAAACCCGGCGAGTTCTAGAACTAATTATCAGAAATGATTTTTCAAAAATATTTTTGTTTGGTTAAGAAATTTTGGTGTAAAGCGTAAGTAGGGAAAAATATCATAGGTAGTTATAGGTAATATATAGGTGCAATTAAAAAAGAATTGCATGTTATATCAGCTATAACAATGGTCTTGGTCATTTTTTTTTCTATTTTAAGTAAGGATTCGACATCGACGGTTATTAGCTTACTTAATTAAAAAACATAAAAAACAGCTGGTATATAGGAATCTAGGACGTTTCCCCCCCCCGTGCCTTTTCCCCCCTGATACAATGGACGTTTCCCCCCCGGGTGGGACAATTTCCCCCCGAACAAAAAAAAAAAAATATTTAACAACAATAATATACAATGCAACTAAATAAATGTACAAATGACTAAATTAATGTATAAAATATAAATATAATTGTATAAATGTAAATAAATGTACTGTTTGCAAAAATTAAATAATAATTATAATAAAATAATAATATAATAAATATAATTGTATAAATGTATATTTTTATTTTTTTATTCTGGTAAGATAGCTCACTGAAATTAAAAAATTTAAAATATCATCATTTGAAAAACTTTCACATAACTTTTTTAACCTATCATCTTTACCTAAATTATTACGAAAAGCTCCTGCTCTATAATTTAAAATTTAGATTGATGCACTTGAGTTTCTCATCTGTAGAGCTTCAATAAAAAGCCAAATATTTGGATGATTAATTCGCACTAGTGTTGTAAATTTATTATTCCATCCTTCCGAAATATTGTTTGTTCTACCTATACCAGCTTTAGTCAACTCAAACACGTTCCATATGGAAGGTGGAAATAACGGATGTGTTCTGGTAAAAATGTACTTTAATTCTACGTTTTTTTTATTTCTATAACGACCGTTAACATAAGTTGTATCAAAGTACGTAAGAATTTGATCAGCATCTTGGTTATGAAATTTTTCATATAAAATGTCCATACCTAAAACACAACCACAATCTATATCTACCTATTTATGAACAAAAATAGTTATTATTCATAAAATACATACCTTTTTTGACATAATTGACTGGTAAAAATGCAAGACCAGTTATCATTGCGACATCTCGTTGGAACTATTTGTCTTCTTTATATTTTTTGACTAGTCCATACTCTTGGATTTTACGCCATACTGATTGACACGGATGAAAATAGCAACAGTGAATTTTTACTTTCGGTAGTACTTTTTCAATTGCAAGAACGACAGCTTTCTCAAAGTCTATTGTTATTTGTACCACTTCACAATTTGGACATTTTGCACAAATAACGGAAAGCATTTCGGTATAAGTCTGTTTTGTTTTATTTTGAAGAAGTATGTACACCAAAGGAATTGTTATCGAGCCCATTTTAACATGAATAATGTAAACTTGATTAAAGCCTGTAGGTGCAGTTGAAAATGTTCCATCCATATACCAATATTTTGAAGTTTTTAATACTTCCAAACTTCCAGGAGATGAAAAAATTATAATTCTATTTTCATTATTTTCATTGTCATATAATAAAACTAGCTGAAGATTTTCACCTCCTGTTGTTGCCCATATACCGGTCACTTTCAACTCATTTACTGGTACTAAGGGCGGATAAGATGCATTTTTTATTCTTCTTAAACTTCTTTTTACACTGTTTTCGGCTGGCATTAACAACTTTGCTTCGTTAGATAAATTTATTGTAGCTTTGGAAATTATAATAGAAGGCGGCTCAGAATGATTTTTTGCATTATTTTTCATTGATGATAACGTTTTTAGTACCTCAACTTCAACTGGGCAGGCTCTATGGTTATTATGGTCAGTTGTAGAAACAATAACTTTAATACTGTCATCGGTTGTAATACTTCCTTGACAACTATTTTCATTATTTTTAGATTTTTTTATACAATTCCAACGTATCCCCAATTTAACACATTTTTGTTTAACATATATAAAATTTTGAAATATAATTTTTTTACCACCTCTTTTTGTTTCAATTATTTCCATTATAAAATTCACAAGAACGAACTGTCTACGCGCAATGTTACGAACTATACTAACTACTAAGAGACATAAAAGCAAAAAATGTTTAGATAATTTGAGGTAGGTTTATCAATCATTACCCATTAAATTGGGTAATAAGTAAATAACGTGAATGATGATAATCGATAGATGCTGATATGGCGATATGATATAATGATATTATATTATGATGATCGTATTTATATTTCGGGTAAATCCAAAGAACCTATTTTCAAATGTATTATTATGTGTAAAAAAAAGGTATATTGAGTCGGGGGGGGAACGTCCAGTGCCGTTAAGATTCCCGGGGGGGGGGAAGCACGGGGGGGGGGGGAACGTCCAGCTACCGGTATATAGAGACAAGGTTGAAATATTTACAGTTATCTACAATTTTTTGATTAAATTAATGGTATGGACAAATTTGTAGATTTCTTCAGTGTTTTCTTCGCCGAGAGCAAGTTGGAGAGAGGTAGGGTTGTTAAAGATTGTTCGTGTTTCAGAGTATTTTGGACATCTAGTAACAATATGGTCGATTGAGAGGTTTTCCTTGCATATGTATGACGCATACTGGGACAGGTTTTTGGAGATAAGGAACGTGTGGGTAAGGATGCATGTGACCTATTCTGACTAGGGTGATAATAATTTAAGTTCTTCTGTTTAGGTTTGAAGGGGAATTTCTTACGGGATGCTTATGTTTCTTAACTTATTTGTAAGCAGAGGAACATCGTTCCAATTGTTCTGACATGTTTCCTCTTAGAGATTGTATGCAGTTTTTTTCTTATATTTCCGCGTTTTGGAAAACATGCGCTACTAGAGTGTAATATTATGTAGGTATATAAAATGTTCATACTAAACGCGAAGCTGCCGCCGTTTTATTATTTTTGTTAACTCTCGAGGTCTGTACAACATCAAAAACGTGTCAGAACCGCGTTAAAGCCTCGTGATACGTACGTTTATATATATATATATCTCGATGTGTAGATGTGTATATAATGTGTAACACAATATGATGGATGATGAAAATTGACATGTGTATCGCATTATTTTCCTTAGTCACTGCGGCAGCGCAGTGAGTAGATATATTTACACGTGCCACTACGCTGCCGCAACTATATAGAATTATTTAGTAAGAATGACGGATTTCACTGAAACTTTTCCGAGGGAGGCGATGACGACGGTTTCGACGCGTGCTTTGTTGTTTATGTTGTTGTGGTTGTTGTTGTGTAGTTGTCGTGTTGTGGGCGATGCAGTCGTCCCGTGGAGGTTTCGTTCACGCTACACGACCGTGTGGACAATTTTTCCAGCCTCATAATGTTTATACGATTCGAGCTACCGCCGACTAATCATCAATAATATTATTTAATTTTTGCAATTATTCCGTCCGCGATCCAAAGCGATTTAAAAGCGGGTGAGGTTGTTTGAAACCGCTTATAGACATTTTTTCATGTCTATCCGTATTACAAATATTAGCTGCAGAAGATAGAACGATTGCTAATATATTATAACAGTTATTGTTACGATAAAAACGACTTTTGGTAATTTTGCAGGGAAGTATACTTAATGTTTTATACGAACATTTGAAGCCCTCCCTCCCCGATATCGTTTTTATATATTTTTTTATCATACATCTGCACGTTCTAAAAACCAATTTTCAAAATATTGGAGTGTATTTTGAATCCATCGGATAATGCCTGGTGGCCGACTTCGGGGACATTTAAAGTGCTGAAAAATTGTTATTAAGTACAGCACTGCAGTGCAAATGATAAAAAAAATATTGAATAATTATAATATGGTTGTAATTTGCGATTTTAAACATTATATTCTAATACTTATTTTCTGAAGCGATATTCAATAATTATTATGTTGTTATAACCAAAAAAAAAAAAAAATTCGAAACCAAACAAAACCCACGACGTTGGCGAAAACGTGTGACGACTCGCGCGTAAATGTATGCGCATAGTCGTCGGAGATAATAATAATAATAATAATAATAATGTGCAATTAATAAAATATTAATAAAATATGCAAATATACCGATGGCCTCGTAACAAATGACACATACACACACGCGGTTGTAATGTCGCGCGAATGCGTGCGTTTTTGAACTCGTGTTTTATCATAGGTTGTTTTGTCAACACTTATTAATATACAGTATACGCGCGACGTCAAAACGAGAATATTGTAAACGTCCTTAGATATCGAATTAAAAAAAAAAAAAAAAAAATTGAAAATCGATGTTTTATTTTTGAACGAATTAGTATCGACCGGAGTATAATAATATAGCACCTACATAATAATATAATGACATCGCAACGACCGGTTTGGTGAGGTGTAATTTTTTTTTTTTTTAAAACAATATCATAACATCATAATATTATAAAATATATAGGTACCGCTTGTATAATTTCATTATATGATATATACCTATCGTCCCCCACGGGTTTGCTTGAGTAGCGTTTCGAAAACGGTTTCGATCATAATAAGTCACACCTCACATATTTATTTATGTATATATACCTATACACACGTATATACACTGTGCGCGAAGTATATTTGGCTTTTGTAAGTCACTATTATTGAACAGTGCCGGGGGGGGGAGGGGAGGGCTTTGGGTCAAAAAAGCCCCCCCAGTTTTTTTTTTATAAGTTAAATCATTATTTTATTGCGGTTATTGCTGCAGTGTATTTGTGTGTGGAGGAGAGTAGGACATTATTTTGTAAGCCTCGCAGCCCTCGACTACATACCGCTAATATTATTATTATTATCACTAAACAGACGCAGTCTAAAATATTATGCACAAATGTGCATCGTCGTATGTGCGTCGCAGTGACATTGTACACGCACTGACAATGCGACGCAGAATACTTTGAATGTCGTCGATTTACACGCGTATACCTCTACATGTATTGTATTATATATTATTATTATTATTGTGTGTGTGTGTGTGTGTGTGTGTGTGTGTGTGTGTGCTACGTATTTACAATATATATTGTAATATAGAGTACATGGAAAAGAAACGTTTTGTACGTTAAACTGATTAATCCCGTTTAAAAGCTTAGAGTGATATAAACACTGTCAAACAATTATTTTTCCGACAAATTAAACACGACTGTTCGCCAATCTATTATACATTTATATATATATATATAATTATGCTTGCTCGTTATAGCTATATATACCTTAATATAGTCGTCGCAGTGCCGTTTTCACTACTTGGCCGGAACTGCAGCGGCTTACATTTTTTATTCATATAATATATTGTTTTACCCGGATTTTCAGTTTTAATTTTTAGACATCGCGCAATGAGCGTAAGTGAAATCACTTCAACTGACACGTTGACACTCGTATTTCCTGAACGATCAATTATTATTATTTATCGTATTTACAATATTATCATAATAATATATGCGTCGCACGATGACGTATAGATCGAAAAAGATAAACATTGCGGCAGGCACCTAAAGGCTATAATATACAACATATTATATGAATGCAATTATTGAGATTTCGAAACGCTGCGGTCTGCTGGGAAAACTGCAAAATAATATAATATGTTATATTGTGTGTGTGCGTATTTCAAACCTATCAAACGGGAATATTATTGTTTACGAATTAAATTAATTACACACACACACACACACACACACACACGACACACACACACGTCGTCGTCGTCGACGGCGTTCTCGATCGCGTATTATGAAATATTGAAGAACACAACTATATTATACATAGCATGTTGGTCGTGAAAGAATTACGTTATCGTCGTCGTTAATCTGCTCTCTAAGAAAATTAATCACGTTTAGAATGTACGTACAACCGCGCTGTAGTCGGACTACGATTGCTGCCGCGGTACCACGGCGACCGACGTTTTAATCAGTTTCCGGGCATTAAGAAGAAAAAAAAAAGAACGAGACACATCGATAAATAAAATATATGGGTAGGTACAACAAAAGTAAACGTCAATAATGTGCATAATAATATTTTGATCTATGTCCCACACCGCCATTAAATTAAAAATATAATATATGTGTATACGTTTTTATAGAAACGTTATTTATGAACGCGCGTGGACACATATTATTATTATTGTTATTACGATATTACGCATATATTTCGACCTTCTGCAGATTCGATCGGAAGAAAATATGCTCGTGACCTTAAAACGCAGACAAACTATATCATATTATTGGCGCGAGCGAGCGCGATCCAAATTTTTAGCGACGTTAACCATTTCCGCGGGCGATATCAATATTACTATTATCGTACAGCGAACGTTGTTCGATATCTCGGCGGCTTATCGAAAACCACCTGTCATATTCTACAGACCCGAAAGAGTTTGAATTTCGATATTCAATTTGGAAAACGATCCACGCGGTATTATTGAAAAAAAAAGATATATTTTTTTATACTGGCCAACCTACTTTTCCACTATTGAGTGTGGATGACAATTATTCTTAAAAGCGATCGAACAGAATATTATACGGAAAGGACAAATCGTCTTATATTAGGTATATCGTAAGCGAACGTTGCGATTTAAAAACAATTAATACTCTTTCGTCCGCACAACCGTCGCGTAAACACCCGCGTGATCATCATTTTGAAAACAATGTGTTTATTATTTCGAACGCGGTATAATAATATTAATCGAGATCGAGATAATAAATCGTTCGAGCACTCTGACAGCGGAGTTGGCCAAAAACATCGTTCTAAACTCGAACGGACCTCCGATCCGGGCGTAAACACTGGTATATTATATATACGGATAGCGGGGATGATAATAGGGGTGCGGCGGGCGCAAAAGTCGACGACGTAGTTGATTAAATGACTGATGAGAGGAAAAACGACGCGGTGGACGTTAATAGCGCGCGGCGGGGGCACGTCATTAGTCGGCGGACCGCACGCCACTGTGCCGCGTATTATAACTCGCGACGGCCCTCGGGGGTGGAAAACAGGGGTGGGTAAACTTTCGGAGGGTGTCGGACGCGAGCGAAATCGTAGTCCTCTAATAATCCACAAGACGAGCCCGAAAGGTTTGTGCGAAATATATATTTATATAGTACTGCAACACGTATATATAGCGGGGTATATACTTACCGGCGAGAAGAACTCAGACAACGAGTGTGCTGTGTGTGTGTGTGTGTGCGCGTGTGAGCCACTCGAACTCGACGGTTTATGCGTCACCGTCACCGTTTTCACGGTCAAAGAACTAGAGCGATTTTTTTTCTACTTTACCCGTTGCAAAATATCGACAGCTGCCGGTTTCATTATTCCATCGATATAAAAAACATCATTTTCGTATAAAAGTATAACAACGATAATCTAAATTGCCTGCGTATTTATTGTTTTCGAATCGCGGTTAGTCAGAATATAATATTGTTCATGATGACACGAGTTCCGTTCATTAGAATCGTTGTGAAGAATTTGATTTTTCACTCTAAAGATCAATCGAAATTTTTTTACAGGTACATTTTATTATACTTCAGCGGCGTACTTTAAAATTACTTATAATTTTACTTGAGCAATTTAAACGTATTAATCGCCTAACAACCGGGCTTTTGAAAAAGAATGCAAATATGCAATGCGGCTGATAGGGTTGTTTTTTCCATTTTAATCCACTCAATAATTATTGATCAACATAAAATATAATACGCATGATAAACAAACCATGAACTATATATTACTGTTAAAATTATAATTTTATTGTATGCAATCGAGCGAGCAATCAAAATGACGCGTGCGGAGTATTTAAAATAAATAAATCATAGAGCGTAGTCTATTAATTGTAAAATACTATTTAGGGTGAATTTTTAGAGCTTTCAGTGCATGCCTATTGGCAATTTTACAATCGAATTATATTTTAAGCATAAAAACGAGTACAAATATTTATTGTGGAATAATTTAAACTATTTTAGTCGTTTAATCTAACCCAATCACGTTTTAAATAAATACTAATATATTGTGTATAATAATCAGGATCTCGATTATAATTATTATTTATAAAATATATTAATTAATAATAATACGTGTTTTAAAACAAGAGCAACTCACGAGAAAAGATCAGAAAATCAAAATATAAAACAAAGGGAGTCTGCGAAACTCGAAGGACCTTATAGAAAAATATAATTTCCTAGGTATTCCCTATAAAGACAGTATTTTATTAAACAATGATAATATTTAATTGACGAGTGATTATGATTCATAAATTCATTTTTATTGAGTTAAAATTTGGGATGGTTTGCGTTTGGGCAAATTTGTAAAAATTGCTATGCTTTTGGGCGACTTATTTTTAAATGTCTTTAAGGCACTTGGGGCATTCTAGTGTGATGTGCTTGGTGGTCATTTGTTCGTCACAGAGTTCGCATACGGAGCAGTCTTCTTTTGTAATTAGATGTAATTGAGTTAAACGGGATTGTACAATCCGAGTCCTTGTGGTAACTATTTCTTCGTGCCTGGATGAGGACGAAGAGGATTTCCATGGGGCGATTGATAGGATTGTATTTAGAATTTTCTCAAACTTGTCTTGCCAGTGACTTTTAGTTAGGTTATTGATTTTTATGAGTGCGTCTTGAAATGTTATTTTGTTTAATCTTGCCAAGCTAGGTTATGCTATTTCTTCGTTGGCTGCCCTATCGGCTAGTTCGTCACCTACCAATTATGCCAGTGTGCGAGGGAAAGAATAGAAATTACATTTTTTCTGGAGTGTGATAACATTTTTTAGATGGCTTGGATGATTTCATTTTTGGGATAAGGAATTTCAAATGCAAGGAATGCACCGAGAGAGTCGCTGATAATAAGTATTTCTTCGGAAACTAAAGTCGCGAATGTAAGATTGCCTTTTTGATGGCTTGGCTTTCTGCGGAGAAGATGCTGGTTTCAGTAGGTGGTTTGAACATTGATGTTTTATCATTTTCTACAAGGCGAAGCCGTTTTTCCAATTTTAAGTGCTACAGTTTGGCTTCAGTTCCATCGGTCTTCACGATATCTGTTGTAACTAAATTTAAGAACAATCTGCAAACGCTACCCATATCGAGTAACTGCATATCAATTATTACTATAGTATCGAAAACAAGCCCCCTGAGACTCTGCAGCAGACGGTCAGTAAAATATGAATTTATAATCGTTATATCTCTTATTTATATCTAATCGTAATTTATATCTCTTTACTCTATATTATTTCTACGACTCTGGCCGCGGTCGAGGTTTATTATCGGCATGCCTTCTACCGCCGTAATCCTCTCCGCGGTGCACAATAATAACAAAATAGGCATTGTGTTGTAAGTAAACGGCGGGCCCCGCGCCGATGCACACTGCGTCCGCCGAAGTACTCGATTAATGATCGCAGGACCCTCTCGTTTTTCACTCGACATATTATTATTAATAATACTATAATAATATATTGTCCGAGTTTACCGACAAACAGCGTGAGTGTTTGAGAACGCGATGCACAGACATCGTCGTAACAACAAAAATATAATAATAATATGTAATAAGTGCAACGGCAAGGACAATAATAATATAACACGAACAGCTCGATCCGTGTGTTGAATGTACCTAAGCATTGATACATATATTGTTATAATCATTGTAATTGATTACGAAATAATAGTCGTGTAATTATTTTGTATCGAATCGAAACACGCGTATAGCGAGCATCGTCGTCGTGTCGATTTCTCACCGTTCACAATCCAAGGCCCACGGTCGACATATTATAATATATCAATATCATCGCACATATTTTCTGTTGTAGTTATTATTATCATGATGGTATATCTTCCGATTAAAAGACACATCGTACCGACCGGAGACGATAGCAAGAATATTTACTATGGTTCATCACATTTTCATCTTTGTATCGTCATAATATCTGCGCCATCTTCGGTAGAATAGCTGTTGCAGACGATAATATTATATTTCAATGCTTGACATCCTGTTCATTTTCATAGATTATGACGTTTCTTTTACGTGTTTTATATCAGTACAATAATAATATTATCTTTACGTATATTATAGGTTTGACGCGTTTTGTCGAACTTTCTCATATCAACCGACAGAAAAACGTCGATTATGTACGAGACGAACACGATCGCTGAAGATCGAACGGATTTCTCTTTTAAACGAAAACAGCAGTACCCGACCATATTTCTGCAGTCGCCATTGCTGGCGCGATTCGAATTTTCGAAATCGATTTTAAATAAAAATAGACATTCGAGGCGCCATATGTGCATTCGGATCGTAGCATTAACGCATTTATGAAGCCATAATAATATACTTACTGTAGTCTTCTAACCGGCGATGCACTCAGTGGATATATTATGCGAGTTAAGGCGAGATTCCGAGACCGGACAAAACATAATTTATCACTGCAAACGGACACTCGAGTGATCGTAAAATTATTTTTCATTTGGTGACAGCAAAAGAAACGGTCTGTACCGAGTTGTGACGCGTTTCGACAATATAATCTCACGCTGTAACGATGACGTCAGCGTTCTGACGGCGCGGCGTTTTTGTATAGGCAATTCAGCTACACCAGTGTCGTAGTCACATTTTCACGGTATTCCGACACATATAACGGTATAGTGTAATTATTATTTTTTTTTTTCGTGTTTCTCGCCGCACAGCTTTTGTTGTGGATAGGCTCTGTAGATGTAGTATTAGAGTACAACCCGAAAATCTGATTTTCCAATTTTTTTCCAAGCGCATCATCAAAGTACGATGATATTATAGCAGTTTTTCGCAAATATTGTAGTCGTGACGCATTAAGATCAAATGCGAAATTTGTAGGAAACGTAGAACAAAATAATTAGTTATAAATGTGTAATGATAATAATAATAATAATAATAGTGATTGTCGTACAACTGACGATCGCGTTATGTGCCGTGGACATTGCCTAACCAACTTGCCGGCCAGGCAATGATAATTGGCCCCACGCATTTTCGATACCCCTCGGGGACTTCTTCCGGTATATAAAACGTGGTAATGTGCGCGAGTGTTCCGCCTTTTCTCGGTTCCCAGGCCGCAAATCGACTTCAAACCGAATGCAGTAGATATATTCATTACTTTTATACGCCTGTGTCGTAATAACATGCCCGACACGAACGGCAACGTCTGCGAAAAACAAAAAATTGGACGCCCCTCAAACTGCCGATCGAAATTATTCGTTTATACACGTTCGAGTTGTATTTAATTCCGCGTATTTAATGACGAGCTCGTGCAATATTGCAGTTATAACATATTTTATTTATGATACTTTTAATTTTGAAAATCCATAACAACTGATTTATTTCACCGCGAGCTTAGCTTGGAGGGACAGACCAATTTTCGAATACATTCTATTTTAAATACACCATGTTTGAATGCAATGTATAAAAAATAAAATATAATGTACACCTTTAAAGTAGCCTTACGGGAAAGAGCGGGAGGTTCCGTTTGGTGGGGGTAGGGGAGACACAGAACGGCGGCAGCGTTTCATGTTTACGATTTTCGTATGCGTGAGGGTGTACGAAAAGTGATGATTTTTCCGACGACGATCGCGAGAACGGGAAATTCGGAATTACCGTTTCGCCCGCAATAATAATATCGTGTCGAGATGACGTACGTGCATTTCCCGGATACCTTTGCGCCGCGCACTGATGTATGAGATATTATATGTTATATTATGTGCGATCGCCGGATTGATTGAATCATTTACTCGAAAACGACAACTTCAAAGTCATCGCCACCCACCCACCCACCCACCTCTGTCGTTATAGACAGTATACACATACAAGTCATATAATACTGCGTCTGCAGGATTCCCAGTAATGTGTGATTGCAGCGGAAAAAAAAACTCCCGAGACGGAAATTTCAAACTATCTGAATGTGGGTCACAAATCACACAATCGACGGCGCAGATCACACGCGAAATACCTGACGAATCGCAATGCAATTTTTTTAGCGCGTATTATATCATGTAATATATAATAATGTACATAATATTATCGCGTCGATTCAAATATTATATAGAATCAGCTATGACGCGATCGTTTGTCGAGTTTAACTAATTTTGTATAATATTGCTCGGTTACCTATATCGAAAATCGCGATTGTTATTAGAAAGATAAATAATAATAGTCGTACATGACGTCGGAATTTTTTTTTTTAAATAAAAAATATTCATAACTACTCATAAGCCATAATAGCGTATACCGCGAAACGGGAAATGCGAGCTGCAGACACTTTTTTTAGTAGTCACGAATAATAATAATTATACGCCATGCAAATATTGCACTAACATATTATTATTATACACTCGATGAATAATTTTACATATTTCTCGTCAACTTTTTTAATCCTGTAAACTTTGTTGCACGTCGTTGCAGTATTTTGCGATGATCGGACACCTATAGTTCGTTTCGTCTCCTCTTATATTATATTATAATAATATAATATTTCGTTTTATCGCGTAAATGTAAATGTTTATGGTATACGCGCGCACGACGTGCCTATATTTAATAATAATAATAATAATAAATGTACGGCGGCGGCGGCGTCTTCGTCGTATATCGATTTTGCGATATCGTCATTCCGGCACAATAATACGCCATTAATATTCAGACCGATTGTCAATCATATTATTATAATTCCGCACGCCAAGAACGCATCGCGTAAAATTCGAAATTTTAATGATTTATGTAAGTTGTTTTTTGCACGAGTTTATTTATGGACGGAGCCGCCGTGCGCCGCGGCGCGCTTTATCGGCTGACACATCCACCGCCAACGGGGCACGTCCCGCTCAGTGTTTTCTGTTAGCGTTTTCCGGATGTATTCTCGGAAGTTCTGGTGGAGTATCCGCGAGCGGCGGTGGAGTTGGTGGAGGTGGTGGCGGCGGTGGTGGCGGCGGTGGCGGCTTGTTCCTTCCATCTCCCGCTGCAGCGTCAGGGTTCACTGTTGCAAGATATGGCAATCATAAATCTTGGGTTTTCCGACACGTTAGTGTTCGCCATACATATATACATCGGAGCGTATATACGCGTATATTGTATGTATATTATAAGGGTGACGCGGAGAAAAAAAAATATAGTAAGTTTTTATTGCTCTCCCTTTTGGCCTTTTATTTAATTTTTTTTTTTTTTCATTCGTCCGACCACCCTATACCGCGCGCGCTGCACGACGGCAGTTAAAAATAATAATAAAAAAAAAAAACGAAAATGAAATACAAGTAGGTATACCACCTATATATACATGCATATACATAATATATACATATATACGCACATGCAGTGTACACTCGGCGCACTATATATATATACACACACACGGCCGGCACGGTCTAATTAAATCCAACGTCATATAAAACACAAGATAATGGGTGACCAGTGGGGTAAACGATAAACGGCTTACACAGGTTAAAATATATATATATGAAACGAATACATTCGGAACGTGCGCACATATATCAGAGAATAATAAGGGCGGCGAGCGGTGGCAGATGAGTGGCGGGCGGGCGCCGCCGTGTGTATATGGTATAAAGTTAACGGCGGCGGCGGTAGTTTTTAATTAGGGAAAGGCGGAATATATATTCAGCCTGGAAAACGACATTTATCATAATGATGTAATGTAAGGATTCTGTTTTGGACCCGTTATCTGCGTCCATAAATCGTGAAGCCCCCAAAACGGTTGAATAACAATAGCAACGGCGGCGGCAGTGGACACTGCGCACAAACGCGCGGACCCCTGAGGAACGACACCGCGCGCCGCCGCCGCCGCCGCCGACCACCGACCTAATAAGATTTACTGATTATTCATGATTTACTCTCGTTTTGTAGACTTTTTAGCTTTTAGCGTATACACATGCATTATAATCCGCATGAACGTTTCTTGGACCAGAGCCTGACCCTTTTTATTTGTTCATTTTTGTCCACCGCAGCCATCCCCGCTACCACCTACCCGCACCTCCAACCCACCCAACACTCGGCTGCCGGTCACGGCAACCCCTCCGCCGTCCGCCGCCGCCTCGGTGGTGTGTTATTATACACACACCGGCTATGCACCTATTATATTATTATAATATATATATATATATATTATATTTCACGATAATAATATGTGTACTGCTGGACGCCGTTAGTGTGCGCGTATTCCCTCGTCGTCCTTTTTATTTTATTGTTACACTATTTTTATCGTCCTGCTCTTCCTTTTTCATTTTTTGTGCACGTTCTTTATTCCTCGACTGACCAACTGCAGATTATACGTCACACCGCCGCCGCCGCCGCTGCTTTTCGAGGTCTTTATTGCCAGCGACTTCTTTTATACTACGCCCTTCCGCGTGTATTATATTGTACTATGATATACGCGCCCGCGGACCGCAGACTGTGCCAAAATTCGTGTTTTGAGTCTAATTTTTATCGCGCCACCCCGGCCCATGCGGTTGACCGATCGCCCAAGCCAAATCGATCGCAAGACTGAGGATTTCACATTGAGTAGCCGGTGAAAAACAATTTTAAAATTGTACTACAAAACCGTAGTAAAACAATAATATGATAATATCGTCTGCAGGCGAACTACGTTATCGTTGTTATCGAAATCCGACCTTGCTCGCTATGATCGATGCCGTTTTTCGGATTGCGGCTGCGGCTTAGGCGCGTGTGAAGAAAGTGATTGGGAGTGAATCGTCTAATGTTTGAAGTGCGAATAATATTATGTACGATTGATAAGTATTATAATATACTGTTTAGCTCATAAAAATTCTAAATTTTTGAAATCATTTACTACGTTTATTTTAGGGTTTTTTTTGGGAATAACTGCACTTTTAATTGTACTGTAAATTTAACTTAAATCATTTTTAAATGATACATTTTATAGAAAATCTCAAATGCATGAAATCATTATGTTTTTGAAAATGTAATTTTGAATAAATCCCACTCAATTAAAATTAAGAAGCTATATAATATACGTAATATTAAAGCAAAAAAAAAATGTGTTTTTAAAAAAAAAATTGGGACGTTTATCATTTTTGGCAAAGAGGGTGTACGCATAACGCGCGCCTCAAAAAAAAAAGTGCAACCAGAACCACCACTATTCAAAACACTTAAATTTTAATCGTCTCGATGCAACAAGCCTATAAGGTATATTTTGGTAGGTATATATACAAATTACAAGTCCAGCTCGGAAGACGCCACGAAAGTCGATCGAAAGTTTTGTACACGCTTTAAAAAGTTTATGTTACGGTAAATACTAAATAACTTTATATTATGCATTATGACGTGTGCTATTATTTCAAAAAATATTATACATTGTAATACGATAATCGACTGCAAATTTATTGGGCGAAAACTATTTACAGTATTACTGTTTTTTTTAAACTGAGGCGAAGCCGACTTTCAGGATAATCGATTGTCGTGAAAGGGTTATGTCGGAGGTCGCATACGACTCGGTCGTGACAAAACGTGGAAAATGAGATTATTATAATAGAGTTAATAGGTAATGAATATAGGTAGGTAGGTACTATATAGTGCAGTGGGCGCGTAATTGAAATTAAAATTCCGATCGTTCTTATGTAACTACAATAATAATTTATTATCGCAGACTCTTATGTATATACTGTCTGCACGAGTCGCTCCGTGTTCAAAAACTTTCGTCGTCGCGAATGTGACGCCGCCAAAAGATTTACAATGACAACAATAATAATATAATATACATATAATATTATAATATATAGACGTACAGGCTCGCCCGTTACAATAACATACTTTAGATAACTGATATATTAATATATTATTATTTTTATTATTATGTATATAATTTAGTATATTATGAGTAATATATAATATTACGTATAGTGACTAAATCGAAATGTGTAATAATCGGTTTTTTTTCCTTCTTGCTCGTGCGTAACCCGTTTTCTCACGACTGGTATTGGAAAAAAAATATATATATTATTATATGATATTCTGCTGCTGCTCGACGTTTGTAATAATTTTCCATCGTGTTCTGAAACGCTGTTTGAAACCGCCAACGTCAACAGACAGGCAATAAATCAACATTGTTTGATGTTTTCGATGCGTATAACTCATTCGGCTGCAGTCGACGCGTGCGTGAACGCGGTTGCGCAATATTTTATTCGAGTTAAGCTATTATTATTATTATTATTATCATTATCACTATCGTTTATCGTTAAATATTAAAATATATGCACCGCTCAATGTCGAATTGGCGGCGATACCGAAGGCCAACGCCGCGTCGCCGCCACCGCAACAGCAAAACCCGAGACATTATAACTAACCTAACTATAGCGTATAATATGATATACCTGCAGTATAAAATATATTATATTGTAATACAAATCAATAGCGATTTGTCGTCTAACGCGCGATATCCGTGTTTGTGCAACGTGTAGAGTGGTAGTGTGTGGAGGGGGGGGGATTGTAGATTTTAGAACCAGAAAAAAACACTCGCGACAATATAATATAATATTATAAAACATAAAATAATATTATTACATATTATTATGTGCACGTCACGTTGTTCCGCGTCACGGTATAGGTATATATTGTATACTCTATATATAATATATTTATATATTTTAATACCGACTCGATAAAACCGATGGTTTCCGTTGTTGAAATCTCACCGCCGCCGCCACTGATTCTCGAAATGGGAATATGTCCGCGACTTGGACGAGGGTCGAAATATCAATTGGTAACCGTGAAATGAATTTCCGACTACGGCGTACAGACAGATACTCGTATATACTCTCTCTCTCTCTCTCTCTCTCTATATATATATATAAATAACTAACTATATAAGTCACTGGACGTCACGTCCACACGCGAACGTCCGTGTCCACTCGGGCGGTTTGCCCTTATTCGCGCGACGGACCATCCACTCGAGTTTCACCGACCCGTCTGCTCGTCTGCCCTTCGCGTCGGTCGGTCATATTAATAACGCGTAGGTAAAATAATAATAATAATATAATATTATTAATTATAATAATTAATATAATAATACAAACACAATACACACGACGGCCGAAGACGGACGCGCATACTAATCATGCAATACCATCGGACGTGTACGCCGATCGACCGATTTCCGACGTCGCACGGTGCGGGGCAGCCATGCAGCACGTGTGCAGACCGGAATAGATTTTTCTTTTTGGTCGCAGATATGCGAATTTGATGTTTTCCGCGGAGTAATATTATAGACAATTATCGAGGTATATAATATCACGACTATAAGTTCGAGTTCTGAATCTCGTCATTTCGAAGACTTTAATATATAATATTATATACTGCAGCATATACAGCAGATACCGCTTACAAGACTCGCTTATTAGACTAAAGATCGCCCGGAACGTTCCGGACGTATTCGAATTCATTAAACAAATTCGGCCATAAGGTCTTATAGAAACTAGTGATAGGCTATCACTAGTTTCTAATCATGCCATACACTATACTATGTATGTACCTCAAATTTTATCACATTTCAAATTAATAAAAGTTTAAAATCTTTGGAAGTTAATAATATGTATATGTATTTAATTAATAATAAGTATGTATGTACTAAATATTTATAATTATTCAATAATGTCTAATAATATGTAATAGGAAAAGTAGGCAGCAAAATAAAGTGAATAGTTAATTAAAATTTGGTTTCGTTTTTTTCCCACTCAGCCTATAAGAGTCAATCGGTTATAAGACACACTTTGTGCTCTGGTCCCACTGTGAGTCTTATAAGCGGCGTCTACTGTATAACTATAGAGTACTTATATTGTTGTCTCGATTGATTTATCTAATAATTGTATTGGAATAAAATTATTAGGTAATGATTTCGGGGTGAGCTAAATGAATTTTTTTTGTTGTTTTAAATGCTATTTTTTTGTTGTAAAATAAACGAGTTCGGAAAATTAACTGATTCTACGCATAACCTATTTTCGAATCTAAACGTAGTCCCGAAAATATTTCACCACACTACGCTTGTTTCCGCATCATCCTATTATTGACGACGTATAAAGATATTTTATAGACGACCCTGCAGGTATGCGTCATATTATAAGTACCATCTTATTACATATTATAATATTATATTATATTGTTACAAAATATGTTAACAAATTTATTTTATTCCGGCCAAGTCTCGTTTGTTCGGCACACGAGTGCAGAGTACCTATATTATTATGTACCCGAGCAGTACGACTCTGCGAGTGAACAATATTAAGAGTATATAGTATTTAAGTTATTATATTATATTTAGTAGACAACAGTGCGCGCGCTCGTCGTTATAAGCTCTGCGTGTAGTGCGTTCGACATAAATATTATTATTAATATATTATTATTACGACTGTGTTTCATATCATCGAGTGTGTGTATTTTGTTATGATATTATTATCATTATTACTATTATTGTATTGACCCACTGCTGCGGCAGGCTGCAGTACCTACGTATAATAATATTATTATTATACTACCATGCGCCCATGTTGTATTATGCATTATTATTATTATAGTCGGCTGCAAAAACGAGCGCGGCCGTAAATAACACTCGTAACGAATAAAAACGACGTTTTCTCCGACCGTGACGAAACGGAGACTACGTGTGTGTGTGTGTGTGTGTGTGTGTGTGTGTACCTATACATACACCTTATAATATATCATGTGGTCAAGCGGCGAATTCCGGCCCCGAAGACGCGTCACCCCCCTCACGAAAAACCTCGACGACCACGCGATTTTTGCCATTTTTTGTTCGCGCGAGATAATATCATGATTATTACGAAGCGCGTAGGCCACAGAGCGACGACTACGACGACGACGACGACGACGACGATGACAATAATGTTATAATGTCGTTGTGTACACCAAACAAAAACTAAACGAACGAATGATTACTATATAGGTGGGCATTTACTGTATGGACAGAAAGTCGAGGCCGAGTTAAAAAGTTAATTTTTTTTAAACTTTTTTGTTTAAATAGTTGGTTAGCTTATAATTGACTTAGACCGTGGATCCATGAGTAATGACTCGGCTTTCCCAAATTAATTTCAAACAGTGTACGTCGAGTAAAAATAATGTTTATTTTTCGTTTAACGACGCTCTGATTTTAAATAAAAAATAAACAAATAAATATATCTTAATTTGGTTGACAGAATCGTGTTATTGGCTTTACAACTATACAGTCTACTGCAGTTAGTGTGCGGTAATAACGAACAGTAGAATGCATACTCGACAAAGCGTGTGGTTTTTATTTTAAACATTTTTAAGTTGTACAATCACATATTAGGTTTGTCCCTTGTGTTTGTTTTTTTAAAAAAATGAACTAACTTTTCTTTTTATCTGCAGTATTTTTCGTCAAGGTATTACCTTTAAACTTTTATAGTTAAATAATATATATGATAATAATATGTTCTATGTTAACACTGTAAACTTGTGACTTTTAAACGTCGTTAACTCTGACTTGATTCGACCATCGCAATACGATCTAATTGTTTTGATATTATTGACTTGCTCGTCTTTTGATTATAACTATTACGTTGTAGTTTTTTGCGCGTCGTGAGAATTCGATCGCCAAATAAAAAAAAAATATTAAAAAACCGGCCGGTATGCGTATTATATCGCACGAGGTTACAACAGTGTGGTTACACCGAAATGTGTACGTGCGCGAGGTACACGCTGCTATACATAAACAATCTCCGATGTGATACGTCTCTCTGCGCCCGCGGATTTATGCGCTTATATACCTACTTACAATAATAATAATAATATTATATGTTATGTTATATTATGTGTTTCGTTTGGTCCCATTGTGTTAATAAAAGGCGGTGCGCGCAATATTTTATTGTCGTCGTGCTCGGTGACGTATGCGTGTGTGCAATCGTACAACGACATCGTGAACGTTTAGAAAGCGCTAAAAATTTCTATTTTCCCGTGAGGATTTTTTTCCGAAAACTCGAAGCCCGGACAATCCCGTGTGCTCGTATGAGAATTTTATTTTTAAACTCGCGCGCTTTCGGGGGGGGGGGAGTCCCAGTCGGAGATTCATACATAAAAATGCGTACCGTAGCCTCAGTTATCGCATAAACATACAAAATCAACCCGATCGCGATAGAAAAGTTAATCACGTGTGCATAATGATGATGATGGACTTAAAGTCACAATATCATGCACTCGTGGACTGCTGCTTCAACGGACGACGTTCGATCCGACGACGTCGAAAATCGCAAGCCTTTGCCTGCATATAGTATACGAGTAGTTACGCGAAGTATATAATTTCTGCCGGAGACGCTAGGAGAGAAATAAAAGAACGAAATAATAATAAAAAATAAAAACGACGCGAAATAAAACCGGACGGCTATTCGTCTCCCGGGCTTCATACACAGTAAAAATAGAATTTATGATCTTCGCTCCCTCTGGAGTTCTCACCCTCTCTCGGGCGGCGGAGAGAGAGAAAAAAAACGAAACGAGAATGAAAAAAAAAAAAGAAATAAATAGAAAGAGAAGAAAAAGAATCGAGAATTTAGCAACCATCGAAAAAACGGCGAGTAGTCATAAAATTATTTTAATAAATCAAACGCCGTTACCGGTTCCTTGTCAGTGCGGCGGGCCCCGGCACAATGGAGAGAAATGTTATCGCTGCTCGGAGAGGCAGAAAGAATGAAAGAGAATAAAAAGGAACGCACACGCACACGCGCAATAAAATGGATCAACTTGAGCGAAACCACACGACTAATGCGGCGTACATACATATTATATATAGTATATATATACATACGTACGCTACATCATATAGGTACCTACGTATATGCAATATTGTTATTATTATTATTATGCATGCGCGATATTATTATTATTATTTGCGGGGTATTATTTAAAAGAACATTAATGTCGTAACGAACCCTTCCGCGCAACTGCCCTCTCGCGGCTACTGCGCGCCCGGGGAACGATGATCATCATAATAATATCTGTGCACATAATATTATCTCTCGTCGCCGCCGACATATATTATTGCCATTATTATTGTACCGCGCGCGTACGACTACTACTGCAGGTATAATACTGCTATATATATAACAATATAATATAATCATATAATAATAATAATAATAATATGTCGGGCAGATGGACTCGGGTTGTGTGCGAACCAAAGGTCAGAGATCGCGCACGAACGATGAGATCGCGCATTCGGCGCGCGATTGTTCTCAAAGAGTGAGGCGGCGAGGGGTTGAAACGGGAGCGCGGTAAAAAAAAAAAACGAATTTATTTAATATTTATTGTCTAATGCCTTATAGGTACGACGATAATAATAATAATAATAATAATAATATATGCGACGCCACCCAGCTATTTGCGTATGTTCTATTAGATATCATTAGGGCTGTGAGTTTGCTGCCGCAAAGTGCATAATATTTTTTTTACGTAGGTAGCTCTTACAGTAGACGTTTTGAATACTATGCGAAACAACAGATTAGATTTTGAAACTTTGACTATACCTATTGTTATGCATTTTTTGATATTCGTGATATCAATAACTGTTCAATCATTTCAATTTATCTACATAGGGATTTCAAATGCATTAAATTCACTTACAGTGCAATAGACATATATATGTAGATATTATATCATATATATATATACCTTTGTGCAGTCTATCTCTGCAGTATATGATATGCGACGAACGTACTCGACGACGCTCGAGTCCCTAAATTCTCATTTCGAGGGAGATGCGTCCGCGCAGTATAAATCTTTCAGTTTTATTTTTTCGACGTCGCCAAACATTCGTTTTTACACTCTACTGCGGTGTATGTTTTTTTTTTTTTTAGCGGAGCAGTATATCTCTCTAATATAAAAGAAAGCGAGTGGCCCACAACATATATTACACACATAATATATATTATATTATACTATGCGTGTGTTTGTCGGAGTTTCTGTGTGCGGTTTATACGTCCGCCGGACTCATAAATATCGCGTACCCCGCGCGCGTCTAACGTTTTTGCGTCATAACACGACATTTCCCTATCGTCTACTTAGGGACGTTTTAATGTTCTGTGTGTGTAAATAATTTCGCGTTCAGCTAAGCCGCCGCGCTCGGCGAATAAATAAATAAAAACGGCAGCAAAAACACAATACGGACTATATGTATAGTCTGCGCAGATATACGCACTTTCAGCCCGTAGTACAGGTATAATAATATTATAATATGTGCGCGGCACATTTATATATTATGGTTATGGCGGTATACCGCGCGGTACATACACAGAAATTTCGGTATTACAGTGATGGTTACGGTCTGCGTGGCGTTCTCGGTGATTACTATATTTTCACCCTCAGACCGCGCTTTGAACCCACCACGACACAATACGCCGGGGTCTGTTGCTGCTGCTGCTGCTGCTGCTGCTGCTGCTGCTCCAAGAGACTGTTTCGGAGATCGAAACAACCGATTGTTTTGATGCCGTCATAAATTATACGTTCGCAGAACATTTTTCTTGTCACATCTCGTTTCGAATTTTCAGTCGCAGATGACTCTCCTTAGCTCACCAATACGACCAAAAGATTATGATAACCAATATAGTCAGGACTCCCCATCGCGACCCCGAAGTCTTTCGACAGATTTAGCCACCTGTCGTGGATTTATCTTTAATATTTGTTTTAATGAAAATTTGAATTTTCCTCAACTTTGACGGTTCGAACTTTCTAGACACAACGGGCCATCCATTCCGTATACGTCTCTCACATCACTCTAAATATTTGTCTGCGTTCATTACATTTCAACGACGACAACAGCTAGCGATGACATTTGTTTTTGATCGCTCTTCCCATTCTCACGGTATGAATTGTATTATATTTATATGCCGTTATCTACTCTCGACATTTATTTGATTTTGAATTTAAATATATTGTTTTGTTATTTTTTATGATATCTTACCATTATATATAGTTGTATCTCGTATAGGTGCTATTATAATATAATGTTCTGTTATGATTAATTATCGAGCTTCTCAACACTTCACAAAGGTTATAAATTGGGTTATAATATCAAAACCACAAGAGTGCACAGGGGGGACTTACACTCTTTCTAAAGAATTGCTTGTTCTAGTACCTACTCAAAACATATGATCATAAATGTTAGGTTATCTGACATTGCATTCTTTGTAAATCAAAATATATAAAAAAAACGGCAAGCCAAGATTTTTAAACAAAAAATTTAACTAAATTTCGGTGCACCGATGATGTAAATTAAGTGCGCGCATAGTTGACGACCAAAAGCTATAATATGGACCTTATATACTGCGATGTCGGTGTACCTATGGGTATTGTATATACGTTATATACATTATATTATGTATATCTGTCGGTCAAGCAGCGTTTCTCACAAAGAAATCGTAAAAACGCGGCCGTCGCCGCGTTACTATTATCCGTACGCGTATTGTACAATAATATTACGAGCATTGCGCTCGTTTTCTACATCACTAAATAAATATAAGACGTATATATACAATATATAGGAATTAGCCGATTGTGTGCCAATATATATATATATATATAAATGTATATTACGGGAGCGTATGTACCGTCGTCGTCGTCGTCGTCGTCGTCGAACAATGAGAGTGGTTATATAGCGGCCCCGCGTGACGTTTATACGTATTATATTGTATTAAAAGTGTGTGCGTGTGTGTGTGTGTGCGACCGGGTAATACATGTTACAAGTATCTCGGAAGAGCTTTATCGGACGGTGCCGCCTCGCTGCGGCGCGCATAATAATATACTATAATATAATATATAATAATATTATCCATCGCATAATAGAACGGGGCGCATATTATTATATCGCATGATGATAATAACATACGTGACGCGTAAGCACGGTATAGGCAGTTATACCTACCGGGCATCTACCTATATATATTGTAAATAGTGCGAGCGGTCGTACGCGGTATATACCGCGCGCGGTCCGGTGTCGCGTCGCGTGCACAAATCAAACGGTCGTGCGTCAGCGACGTGAACGCGCGCGCCCGCGTAGTGCGCGGGAGCCGAATGCGACGCGGCGCGACCTTTCTCCGTCTCCGTTTCTATGGAGTGCATACGGCGGCGGTGGCTACAACAGCGGTCGAACGTGATACCGCACTTTAATAATATAATATTGTTTTATATTATTATTGTTGCTGTATGAATTCTCAGCGAAAACGATTTGTAATATAATCCCTCTCGAACGGTATGATATTAATATTATTATATACGTATATTGTGTATCTCGCATGGTCGTCATATTATGCGAGGACGACGTTTTTATAGGTCTCTGCACGAGTTCGACTCGAGCTGCCGCGGGGTGGACTCAGTCGTTCGACAGACTTGAACGAGGTGTAAGTGTCAGGTGTTTAGGTACTATATAATATATATAATATAGAATGTACCTATTATTATGGCGGGCGACTGATTCGATGGTAAACCGCATCGTTTACCCGAAAAGTGCATATGACGTTTTTGAAAATATTTCTTTCCCACTATATTTTCATCGTTTTCATTTTTTAAGTATTTCACTTTTCTGAATGTCTATCTTCAAATTCATATGCCATAGGTGGCAGAACATTTTTCCGCAAATCTCCGTGTACAACAATTTAATTTCTAACGAGTAGTTAAATTAGAACTACATATATTGAAATGTTCAAATGTGGTTCAGTGGGTGACCGCTGTCAAATATATAAGATCTCTAGATCTCTAGAGAGAGTCGTGGGACCCTGCAGTAGATACGATAATTACCGAAGTAGGGGCAGATATAGATGTAACGACCTTAAATATAATATTTTACTGACCAAGACTCACTTTCGCAGTTATTGTTCGGTTTTATTGCCTTCTAAACACACTTACAAACAATAATACTTGCAAAGGATATGTAAAACAATAGTCTTACATTAGTAGCTGACGCGTATCGTAGTGGTCATACGGAGTTCAGTAATATGAAAGGCGTCGATGTCTATACAGCTAATAATAATTGTGCGTGAATAAATTATTATTGCATCAGTCAGCAGTTAACCGCTTCGTGTTTGTACTATACGTTTAGGTATACGTAATGTATAGTTTATGTGATACTATAAAATGTTTATGCAGGTGTCATGACGTAACATACTAACATAATATTGTTACAATTTATAATATACAGTTTAGTTGATCAGAGACCAGAGAGTAGCATACCAACATTTTGTGTGGCCCCTGTGCCACACCGAAGCGGTGATTTTAACTTGAAATACAAATTAATTAGTAATTACCTACAGTTGGTGGGTAACTATAATAATTAACTACTTTTACTCGTTTGTTGAAATTCGATTTTTATACATCGACAATCACGTCATGCAAACATATTCATCTTTGGAATATAAAAATTAATATGAATGCTGATATTCAAAAAGTAAAAAAACGTATAAAACCGCAACGAAATAAATAGTACAAAAATTAACTTTTTTTCAAAAGAAAATCAGTAATGGCTTTCTAAAATCGCCTTATAAATTAAACCGCGACGAATAAACTCTCATTATTATAACAGTACGACTGTTATAGATTATGGGATTTATAAACTCGATGGACTATTGTAGATATTTTATTAGTTAATACCATGTTACCGTGGTGACCGAATATGTCTGCTCAACAGTCACAATCAGACATATTATCTCGAGGAAGGCGGGAACTATAAAATATATTCTTTAATAATAATATATATACTTTTATTATAATATTATAATGACTTACATCTGCAGGTATAATTCGAATAATATTGAACGAGTTGATCGATGATTACTCAAATGACAGCTCCAGTGGGGATGTGGGCCGACCCACGACAAGCCACGGTTACCTCCTCCGCCCATCCCGGTCCATACCAGCTGTGTACCATATCAGTTTACCGCATATAACTCTCACAGACCTAATCCGTATAATACGAGTACAGTTTTCCAATTTTCATAGATTTATAACGAATCACTCATTAAAATGCAAAAACGAAGATCACCATGTTACCTGCAATTATTAACGATCGCTTTACCGCGAACGAATTACTAATCTATTACATATTATTAAATTGTATTCAAAACCTAAGTATACGTCTTCTAGATATCTAGATATGCATAGAAAAACTCTCGAAAACGCGTCAAACATTTACGACGTTATATATTAAAATAATAATACGTTCAAACGTGTACCAAAATTAAAGTGGAATCGAGGAGTGGCGGATCGTGCAGGAACGATCGTTCTCGCGGGGAAAGGGTGCTGGTCGTTTTAATTCGGTATTTTTTACTTTTCAAAAACGTGGTCACCCCAAATAATAATAATAATTATACAATTACTACGACTACGCGCGCGTCGACTTAAATTGTTTATATTATACACGTGCGGTTTACGACAAGAAAAGTATATTATACCCGTCATAATATTTATATATATATTCGATGGATCCGCATTCCGCACACTCGAGACCAGGACTCGCGAATTTCGCGTAGAATTAGCATAATTTTCGGGGTAAACGTTTATGGTATACGTACGTAGAACGCAGTCCAAGTAAAATACAATTTCATTTCGTAATAATGCACCGTGTACGTCAAGTCGAATAATATGCGTAATCTCTTTTGCATATTTATACGATTATTCGTGTTATTTTGCTAATTTTGAGACTAAATATATACCCCTGGATATAGTTCCATCCGCACGCATATTCGGTCATTTGCTTTTCGGTGACTCGGAATAAAAAGAAAATCGTAAAGAATTTCACTAGGCATACTTTTCGTTTTTCAACGTTATAGCGTGATTTTTTAATATTCTAGAATCTTAGCCGTTTGAAAAAGTACCACCTATATATATAGTTTGTTATTACTTATATTAATTCTAAGCGTCTCGCGGGAGTACTGGTCGGCTAATCGTCGTACATATTATTACGTTTTAAAAATTATTCGGATAAATATTTAGGTGAAAGAGAGGACGGTAAATTATTGTCACGATGATTATTAAATTATTATTATCGTCAAGGTACTATATTTTCCGGATCACGGTTTGCAGATGACCACTGGCACTGTTCACAAAAATATCGCTGCGTTCTATCTTTCGACATGCGACCCGCAAAGATTATTAATCGCAGGCACCGAATTTTCACGGTAAAAAGAACCATAACGAGTTGTAAAAACCAATACACCAATTATAATTTATTGATATCGCCGTTAACATATCATCGTAATAAATTATTAATATAATAAAGTTTAATAATAGTTATGTTGTAACGTTGCGGGAGATCCATCGCAATATTTCGTGCAACGTAAAAAAAAAAAAAAATGATTTTTTTTTTAAAAATAATTGAGACGCGTTTCACTTACCGTTAATTATATTATTCGATAGTGATATACATAATAATATAATAATACGTATACAGTGTATAATAATATTCAATATGCCGTGAGACTCGATGGAATTTTTATCGACTCCGGTGTGGCGTATATAAATAATTTTCCAAAAACGTAATTACTATCAGACGTCACAGACACACGTGTGCGTACCTCTTCTGCCCATGTATTCTGTATACGCGAGGTATTCGAACGTCCGACGCCTTTGAGTGTAATAATATAACAATTATCATTTCAACGCCCAAAACGATATTTTTAGCGCTCAAGGCACGCCGGTAAGACACCGTCTGCACGCATATAATATGTATAGGTACTTAAACTGTATACGATATGTATTGTACTGTGTGTGTGTGTGTGTGCGTGTGTGTTTGTGCGCATTATAATAATAATAACAATATTATTATTATATATACATATTTAATTACCGGGGTCCCGGCTTTGATTAATGTTTATCCGAAACCGTAATGCGGGATTAATTTATTGCCGAAGACGCGCGCGGAACGGTCTTTGTGTTGTGCAGCGCACACAAACGGATTTATCTCCAGGACGCGATTTATACATTAATATATTATTACCTACGTTTCATATCACATAATAATAATAATATGATGTATTGTGATGCATCGATCGTGCGTATATATACATATAGGCGGCACCGCGGTATAATAGGTACATAATATCTGGTAAATACCGCGACCGCTACATCGCGACTATATTATCCGCCGAATCGACTCGTCTCCGCGGCGGCGGTATTTTTCACACACTCATATTCAATAATATTAGCTCATTACCTACGACGTGTCGTTTCGCGTATTAAAAATACCGCACACGAGAAGATTCTTTTAAATTAATTGACACTGCATATTATAATCATCGACGAGTTTTAACGTTATTTTAAATTTTTTTCCCGCGTGTTTCGAAGTCACCATTCTCGATGATACCGATAGCCAGAATTAATTATTGAAATATAATAGAAATTCGAATCCGTTTATTATAAATTGTAGGTCGATTTAAAATGTAAAATAACGCTATAATGTACGATATGATTTTTTTTGTTTTGAGAAGGACAGTAAAAATCATAGTGTAATATGTAAGATGATATACCATTTTATAACGATTTTTAACATTTTTGTCAATATTATTAAATTCTATGCGCGGTAATTATAAATAATTATTAGTATATGGTTATTTGAATACAAAAACCAATAAGTACCAACGAGATTGCTTATTATCGTCTATATGAAATATTAAGCATTACAAAGTATGTTACAAAGACGATTTTGAATTTGCCCACTGTGGTCCATAAAACAATTGTTTTATGACATTTGAACAAAATGTAGATTTTATAATAAGTATGATAAAAAATTCTGGTTATTTAAAAATCTACCCAAATAATATTTTAGTTTTTGAATAATCGGACAGACAAATTTTATTAATATTTTGAATGTCTAGCTGTATCGAATTTATATTTTTTTTATTGATATTCATTTAAGGTTGGATAAGAAATGTTAATAGAAATAACATGCATCAATATTTCATAGGAGGCTAACCATAATCTTGGAACCATTACCGTTAGATAGTTATTCTGTGTGGATTTTTATAATAGTATTTTGAGTCAGATCATGAGATTAAAAACACATAAAGGTTACAGACCCACAGTGTATAAAAATCATAATTCGATAAAATATGACGCCTCAACACCAGACATATTAAAGTAAAAAACATAGTATAGCTGCATAGCCAATATATTTTTTTTTTTTTGGGGGGGGGTGTACTTAGCACCCCTATTTTATAAATTATATTCCCAATGACCCATCATAATTTTCCGCTTGTGGTAAATTAGTTCTTATTTGACGTTAATAAATCAATATGTACCTACAGTATAAAGGCATATTATATTAGTAGGTATATGTATGTGATTATTCAATGAAGTGATGTGAGTGTGTATCTGTTTAGGGAGGGGGTGAAGTTGCTCATCGTGTAATCTATGACTAACTGAAGAAATAGGAGGCTTCATAGCATCCCCAGATTTTTCATTGAAACTGCGCCCCTGCGTTTAAGGTCAATATTTATCTAAAACGCTAGAACGTCTCAAATTTTTTGAAAATAAAAAATAAATTAACGTAGAAAAAAAATGTTAGTCTAACCTTGCCTTCTTACGACATATCGACATCGACAACTTACATTTTTTACTTACAATGCGGCTACACGTTACTCTTGTATATAGAGCACACAGTTTGGACGTCACACCGTCGGAAACGACTCTAATAACATTATTATATTATTCCTATACCTATACAAACCACCTGCAGAAAATCGACACAACGCCCACGGCGCGGCGGCTGCGGTCGGGGTAGGTTATTATTACAATTATTACGTCAAGCGTCTCTCTTGTATTATACGCTGAAATGTATTTTAAAGTACCTAAGTTTAGCGTCGACCACGGACTTTTTGATTTTCCACCCCACCGCAATCGAAGACGTCTTTGTCCATACGAACGGAGCACGAAAACTATCGTTTCGAGCGATGAGACGCAATCTGTCTGATTGTATTCCTTGCAAATTTACTTTACTTTAATTTTAACTTAATAACTCCAAACTCGTGAGTAATCTTGTATTAAATGTTAAAATATTAGATAAAAAAAAAATAGTAATTTTTATGAATTTCTTACTCAAAATAAATTATTGCCATTTGCACTAGCGGCGGGTAAATAATAATGTGCAGTGATGTGCCAGTGCGCGCCGTAGACGAAAAAGTAGAAAATCGCGTTTGATAATGGTGGCGAATACACCGCGAAACCGCGGTTTTCGGTCCGTGGAATGCGCCGCGGGACCGCGAACAAACGTCACATAATATACGTATATACGTTTCAAAAACAAATTAGTACTCGCATAGGTAGGTACTTCATTAAATTAAATAAAAAAACAATAAAAACAAAATGATTAAACGCGGCGTTTCGTCTTTCGAAATCGTTCCGCTTCGTCGCCCCCCCCCCCCCCCCAAATCGTAGCAGTATTATAGCCGCCCATCGTATGTGCAGGGTATATGTATATGAAACGCGGTCGGCCGCAGTAGGACGTGCTGCACGAAGTCGACCGGCGTAGGTGCGCGCACACAACAGCCGTAAATCATTGGCTGACGAGCCAAATCGCCGTTCAATCATCGGCCATCGCACGTTTTGACAGATATCATGGCGGCCGAATATCGCATGACGACGACGATACCTCGGCGTAAACACGTATAATATAATAATATATAATACGATATTATTATTATTATTATATAACGTCGTCATTCCGGCCCCGTACCTCGGCAGCACACACACACACACACACACACACAAACGATATTATATTGTCGTTATCGAACGTAACATCGCGTATACATATTATATTCCTGCAGGTAGCTATAACGCGGTAACAGTATGTATACATATATACCATAGAGGTAGTAGCGTCGAGTATGGTATATAGTATAGGTACTTGCTGTAACCGTCTCGGCGCGTGTGTCTCCCGCAAGACCGCCACCTCTCGCCGCCACTCGCCGCCACTCGCCGCCACTGATCGCCGCAGCCGCCGCCGCCGCCGCCACTCCTCGACCGTTCTCACCGGTGACGGGGGCCAATGGCGATCGCACTCCTCACCGAGTATTGTGCAGCACGTCTCGTGTGCGCTCCGATGTGACGTGTAAACAGAACGAGCAGAAACGGTCGAGACGAATAAATTATATATATATATTTATATCTCGCATTATTGAACGATATATATATATTATGCGTACACACAGGCGATTGTGCCCATATACTCGCGCAGGTATATAATATCATATATATGTATAGTATAATATTATAATATACAGTATACATAATAATATGTGTGTGTCTGGCTGGCTGTATGCTGTATGAAAGCGATCTACCTGGAAAGAAAACGTGCGGTACGCGATTTGCATAATTTGATCTACAACTATTATTATTTCAATGAAATTTTCATGTCCATCCCTTTATTGTATCGCTGCCTAGGAATCATTAATCGCCGAACGCGTATTTACTGCGCGTGCAGTCTGCAGCTCGCGAACTGACACGGCGCGGCGTCTCCAACGCATCGCGGTCTTCATTCTACACGATATAATATACTTATATTATATTATAATATAATACTCAGCCGAAGTTGTTGAAAGCGCATATATTATAATTCGATGACGCGAAAATCACCGGCAGCCGATGTTTTTGTTTCATTTTTTCTATTTCGCTTTGAACGAGCAGCATGGGAATAACGCGTCCCGACATAGATCCATATTATTATGTATTATTATTATTATTATTATTATTATTATACGTACGTTAAATGGCTCCGGGGTGCATGCATGTGACATTTTACATATCATAATATTATTATCATTCCATTATAAATATCGTACATGCATTACCCGCGAGCGTCCAATAAATATTAAACAACATCCAAACGGATTGACACCGTCGCGAAACAAAATAATATATATTTTTATGTCAGCGCGCGTGTTTATGAGCGCGTACACAGCGTTTTACCGAGAAAAATTTGCTCCGCTGCACAGTCATAATATTATACACATAGAGAGATGATATACCGTACGCCGTATAACAGTATACCGTGTTTTAATGAAATTTTTTAGAGATAATAATAATATATAATATTATTATTGACGTTTGCTGCAGTGACGCACGTCCAAGGTCCCGTGATCGGCGTTGTCGGTCGGTTTGAATCGCGTGGTTAAATATACTAATATTTAAATCAATATAGCCAGGAACGAAAAACACACACTATATTGCTCTGCAATCGAATCAACCAATCTTCGTTTTTTTTTCGTCCGAACCCACCACCAGACGTGTTCCGGAGGAGGAGGAGTCGTAATAACATGATTAATTAGACGATAGAAATCTTACGCCGCACAACCGTTGTCGTATAGAGGTCACGTACTACACAATAATAATAATATTGTACAGTCGGTCGTGTGACATACACACGCAAAATTTGATATTGCTAATCTAAGGTCGTCGTCTGAAACGTAGATTTCTAATCGAGAACGAGTCGCATAAAACAATATATCGAAACACAATATTATTATTTATACAGCCGCGGTTATAATGTTGTATTATTATCGTGCACCTATGTATATTATCGAGCCGCGTTCTTCCGCGCAGTAACGGTATCGCACTATATATATTTATATGGTGAACAAGACGAATTCGGACGGGAGGGTGAACCGCCGCCGCCGCTCGTATGATGTACAGAAAATCGGACGCGACCTGAATGCGATTGTCGTTAGCTTTCCGAAGTCGCGAGTGTAAGTGCAGGTCGTCGTCGAGCATAATATTATATATTATTATACGTTTATATACGTATAGGCACATAATACGAATAGATAAGAAGAATAAGCGGCGGTGGCGGATAAAATATCGACCAGAAATCGATTAAGACGACGACGAAAAGGGAGATTAGCCTCTGCAGCCGCCGCCGCCGCCGCCGTGAGGTATAATAACGACACGCGTACTAGGCGAACGATTTTACCTATATATACTATACCTTATATATGACTATAAACAACAATATTATTCGACAATGTTTGCATAGTAAAACACAGACACCTGCTGGGACGTTTCGTAGGTCAAGTCCGGTAAAACTACACACATATAATTATTATAAGGAGTAACGATCAGCTTTCAATCGTCTACATCACGTCCGGTTGTGTGTAGCGACAAAATACTATTAAGTGCAGAAGACGGAAGACGCATACTGTAATGTAATATAATGGCTTCGAGCAACGCAGTACCTAATGCATCTCGGAGTAATTATAAAACTTAGAAAGGGGAGGCTCGCATTAGGTAATCATTAAAATATAATATATACGTAATTATAATAAATTATACATAAAGAATAACTATTAAAAGTGAGTTAATAAACAACTGTAAAGTGAGCAAATTATACCTACATATTTTTATTTTTATATTTTTACCTACAAATTTCATTGTTTTTATCTATTTAAAACCTAAAATCTGTGATAAAAGTGATCTTTGTTTATAGGTATCTCTAAAATCTCCACGACCTATCAAAAGTCCTCCAAGTAGTCCGCATATAGTACCGAAAAAATTGGAATAAAACGCCGTTCTACAGTAATTTATTTTTCAAGTCAAATGTTGATGTTTTGAAAAGAAAAATATTCGAAATACCAATTTTAAAAAAGCGTTTTTCATTTTAATATGAGTAAATAAATGTGCGATACTTATACTTATACATAGGTACCTTATATTCATCTTACCATTTTACTCCGATCGTCGTCCAAACTTTAATTAAAAAACCTCACGAGAATAATAATAATTTAGGTCGGACATATTATTATGAGTGTGCCCGTAATATAAACCGATCACCCGATATATACTTCCGCCTCTATCATACCTATAATATTATTATATACCGTATTATAATATAATGTTATAATATCTCGAAACAATATTCTATACACGGCCGAGGCGCCGAGCACAACAGATGGCGACTCGAACGCGCGATAATGGTGAAAATAGTGTCGAGGTTCGTATAATATATACGTATTTTAACGTTATACGCATAATATCATAATTCGTGGGCAGCTTTAATAATCGAATTTGTAGCTGACGATATGGAAAAACACGAACGATGATCATTCATTGTACCTATTACCTATCCGTGTAACTAATCGCTTGAGTCGGTTTATTTATGTGCAGTGTGTGTGTGTTTGTCCCTTAGACGGTAACAACACACATCAGCGGTAACGGAAGGCCGTGGCTATATGACCACAGTCGTTGATCATAGCAGTCATTACCGTGGTTGATGAATTTAGTGCGCCAAAATAAAATAAAAGGTTTGACACTATAGTGCACTCGTCTTGTGAATTAAAATCGGCGGAATAGGATCACTCTGAGAAAAACCTCAAGATAAGTTGGCTTTTTTTTAATTTTTAAACAAAATCAAAATATATTGTTGCTGAACGAAAAAAAAAATTATTTTAATCTACCTTGATTATTTTCAATATCATATACGCGTAGGTACTATGTCGTTATTCTCAAAAATATGTATTAGGCTGTAATTACCAATCGAGTTTTGTTGTTTTCAATTAGGTTAGAGTATTAGACTATCGGAGTGAATCGGACTTGAATCCGTGTTGCTCACTCGTCGGTTATTATTTTATATTGTGGTGTAAAAGCAAGTTATTGCTGTTTAAAAGATACCGATTAAAATGTGACGGTTTAAAGTAAAAAATTATTATGTATTCGGTTTTAAATTTTAATAAGTAAAACTGACGATAGACCGCACGGTAATGCAAATTTACATTTTTCCTACGACGGTAATATTAAAAACAACGAAACTGTTATTGGTACCTGCGTAAATTTAGTATATTATACCTAGTTTCATATTTTATGATAACAATCAAAAACAGACGGTAATATTTTAAATTTGTGGACAATCGCTATTTTACAACAAAAGTTGTATAAATAATACTGATCTCTGAAAAAAAATAAAAATAATTATTAAAATCAACATTCACTTTAAAAATAATCGCGTTTTTCAGATTATCGATTAAAAATAATAATAAGAAATGCCTATTCGTAAAGTCTAAAAAAACCACTTAAATTAGAATAATAGTTAAAGAAACTATAATATAGAGAGCTGACCGTCGAGGTATTATTTATTTATTTATTTCATTACAACGCGGGATATATTATTATGCCGAAAACCTTATGTTATAAATATTATGCAAAATGAATTCTTGTGTATGTGCACTATGGCGGATTATATGCAACACATTTTAATGGAACTTAATTCCCGCTTCAATGCTGCAGCAGTATAACAAAAAATCCCAGCGAATGCATTAAAATGCACCGCTTTGATTATAATTTATAAGGGTATATAAATTATAATATATGCGTGTATAATATAAACAATATAATGGGTGCACGGCTAAAATATAATAGAGAATCGATAAATATTATTATTGCAGTTTTCCACGCCGAACGTAACCCGACGCAATGACTGCGTATACCTAATACCTTATACCTGCGCAGCTAGCTGCCATCGAGTTTATGCGCTTGATACAAATAAAATATAAAAGATTGTATCGAAACGATTTTTAGACACAATGGTATTTTTACAATTACGAGAGACAATGTGGTTTTTAAATTTCGAGTTGCAATAATATATTATAATAATATTATTCATGAAAACCGCACTGTACCTATAATACAAGTCGTATACCGATAGTCGTGCGGCCATTAGCATAATATAAGTAAAACATAGATAAGACAAACCGTGTTGTCATACGGGACACGTCACATAAACAGTTAATGCATTAGGTGGGTGGTCCACTTAGATCGACGACGAAGACGTGTATACATTATTATGGTCGGCGGCGGCGTTGACAAAATTTTTCATTTACATAAACGGTATCTAATCGCACTTTGAAAGACAGAAATACAACGAAAAAATAAAAAAAAACCACCTTGATTCGAAGTATATTACAATCTATTTTTTTGTTAAAATAAAATAAAAAAACTTTAAAAGATGACGGCCGTGGTTACTTACGAAAAAAAAAAGAAAAGATTTTAGATTAAAACATAATTTACTAAATAGGTTACGTGTTATAAAAAGGTTGGCGAAGTTGATTACTCGAGAATAACTATGATAATTATTTTCTGAAAATCTGCAAAATAAATAAATTCGAAATAGTTTTATCATACATTTTTACTTAATGTCGTTACACCATTATAATAGTATAATGTTCTTGATTTGAAATTTTCAGTCGAATCGTGTGTGCATCATCGGGCTTGAATACCAGCTATAAGTAGGTATCTACAAGTGAAATAATAGCCCATAAGCAGTGTTCGTATTGGAAAATTAAAAGAAAGGGAACACAAATAAAAATTGAATAAACAGCGTTCCAACCGAACATTAATTCAATGCCAACTCGTGGGAGGCTTTGCCCCATACCCCCTTCATTGAATTTTAAAAAAAATCATTATTATAGTTGTTCTTATTCAATTTAAAAACGTATAGGTACATAATAAAATCAATAAATATAATACATTTTTAACACTAAATAAATAGTAGTTACTTCAAAACAGTATGTTAATTACAAGTTGACAACAAAAAAGTTTATTAAAAATGTATAATATTAATTATAACAACATGCAATTTTTATATTTTCAACAAATAACTTTGATAATTTTATTCAAAAAAGTCTAATAACTGGTTAGATTATGAAGAAACCAGATTCGAATTGAATTTGTTATCAAACAATTAGGTAAAAATTTAGATTTTTGATAAAATAGATAAAATTTCAATTATGAGTTAGGTTCCTATTTAATATTTTATAAAATTGAATATAATATGCAAAAAAAAATATTTCGTCGGCATTTAATATTTTAATACCGCGTACCCATGCGTACTTTTTGAAAAATGTTGTACGAAAACATTAATTAAAATCAAAAGCTAGTTTAGGAGCTGTGTGCCATGCCCCCTCCCCCCTGTTCGAGCACTGCCGAAAGGAAGATTCCAGATTTCAAATTCGGAATCATATGCGCAAATCGTGAATGTTATACCATATAGATAGTGTTACCGAATCGACCTGTCCGACAGAACTCGCGAATAGTGTAAGCGTTTTTTTGATATACTCTTTTGGCGCTCCGTTCTCATTGGCCGTAAGCGACCGAGGCGTCCTTCCCATGCGAATACGAATAGAAAATATTATAGTGTCGTGCGATTGCAGTCCGTCCTAAGTAATGTAAACGTGTGCGTTTTGTCGGCGTGATTTGGGACGCAGCTGGTTTGTGGTGGGGGGGGGGGCAGGAAGGGTTGTCCAACTCCAACAACACAAACGACGAAGGGGGACAGAGTGAGCCGCGGGTATGGCCGTATAGGCGCAAAAGGCGATTTGTCCCGATCTGCCAGGAAGACCGACTGCAGGAGGGGAATAGCGCGTATATATATAGAGAGTCGGCCAGACTCATTCGCAGGCTAATGCTATACTGCCATTATAAATACCAATACTATACACTTCTATAGTGCATAATACGACTGCTACGACTATAATACGATATATATATATATATATACGATTTTCGCACGGGGTGTATAGACACTCGGTGACCTGCCCACCCCTCGCGTGAAGCACCCTCCTCGTCGGGGCCAGTGAGCGGGAAGAGAGGACCTGGGGGCCATAACGACGGTGCGCCGACTTTAATAAAAGTGATTAAAAAATATTTATGAAACCGTATATCACCTTTCTGGAAAGCTCTTTTTCCCCCCGTCGCCGTCCCTCTCCACGACCGAGGGCAATTATCATAAAGATATATGCTCGCAGACGATTAAAAGCTGGCCCGGGCACACACATGCACACACATGCTCACACCCACCTACCCACACACACACACACACACACACACCCGTTCGTGTTATGTGCGGATAATATAATATTGACGGGTCTCCCCGCCGAATGGCGATCGCGAGTCGGCGGCGGCGGCGAGGTGTGGGCGGGGGTCGTATAGTTTCGAGGGGAGGGTGCAGAGGGCCGATGACGGGGGGTGAGCGGGCAATATGCGCCTGCAAGATAACCGCCGCGGGGGATTTTATGGCGTTATTTTTTGGCACCGGTCGCGCCTAGAGTGTATATATACATACATACATACATATATACAAGGACGCTGGGAAGACCGGCAGCGGCGGCGGCGGCGGCGGCGGCGGCGGCACGGCAGGATATAGTGGCGGGTCAGCGACGGCCGGCGTGGGCGGCGGAAAGGGTTTTTGTTCAATGATTTACGAAACTGCTGTCCGGCCATCTTTTGTAATTAGCCGCCGCCGACCAATATACACCACCACCCCTTACGACCGCCGCCGCCGCCACTACCACCACCCCTTTCCGTCTCCTCGGCGGCGGACACGACCCGCGCCGCCGCCGCTCGTCCTGCGAGTGTCGTCCTTTAATATCTGATGGGGCACCGCTCGCTCGTATACCCACACACACACACACATATATATATTATAATATATATTTCCTAAGGCTCGCGTTTTCTCTTAAATAATTAGCCTATAAATTTACCCCCGACACGCACACTGCACCATATTATATAATATATATATCTCCCCGGTCACTGTTGTCGTCCGCCGCCATACTCGTTATTCGCACCTACAAAAATCTTCGCGACGACCGGCGCAATAATTATAGTTTGCGAGAAAACCGCTGACGAGCCTTTTATTTTCGTGAACAATATAGCGTTTCAATATGCCCACGACGAAATTTATATGTGTTTAATACAATATATTTCCCCCATTCAACAGCGTGTAATATATACGCAATAAGTAAAACGAATATATTATTATGCGAACACACGTGTACAATATATAATATAACGATGACCCGAATCGCATGTGTTCGAAAAAAAAAATTTTAAAAAGTATAATAAACGTTCGACGGTTACAAAGAGAACAGCGGCGATAAGATCGAATGATGGGATTTTGAAATAGTTAGAAAATAGAAATATAGGTAGGTAGGTATACCAGTCACAATATGGCAGCAGAACACCTACAGATGTATTATCATGTCCTCAAAATGAGATACCTTCAACAATTGACTTTTTCGTTTTTTATTTTTATTTTTTTTTACATGGATACACGTTTTATTATATACAATTTGAAATATATAAGCTACACGCATTATAATTACAATAAATTGTCAATGTTTTTTTTCTGTAGATTTTGAAATAAAAATGTTTTTTTATTTTATTTATGCCGTGATTTAAGATAATATACTTTGGACCGTTCGATTATTCCCGACCCACTAGTCGAAATGTAGGTAGTTTAATATTCTATTTCCATAATGGCATAAACTTCGCGCGCTCGCTCGGGCACACACACTCGGGATGACTCAACTGGTTTTTACTTCTTATACGTCGCATAATGGATACTTTCTTTTAAACTAATATCGATTTGCATATCGACTAAATTACATTATTCATCGTCATTTATACACTTAAATTGCAGACATAAACGTATGTTTATTGAATATACCTGCCTTGAGTAGCTGCACCTAGTAAAACGTTGATTAAAATAATATACTAATATCTATACGTAGCAATACTTTCGGCAGTCGAACAGTTTGAGTCTTTGAACCAAATTGTTGATTTAAAATATTTTTACCACCACACCAAAGTGATTCGTAGAGGGTTAACTCTAAACTATAAGCTTCATGTATTAATTATAATACTTGCCATGCTATTTGTGTTGAGGTCTTGAGGTCTTACGATGATCACACACCCGAACCAGGTCACCCACTTATCCACCCGTTATTGGTATAAAGCAATTGCTTCAAATAGTCCTACATCCCGCCGCCACTGACTATCTGTGTTCGCCAGGGATTCTGTATAAACTATGATTCCAGAGATGTAACTTCCAAATTTGGAGTTATTCATGGCTGAAAACACTCACTTATAGTAGACGGACGATGTCCAGAGGCCAGTAAAACGGTCGAAGAAGATCCAACAAATTTACTTCAAGGTGCAGATAGAGTACATATTATAATATTGTTTCACTAGCTATTTCTTCCTGTACTTACTATAACAATTATTGTGATCTGATAATAGGCAAAGCGCACTTAATTTTATTGGAAATTGAAATATTTCAAATTTAAACGGCTCACATCGCGATGCATTGGTTGGTCTCAATGGCTCATATATAGGTAACCTTGGGATAAGTATATTTTATCTTTTTCCGCAGCCTGTCATTATTGTATAGCTTCTGAGGTGTTGAGTCACATAATTTTATTCATAAACGTATATACCATTACAGAGATTTGGTGGATTAAGGTTTCTAAACATCGTGGCGGGAGCCGTTATTAACCAGAAACTGTCAGAAACCTCTCTTATGAATTTTAAAAATCTAGAACATTTTAGTGTGTTACTGATGAAGTATAAAATTTATCAAATTAAAACAAACCGGGAACTCATGGTTTGTCCTCTGCTGTAAGTTTCAAGTATAACTACTATAATTATTATTGCGTAGGTCACTACCATGTATTCTTGCCATGTCTATATTGGCTATATACTGGTGTGTCATGTATAACTATGTATTGTGTCACTAAAAAGTAAAAATATTATTTTTTTCAATTTTAATCGATTTAATTTATTTTTAATTAAATATCTATATTTGTTGTTTTTATTATTTTTTTTTTTAAAATTAAGGATACAGTAAAATTTGAATTTAATAACTCGCACGGGTAAAAATATTTATTAGGTGCCTAACTAAACCAGCCTCAAATTATCTGCTACAAAGCGTGATGAGTAAATGAGTAATGGCAGACACAATTAATTATTTTATAGAATGTTTTCTTAATTATCGTAGTGAAAATAAGTATAAGTAATATATATTAATTGTATCTACAAACAACATAATATTATATAGAAATTTTCCCAGGGTTTAAAAAAATGATGAATTCTAACCTAGAATAGTTCTTGGATGGGTAGTTATGAAACAGAACTGATTGTTATTAAAATAATAAATGGCATGGAAATTCAATTATGTTTACAACGTATTGGAACTGTAAAATAAATTAAAAAATAACATTTTTATATAAATAAAACAATTTATGAAAAATAAACGGAATATTTAAAATTGTATTTCTAAGATCGTCGTTGCGTTGTCATGTCGAATAAAAATGTAAACTAATGAAAATTTAAAGTGAAAAATAAAAAGAATAAATACATTTTGAAAAAAAAATATCTCTTGCAAATCACGGGCTAGACCCGCTAGTCTTGCGATATATAATTTCACTACGATAATATTTTGTTCTAAAAACGTGTTGTATACATAATATTATATTGTTATGTTTCTATATATTTGTTAAAGGACTTCTCTGCTGAACTACAGTCGTTCCCTCGAATTTTTAACATACATTTTTATATAAACGCTACGAACGACTCATTCAACCCGGAGCACACACACACACACAAACGCACGAGTCAAAAACCTTTAATTTATTGTACGAACGAGCGGGGCGAGTTACACAAAACGAAAGTGTTCCAATAGCGGTCGGGTTGTGATCGTATTGTTCGGCCGGTGGTTGCGAGTATGTATATACGTGTCGTATATATATATACGAACATTATATATGCATGTTATATCATATGAATTATGTGGGTACCTACGTTATTGCACGCATTGCGAGTCGTATCAGTTTCCGAATCAAAGGCGAACGACGCGACGTTTCGCGCAATATTATTCCGTCGGCCACCTACCGAATCACTACCTACCTACCTACCTACCTACCCTACCTACTCGCACAATATAATATGGCGATAATAATAATAATATGTGGTGGGGTGCGATATAAATCATAAATTAAGTGTGTTTTTAAATAATATTAATGACTCGAATCCGCGGAATCGGCGGCGGCGTTTGAATGGAAAATAACGAACGAAATATAATACTTTGTTACATAATAATATAATATAATATAATATATTATTATATTATGCGAATGCATCTGACGCGAAAATCATTGCGTGTAGCAAAATTTACCCATAAAACTGCGATATCTAATTATTACTAATTAGTATATATTATTATTATTATTATTATACGCCAACCGATTAGGAACCACTGCTACTGCATTTATATTATTTATTGAAATTATGTAAATCGTTTTAGTTTACTAAATCGGATAAGTTTTAAGGTAACACGCGTTGTTTTTTTTTATAATTTCGACACGTTTTTTTTATTAAACTAGCAGACGAACTTTGAGCGATCAGCTTCCTTTCCCAGCCATCCTCGGGTGGATATTTTATTGACCAGCTATCTCTTCTCAATCAGAGGCCATCTAAAATAATATTCCTGGAGGTTTTAGTCCTTAAAATGTCCGAACTGATTTTTAAATGTTGAACAAATTTACCGGCTGCTGACTGAATGAGTGTGACTGCACACCTCACCCTTCGGCTCGTCACTGCTCTCATTACTCGAGGAAACAGAACGGGACCGACTTGCCTATAACACAAAAAACTTAGTTTAACATATATAATGCTTGTGCAATGTATTAACATATAAATATAAAATAAATGTTTCCTAAATGCTTATCTTTTTTAATAGTATTTATCGTTTTTTATAATGATTTATTCTACTGCTGTTTGTCTTTTAATTCAAATTAAATAATAAAACAATATTGTTATGGTATGCTTATACTTTATAGTTCTTGTACATTTTTACGCCAACGGCCAATGCTCGAACTGTACAAAAAAACATTTTTTCTTTGTTTATTCATCAAAACTAAATTGATTCTATGCACACAGATTACCATCGACAGATTTTAGCCAATTCAAGATATCAATACCTCGAGTACCTAAATTCGCAGCTTTTACACAAGTAGTATATTATCATTTAGTATGTCGTTCGTTTAGCGTTATTATAGGTGTTCATTTTCATTTAGGTAGATCAATACGAATCATTTATTATTAAGTACCTATACCCGTGTACACGTTTTACAAGTTTTTTCTTCATTGTCGAAATCTAAGGTTGCTCCGGCTTTGTTAATATCACGACGTTTGGGTATCTACCACCTAAAATAAGACGTGTACGCACGTATTACGTTTAAGCTCGTAAGTATAGTGTACGTTTTAGGGCTTCTAAGTCCACTCTTACAAGGAGATTAAAAAAGTTTTACCGGATAAGTCCCTTTCGCAGATCCAATGATATAGGGCATCTTATTGGATGTTTGGAAGTTGATAATGTTTAATATTATTATTTATTTTTAAAACAATAATTAAGCGTTGTTCATATTGTTCCGCATCAAAGTTGTATTATTTTTTATTAATATATAGTCAGCTATTGACTCACATCACACGACTATACGAAATATTGTATTATGTAGGTACAACGCACTATAATGTCTTAACATTAAATTATATTATATATTATACTTCTAAACGATATAAAGCAAAAATTTAATACACTCGGCGAACATGTGGGCTATACAACACAAGACGAGTTTATGCACAAGGTAATCATTGGGGGCATGTATAGATGGGACTTTGCTGGGAAACTTTTTAATCTCCCTGTAAAAGTGGATTTATAGAAGCACCAAAACACATACTGTTCTCGTATCTACCTGATACTATTATACTGTGCTCTACGACATTCGTTCTTCCATCGTCTCTCACAGCGATTCAAGACAATTTAATCACCATTATCATCATAAAATAACATGTAATATTATAATAAACTTAAAAGTATAGTTATTCGTGTCATAAATGTTTCTGAACTATAGCAGGATAAAAAAAAACTATGCTGGGCTACAGAGTTACTATTTTTACGTACGTTACCTCAGCCCCCCTCGCCATTTTGAAATTTTTTTCACCTAACCTTTAATTAGTACTTAATTCCTGTGAATTTCTGACCTGGTTTTCAGAATTCCTGCTCTATCCGTTTTCCTGTAAAGTCGATTTTTCTCCGGAAGGGGCTGGGGTAACGTTACCCCACCACCGCGGATTCCTGTGAATTAAGTACTAATTAAAGGTGTGAAAAAAATTTCAAATTTCAAAATGAGGGGGGGGGGCTGGGGTAACGTACGTATTATTTTTACGGTCATTGGTATTATTATTATTGGTTCACAGATCGTTGCTCGTACTATATACTTTTTTTTTATTAAATACATAACATACAGAATGATCCATTTACCTGGTTACACTAATTTTCTTATTTAAAACTAATTGCGTTGCCGAAAAAGAGTGAAAAGTTAAAATTATCATCAGACAAAATGAAAAAGTACAAATAATCAAAATGAAAAAGTATAAATAATTAAGTCAATATATTTATATTTTATAACAATCGCATACCTAGTATAATAGGTTAAATATAGGTAAATATTTTTTTTCTTTATTAATTGTTTAAGGCATCAACAACAGGGTTATTACCCGGCTTTACATTTTTAAAGAATAGGTATGCATTAAATTCAATTACATTAAATTACTTAATTACTAGATACCTACTACATATATAGGTAAATATTATACTTCAAACTATATATAATATTATTATTGAATTCTTCATACGAAACCCGTATTTCAATTTCGTTTTTCAAAAACACATTGATCGACTCGGAACAATATTCTCACTGCAGTGTGGCCAGTGAAACGGATCACTCCGTATATTATATTCGCGGACGAATATTATAAAACCAGCGCCGTTTTATAATATTATTATTATATTATGACACGAATCTCGGCAAATCTACTGGCTCGTTAAAAATATATACTGTTCGCTCTCTTGTGTGCACGTAATATTAATAATGCTCTGCTGCTGCAATGTGCATGCGTGTAATACGCGTATATATATGCGATGCCAGTAGTATATAGTAATAGTTGTATTCGAGCATAATAATAATGTTATAATAGGTATAATAAACGCGCCAAATGAGAAATTATATTATAGAACCCACTCTAATATAATTTTATGCATTTCGATGCAACCCGTAAAAACACCGATAAAATGATTGAGATTTATATATACTTCTACCTATAGCGGTAGGTCGTATGTGTAATAAATAATAATACGACAACGACGACGACGAACCGGTAGAAACGTATTTGGTCGATCAGAAATCGGGGATTAAAAACGTAGCAATATATTTTATTTGCCCGAAATACCTGTAAAGACGAAAAAAAATACCGAATAAAACTTAAAACCAGTTGAAATCCTATATAGGTTTATACCAAACTCAAATAATCGTCGACGAGCGGTTTGTCATTAAAATCTGTGTGTGTTTAGAACCTATATTTATTTATTTATGCGCACTTACCGTCAACGCTAATTATACGGCGTTGACAATAAAATCATTAATTAATACGATCCGTTCGCATATCATATAATAATAATATTATAGGCGCGATTCGAATACGCAGCACGCTTAAATATTTTCGTTATTTTAATTTACGAAAACCCGTCCATAAACACGTATTAGGTGTATAATAATATCCGTTGGTGTCCGTATAGGTATAGGTACTGTGATCGAAAATCAATTGCACATTTGTTGTATTCCTTCGAATCGGCTCGTATTAAATGATACCTAGCACCTATACACTAAGCAGTATCTCGTACGTCATTATATTATAAATGTTGAACAATCTTAGTCATGTCTAGTGGCGACTTATATAATAATAAAAAAAGTAGCTAAGTAACACCGAACCGAATAAAATATGTATTGCATTTAATGCGCTAATTCACGAGCCATGCAGTCGCGCATGACGTTTTTCCGGTAATCTGGGTTGGTATAGGATGTTTGATGTTGGTCACAGTTGTTTTACACGATGTTAACACTAATTGGTAAACGCCGTAACCACATGTCGATCGAGTTGAAATATATTTTCAACTTCGCGTGGTAATCTACATAATATAGACCTGCACTTGCACCTCCTTTGGGATGTGGGATGAGGGATGTGTATTCTACTTGGTTGAAATACATTTTACAATATCACTAGATTTTTCTGTGAAATCTTTATGAAGATTATGTCTTGCCTAGTTTTCGATACACGAAACCCTAAAAACAATTTTTAAATACACGTCGAAACCAAAATAAAATAAAAACCCTAATCCGAATCATAATATTTCTTTACTCGTCGTTACCGAAACCTGCAGTGACCCGTAAAAATCGTTTCGGTTATATGCATTATATTCTGTTAAAATAATAACTTATTTTGTGTGGCTATCAACTAAAATTTAGAACGTCTCGAGAAATATATAAAAAATATGCAGCCAAAGTAGGTTTCTAGAATATTGGTATTATTTTCAACTATTATATTATGTGTGCGAGCCAGCGGGACGCCCGGAGGAGGTATATCATCATTCTGAAGTCTAAAATTCGAGTTGGTCGGCCGATTTTTGACACGAAATTGCACACTCTCACACCGCTGTTTGCGAATAATTTGATTTTTATTATTCGTTATTCGTCGTAGGTATATATATACGTATACTATAATAATATACACTCGCCCCGTAGATCTTCTGAATATAATAAATTTCGAACGGCGACGGCGGCGGCGGCGGTTTAATATTATGTTTGTCATTATTAAAATTCAGACCGCTAGAAACGTGCCGTTAGACGACTAGTCGTAATTCAGTCTCGGCGAAAATAATAACAATAAATAATAATAATTACGTTTTAAACTCGAAAACAAATTTTAACGTGTTTTTTTATTTTTTTAATCAAATCACATGATCGATGGCCAGCAACAAATTTCGTTTTTAACAGACATTAATGCACACACACACACACACACACACACACACACACACGTGTACAGCTTATCTGACTGCTTAACTTATATAATATTATCGTTGCGATCATTCTAATATTATAGAAGCGTAATACCATGATAAACACATAGCCGACGAATAATATTTTTTGACTGCTGGAAATCGTACTTTAATATTCAAGAAGTAAATAATTACCAAGTTAACCATAAGTACACATTCGTGGACTCTGTCTCTGGAGCTCACTCCCAAAACGTCTAGAAAATGTGGGATGTTGTTGTATACCTTTATAATATTAATTATTTAATCATACCGTAATCCTTAATACTAAATAAATAATACGATTTTTTTTTAACATTTGATATTTGTCTCTTTTCGGTATAATTTTTAATAATTAATCGAAAACAAATAAATTTATTTATTTTTTATAATAAAATATTGTGAACGTTCGAGCGATAACATTTGTACGCGTCGTGCCGATAACAGACTTGAGACCTGCAGCAGCAGTGCCGTCACACTATTAATTTGTACTGCACGAGAAGTATATTATAATATATTATAATAATAACACAACAATAATCGTAATCGTAATAATCACAATAATCGTAATATATTCCGGTGCAAACGACGCGGGTTTATTGCGGCGCAGTTAAATAGTACGTATATATACGGAGCGGTTTTCGCGAGGGACGGATTAACGTCGCCGCCGTAACGAATGATTGACATAAATTATAATAATATCATAATATATATGAGATATTTTACGCGCGCTCCTTTTGCGTTATTAGTAGCACGCGGTTAACGGCCGCGACCATAATATATATTATAATATTATTATTATTATTGTACAGGGCGCACGTCGTACGCACGTTTTGACGTCGGTCCAAATCCGAAACCGCGTCGGAGTCCAACCGTCGCGATAACTACTTTATTATGACGTAATCATATTTTTATCTTTTATTATACTGAGAGCAATAAAATAATATTATAATCGGCCCAACGAATTTCGCATCCGCGGGCTTTTCGATAAAAGCAATATTTTGATTAAGTAAATTCGCGTTTTTGAGTTATGCTCTAAATTTAGGAAAATCGAAAGAAAATCTGAAATATTAATATTATTTGGTTATATCCGTATCATATAGATAGATATAATAACAATTATAATTGGGTATCTATATAATATCATGGATTATCTATATTTACTCAGCATATTACAGGGGTGGCCAATTAATTGTGAATCTCGTCTTGTTAACAAAAACCGAAATTCACTTTTTATTATTATGAACTTAATTTTCTTTTAAATTATAAAATGTATTTCTAATCATTTTGGCTCTCGATATCATTGTATTTATCGGTATGGCTATCGCGATCACATTCATATTGGCCATCCCTGATATAATAGTTAATAATATTATATAGAACATATATTTGGAACACGTGTTTCTATAAAATGATACAAAAATGTCGATTTAGGCATTTTGGGAACATTTATTTTTATGAAACAATTTTCCTGGACATCCCAGGCGACTTGAACGAAGAGGACATAAATTGATCTCAAAAAACCCCGATTTCAATAAAATCAGCTCAAATTAAATTTTTATTCTTGTTTTGAGAAAAATAAAGAAATAATATAAACATTATAAACAAAATATATAATATACATTTTGGTAAACTGAACACGAGCTAATCTCGATCTCCCAATACTATAATAAGCACTCGATTCAATCTTATACTCATATTATTATAATATAGAGGCATACGTTAATAACTATATATTTTTTTTTCGAACAAAAAATAATAGGCAAATAATTGTATTGTAACTCGTCGGAAAGTCTCGAAAACCATGCGGTCGCTGCAGTATCATATACATATTATGGGTATAATATACCCGGTATATAGTATATTACGGTTGCAGTCTCCGCCGAGACAAATACGAGTCGGAGGGCAGATGGAGGACGGTCGGGTATTATTCTCGAAATGATAATAATAATAATAATAATAATAATAATATAATGTATTGTGTATAGTATATAATATTGTATTCGGTTTTCGTCCCGACGACGACGTTATTTATTTCGTTTTACAGATTCCGAAGACGAAAGCTGCCGGGCAACCGGTCGTAGTAAATCACGCGGCGGCGGCGGCGGCGGCGGTCGACACAATTAATTGTTCGGCGTTATCATTATATTATTATTATTATTATTACTTGTGTGAGCGAGCTGCGCACACACACGCACACACACACAAACATATATTTTATCACCGTTCACGATCGAATCCCCGGAGAACTCCGATTCGAATCCGTCAAAAACAACGAAGGCGGCCGATGCGGCGGCGGGTAGAATGACTCTCGCACCGAAAGAATATAATTTATAGGTCCACTATACCGCGGTCGTGTGAGTGCGCGCGCGAACCCGCAAAGAGGGAGTGTACCTATATATTATCATCATCGCTGTGTGTGTGATGTGTATATATATACCCAACCCGTTACGTATGCGTATTATAAGCAAGCGCGCGGGGGGGGGGGGGAGGGAAGACGACAGCGACGACCGAGAAGTGACTTGAAGTAGAATAATATAGACGGAGAAGAAGAAGACGACGACGACGATGACGACGGCGACGTTCGAACTGGGTCTGCGACGACGACTGCGGAGGAAGAAGACGAAAAAATTTATGTGCGTTATAATATTATTATAATATTATTATTATTATGTTGTGCGGCCGAGGTTGGGCCGCCACGGAATTCCAAAAGTCTGATAAATCATCAACGGATGTGACACGACCCGGTGGCGGCGGCGGCGGCAGCGGTCTTTATACACATTATTATATATTATTACTGCATATATTATGATATATATGTATAATAATATGTTTATGTGTATAATACGTATAGGTCTCGTCCTCGCGCTGACGGTTTCCAATTAACTGGAAGCACCTGAAACGTACGACTCGGCCGCGGCGACTCGTTGACTGCAGTATTATTATACACATCATTTGGCCGCCACACGACCCGTGTGCAGTGTGTGTGTTTTTTTTATTTTTTACTTACTCTCTTGGAACACATACGAATTTCGTCTGATTATCATAATATATATACGACATAATGATATTAATATAACGCACGTGATGTTGTACGCGGGTAAGAACATCGTCGTCGTCGTCGTCGCTCGCGTTACATAATATATATTATTATTATTATGATATTATATAAATTTAGACTCTAGCGCGACGACGACGACTTACTTCTAAACGATGTTCGAAACGCATAATATCTCGTAATATTATAATATAACTATATATATACGTCGCATGATACACGTGTATATTAAACATCGATCGCGCGAACGAAACGCCAACTTTGGTCATGGTTTTTGGTAAACGCCTGAAAAATATTATCGTAACGTATGGACAAGGGGCTGGAAATCTGTTAGGTATTCATTTTACCCACTCAACCCTTCCAAAACTAAAAAATGTAATGGTCTTTTTTGGGTTATACTATGACTGCGTGAATATTGGTAAATATAAATATATACCAAGAATAATAGGTAACATCGGAGGTGGACGTGGTTTAAGCTGTTTAAGAAAGTGATTAAGTGACTGAATATTTTAATCATAAAAGTGACGTAAAAGTGACATACGCGAGTGTTTTTCCTAAGAACTTTCTGTCGTTAAATATTTTTCTTTGATTATTGTTCTTCCCTTATCTTTAACGTGTAGCGACTGCTACGCCGCAAGTCTATGAAATCGTAATATGACACCGATTCTACGGCAACAGCGAAACTGCGAACTACGAACTAAGAAACAGCGGAAAAGCCAATCCTAATAGGATATTTTAATGTATATTTATATTAGTAGTTTATTTGTCGAATAGTAATACCTGTATAATATGATAATTGTTTCCGACAAAATTACATTTAATATAATGATTATAATATAATATAATTTATTATCGTTAATTGTTATGTAATAAATAATAACATATAAGTCAATACCAACGTAGCTTAAGGCGCGTGTATATATACCAAGGATACATTTGTCAGAAACGTATGTCGCCAACAAAATAATATTTCTGATTACTCATCAATAGCGGTGACGTAATTGAAATATTGAATGTCAACGATATTGTCGGAAAAATATGTTTCCGACAAAATATATGTACCCTGGTATGAACGTGGCTTTAGAACGGTGTGAATAAGATTGTGATAAAATAAAGCTTGTGATTAATTTAAACATGTTGACAATAATTTAGTGATGTGCAGAGATGATATTATTATAGGTATGGTACTATAATAGCAAAAAGTTCCAACTACAAAAAAATAAAATCGTTATTCTTATTTAAATTTCCAATTTTGTCAATATTTTACCTTTAGATAGATGTCTTATTAGAATAACTACAAAAATAAAATAGATTATCCGACATTTGTTTAAATTTTAGTTGATCATTTTGATAAGTTCTTAAGTACTGGACATTAATGTTGACACCATCAAAAAACTAACTAGATCTAATTTTTATCATAAACTGCCATCATTGTTGAAGATATTGAAGCATTTTCACTTAATCAAAATGTGACGATAGACATACACAAACTACATTTAAAATAAAAACACACACAATATTGTAAAACCAATAAATTTATTGATCCGCTCAGAATCTAAAATATAATATTATTGTGTGTTATACGAGAAGTTATAACAGAGGTGTTAGCTATCAATATTGATTTGATAGAGGTATTACCTATCAAAGCAAATGTATAGTTATTTTGTTTGTAAAAATAATATTGTCTTCTTTCAACAATAGTTTTAAATTACCTTTCTTATTTAATTAAGACTAAACGAGGACTACTATTAAGAAATTAAGTATGTGTACACTATACCTATACACACTGTTAAATAGTAAATGAAATCATATGAACCTTTTTTTTATAAATACATTTTTTATCTGAAAAAATCTTTTTATTTGAAAATTGTAAACTTATCATTGTGGAATGTTTGTGTTTTATTTAACACGTAAATAAATATTGGTTTACTTTTACAATCGGTTTTTATAGCATAGAATTACAATTTAAGAATATGAAAAAAAGTTAACTTAACCGTTCCAACCAAGAGTTTTTATGTAGGATACATTACTAAACATCATATAGATGTGAAATCAGATCTATTTATAGAATATACTCGTAATAACTTATTATTAAAAATAATGAAATAAATAATAGTAATTTATACAATTTAACTATATAATTTTAAACCTTCTTCGTTCTGCGCAATGTCTTATTTTACTGTCCAGATGACAATAAGTGTTATAACACGCTCGATTCGTATTATAGACAAGGTACCTACTTACTATAATTTTCTGTGAACATTAAGACTGCAAATAAAACGAATAGATAATGACATAACAAACAGCATCGGCAAGTATAAATATATCCATAGTAAATATTATATCGAGACGTCGGCAAACTTTATTGCTACGAATAATCCGCACTCCATTTCTCGGTCGTGTCGATTAATTATTTAGTCCTTTACATTATTACTATATGAAATCGAACGTAACGCACTGTCGCAGAGTTCGTATATTATTAAGTTTGGCAAATTAATATATTATTGAGGTAATCATAATATTTTATAATAATTATTACGCAAGCACACGCGTTGTCACCGTGAAAACCAATATAGTCGAATCGTTTTCGCATACACCACAATAGGTGGTTATAGGTTACCGCTATTATATTATTGTACTTATACACACACAGACGAATCGTCACATAACATCTAAGGCAGCGGTTCCCAAACTTTTTTTCCGCGGTGCCCTTTTAGGGACCCAAGTTAGCCACGGTGCCCTGCTGTAGGTTATCAATAACGAAAAAAATCTATACATTTTAAACGATTTGTTATGAACCGTAGACCGCGGTGCACAGTTTGGGAACTGCTGATCTAGGGCATGGACCTGTTGGGCCTAAAACAAAACTTGTATTTTAGGGGTCAGTATACCGATTGCGGTGTTTTTATTTTATGGTAAATATATACCAATAATAATTGCGGTTTATACCGTCAATACGTATGTTTTTCAAAAAATAGAAATTGTTGCTATAATTCTTTAAATGAAAAGCAACAGATCGAATAACAACACGGCGACCACTAGAATCAATTCGCAACGAAGTGCAATCGCGAATGCAGTTGAATTGGCATTAGACGATGTGCTTTCTATATAGTGCAAGTTGAAGTGTATTTCGTACACGCAGAAATACATTACCAACAAATTTATCTGAAGTTCAAACAGCATTAAATCATTTTTACTTAATATTAATGTTCGTGTTTATTGTATTCCGATAAAAAAAATCGCATGTACTATTGAATAAAATAAATATTATACGCCTATTATTAAGCGCAATTATTGGTCTATCAACCCTGAAAATGACCGAATTATGCACTTGGAATGATTTGTCCCAGAGCAGCCGAAAATGAATGCACTTTGAAATTCGGGCCCTAATATTATAATATTAAAGCTACAGAGTTTTTTTGATCGTTCGAATCAGCTTGTTAAAAAACACCGAATTGATTAAAATAATATATTATACTTTGTGCTAAAGTTATTGTTGCGCATTGAACACACTAATGTTACGCGCCTGACGTATTTAATTAATTTCATTATGTATATATTATTATGTGTATATATGTATATAGGTAAACCGTGAAATTTATTAGAGTTAAACAGTAAAATCAACATAGTTTCAATTAAATTGGCATGTTTATGATTTTAACTAAAGTTTACTATACTGCACGCGTTGTTCAATAACAGTAATTATTATTAATACTTGGTATCTAAAGCTTTCTGATGAAACGTTCAACTATTATTTCTCATCTTGAGCAACAAAAAAAAAACCGATATTTCTTCTTGACGTTTACTGCAACGTGTACATAAACTTCAATCAAACATTTAATATCCAAACATAATAATGTTATATTTGAAGTACATTTCGCGTTATATAACGTTTATGCTGCGAACAGCTATTATTGATATAATCATTTTGATCTTATTCGTTTCAGGTCGTTCGTTATAATTTGTTAATCTATTTTATAATCTGTTTGATTTCCATTAGTGTGGCGATAGCTAGAAAATATTATAAACACGTTTATACGTATAATATATTTTGTTTGTTTGTTTATTTAGATAGATTTTTTTTTAAATTCGTGAATCGACATAAAAAGCTATTTTTCCGTTGATGATTTATTTATCCTTAAATTTCGTTTTTGGCTTTTCTTGTTTTTAATTTTATTCCGTCCGGTTCACAATTTATGGTTTCCTCGCCTTTTCGCCGATCTCAGAGACGCAATAATAATAAGTTTGTATCGATGGTAAATGAATGTTAATTAACAGAGGAAAAAACGTTCACCGAAAATAACTGTCCAGTTTTAAAATATTCATCGTACTTGAATAGTTTTTTTCCGTTTAAGAAATTAATCACATACATCGTACAATAATGATTTATCCAAAAATAACATTTATAGTATAATGTATGTGACTATTAAGATAAATCAAGTCTGCCGGTTTTGCATTGACCGATGCGTATTTTCTGCATAATATTATATTGGTTGACTGTTATACGATTTTATCTTTCTTATATACAATTATAATTAGGATTCGATGTTATGATTTTTAATGCCTTCGATGTTCAACAGTAGGTACACAGTAGTGAAAATCATTTAATTCTGTTTTGGAGCTGAACGATGAAGCGTAGGTAAATCGACCGTTCAAATTAAATTACGATTCTACGTGAATTGATACTACCTAATTTAAATAAATATTATAGTAATTTGTTCACTGCAGTATATAATATATCGAAAATAATAAAGTACTTGTATATTATATCCTGTACTTTTTTTTTTAAATTTCAGAGAACATCTTTTATCCGTCATTAAACTTAAGTAGGTATACCACATGCAGATTTTAAATTAATATTTAATAGGACCGTCGTCGATAGAGCACGGACGTATAAAGTTATCAAGGATATATAACTTATAATATCGTCTTTGAGTTTGTTAATATAGGTATGGACTTGATCTAATACCAACAACAACTAACCGGTATTGAAAAATATGTGAAACGTTGATTTTAGTATAGCTAATAAATGTATTGCGTGTAAAGACAATTAGACAGATAGCTGCGGTCTCGATATATTTCTATATAGATTTCCGTGGCTTTGCAAAATTATTTCAATCAGGTTGTAGAAGAGTGAAAAACAAAAAAAGTGCATCACACGAAAAATTTTATAGCACACACAAGGCGTGGATCCAGGGAGGGGGGGGGCAAAGGGCTTTAGACCATCCCACCCTTTGGAAACGTTAAATATTATACATTTAGTTGCATGATTAACTATAATTCGTATACGTCCTAAAATCTATAAATTTAAAATTACAATAATTTTAAAATAAAATTGTTAATATTATTATCAAATCGTATCTATAATGTAATACCTATAATCTATTATGAAAGTTGTGATCGCACAGTAGAACCTCGATTATTCTAACTAATTGGGACCGCACCTAGTTCAGATACCTGAAAGTTCGGATAATACTATAATAGAAATTATTTTAATAAATACATTGTATGTATACGTATGAGTACATATGTACATCTTGTTATATATTTAATTAAATTATTATAATCCTACATATCGCAAAAAAACATTCAAGTTTTTTAATTATATGTAAATAAATTACATTATTTAGAATTTATTTTTATTAATTATTTAGAAACATAGGCATTATATACAATATACGTTTATTAGTTGCATAGGAACACATACATATTTGACATAAATGTATGGTATTTTATTGACAGAACTATCAATTTTCATTTGACGAAAAGCTGTGACGTTCGGATAACAGATGACAGAACTTCGTTTAACGCCAATAAATTGCAGTTCGGATAAATATAAAGAGTTTGTATAGCAGAGGTTCTACCGTATATTTTATTCTGAGAAAAATGTAGCCCCCCTTCAGATTTTTAGATACATGTTTGAATACGTGTAAATAATATTTCTACCTTCAGCGGTAGTATGTCCGTTCACCATTCCTCCCCTTGCTTAAAACCCGAGTCCGCACCTTCCGCATGCAACACTCGCCGACTCACGAGGATGATGAATTTTTATTGTAATAATATCATTCATGTTTGGCGATTTCGGTCCTCACCACCGCTGTTTTACAAATTGTTATATCTATACTACTATATAAATTGAAGTCGCTTTTTTTTGTGCGGGGTAAACTCCGAAACTACTTATTCAATCGTCGTGCAATTTTTTTTTAACTTAAAGAGGACATCGCAGAGAAGGTTTAAGGCAAAAATTTAGTCCGATTAAGTTAATGAATAATGAGTTGTTATTAATTTAAATAAACGTGTAAATTGTATACCTATATATATTATTATTGTACATATTGTGCGGCCCACGGGTTTCCAGCTACATGCAACCTGACCTTTTTGTTCGTCAAATTGCATTGTGTTTGATATCGGTGTTGTTCTGAGAATTTTATCGCACGTACACCAACAACATGTATACTAAATATTCGTATTAATCTATATCTATTACTATATGTCTATATCCTATACTATTATATAAAATGAAGTCGATTTTTTTTGTTCTGGATAAACAATAAACTCCGAAACTACTTATTGGATCGTCACGCGTCGTGCAGTTAAAGAGGACATCACAGAGAAGGATTTTGGCATAAATTTAGTCCGATAGTTAATAAAAAAACTTATTATTAATTAAAATAAACGTGTAAATTGTATACCTATCTATCTATATCTATACTAATATATAAAATTTAAGGAGTTTTCTACGACCACGCTAACCAAGAAAACTACTGAATCGACTTGGCTGAACATTTTTACTGTTATATACTAATATCTAACAGTCTGCTGAAGGTTTTAGTACCAATTTTGATGGTAAAAAATAAGTTGAAAATTCTTGAACAATTAAAAAACAAAGCTAATTTTTGGGGCCTCACTACGATTGTCCGCAAGAACAGAACTTTTTTATGTCCCCATTTTGTGACAACAATATTTATCTTTTTTCCATTTTTTTTTTTTCACTGAGATGTTCCAAATATCTTCCCGAGTGTCATCACTTCGATCAATTTTTAATTTTTTTTGTCTGGGGATGGGGAGTTGGTGTATTGTATTTAAATGTTCCAATTTTCTGACGACACTATTGAACTTTTTTACAATTTTTTTCACAGATTTGCTCCAAATACTTCTATCAATGTCACCACATCGCCTTATTTTTAATTTTTTGATGGAGGGGTGGAAGAGCGGGGTTTTTATTTGTATGTTACCGTTTTGTAACGACACTATATTTAACATTTTTCCAATTTTTTTTCACAGAGTTATTCCAAATACCCCCCTGAGTATCACCACAACGCTCGATTTTTAATTTTTTTTTTTTTTGTCTAGAGGGGTGTATTGTATTTAAATATTTCAATTTTCTGACGGAGCTATTGAACTTTTTTACAATTTTTTTTCACAGAGTTTTACCAAATACTTTCTTGGATGTCACAACATCACCCGATTCTTAATTTTTTTTTGTCAACAGATTAATTAGCATTTATTTTGTATCTGTATTCATTTTTAATAAAAATATATTTATCATTAATACCGCTAAAAAACATTTCAATACGTTTTCATTAACCGTTTTTTGTATATATTTACTTGCCGATCACATTAAACGATAAAATTTGTACAAACAATTCTACATATCATCTTCCGAATGCAAAATAAATAACCAATCACGGGCGAAGCCGTGACGGGTCGGCTAGTAATCCTATAAAAGGTAAACTATGTTTTAATACTCTGCGAGAGTATATTACCGTAAGACGTAATTATTCTGCATACAATATTAAAATATGTCGTGTATTGAACGTCTTTTCAGTATACATTAATTTATTGATCCTAAAATTAAATTGTCGTACAACTACAACATTGCTATATATATATGCTGAAAAAGTACAAAAGCTATAAAATATCAATTGTTTATGAAAAAAATCTGTGTAAACGCGTGCGTAAGAAAATTTCTTGTGACATACATAATCGGTATTTGGAATTTACAAAAATGATCTCGTTGATTAAATTAATAATCTCTAAAAATTCGATTGTGTCGTGTGTGTGTTTTCAGTTTTGTGTGCTATATGGTCAATAGCACTACTATTAAGCATATATAATATTATGTATAACACACACACACACACATACACACGTGTATACTATATATACCTATATAGTGTGTGCACCATTCGCAACACTCGCGCGTACATAATATAGCGACGGTCATTTGAATGTTACAAATTACAGTCTGAACGGTGCTCGACGGACGTGTGTGTGTGTGTGTGTGTGCCCGCGCTCACTTTAGATACACTTCCGGTTACTATAATAATATGTGCTCGCGAAATAACCGCATTTATCATCCTCACGTTCAAAATATATATATTATAATAATATATACACGACGACATGGTTAATTACGCTGCCGCCGGTACCACACACCCACTCGCTCGCGAACTATATTATACAATGCGAGTTCGAGGGCAACGCGTATATACTGCAATGATATCTTAATAGTATAAAATAATATCGCGAGACAATGTGCTGTAAAATAATACACAAAACGGTACTCGACGACGGGCAGGTGCGTGTAATACTAAGAATAATATACGTTTGACGCGAGTCGACCACTGCAGGGCGAGTGCCCCCGACGGAGTGGCTCGATTGATATTCAAACAGCGACGAGAAATTATTATTATAACACTGTAAGCGAGTACGTCCCCCCAGCCGAGTCGTGAGGGTGTCGAAATGAATTGATCGCAAAACAAGTACCCATATAAATACGCAATAACTAATAATATTGCAGTGTACATCACGACAACACATCTTGACGGTATGTCGGTACAGTGACACTTTGCCAGCGTATATAACCTGCGAAACACTCATTATTTCGAAAACATTTATCACATTTTTTTTAATGAGAAATGTTAAGCAGGTATACCCACGAAAAAAATAAACGACAACATACATTTACAAAAGTACGTAATAAACTTCCAAAAAAAAACCCGATAAAAATAGTGAAAAGGATAATTCATGATTTATATAAATTGTAATTCATTTCAAAATTCTAATAGAGACGCATTTGAAAATAATTGTCATTTATACTTTTCGAAATAACTATAATATAGTGTCTTACGTTAAAAGAATCAATCGCCCAGCTGAGATAGATAGGCATCGACTCCTTTTCGTTACAGGCTAAAAATCTGTAGAATTCGATGTGCATAATATTAATATGCGATTGTTATATTATTATTGTACGATCCTCCTCACTTCGGGCAATAAGAACCTACGGATCTCGGTTATTTTTTTAAACTGGTTTCGGAAAAAAAAAACAATCTGGTAGTATAAATATTTTCGAAGAAGAAGCCGCAGAGCGTATACATATATCAATTTCAAAACTGTAAAGGTTCCGGTTCCGGTTCCGCGGAAAATATTTGATTTAGATTCCAATAACGCTTGGCGGGTTCCAGTCTCGCGCACATGTCTCCTGCGCTCAATACGCCGATTTCTGCTTGCGTATTGCAGTGTGAGATACACGCGCGAGTCGCAGCACGAAACAGCTGATGATATCGAGAAAAAAAAATATGACGGCGATAAACGTCACGCGATGTGCACGTACGCGGACGAGAGAAAACACATTTTAACGCGTCACACCCCTTCTCGCGGTGCGGCGAACACCGAACATAATATAATAATAATAATATTCAGGCGCAACACCGTTTCTTTGTAAAAAGAATATTATTATGTTTATATACGGTGAATCGTCCGACGCGGCGGAGAGCATCGTCGGTAAGCGCCGTTTATTCATAGGGGGATCGACTTGACCTCTAAATCGTGGGGTGCAAAAATCGTAAACGCCTCACAGAGCAGTGGGGTGGGGGGGCTACAGTACTACACCCCCTATACTATTTAAACTACACGATCTTATAAGATACAAACCTATAGGTACTCAATAATCATTAAGTTAAAACATTTTATACACACCTTGACACACTTCATATTATTATAACGATAATAAAAACAAAATAAATAAACATTACCCTTATATTATCATTTTAAACTTAGATTTGACCGATTAAATGTTGAAATAAAACTTTCGAAACTATACAGTTACAGTTGCAGCCCGCAGCAGCATATAATATAATATAATATGCATAGTGCTATCAATTTTAGGAATTCGGAATGATTTATAACGAATTATTAATATGACCAAAATAGTTCAAATTATGGTTTTCGTGGTAATTATTAAGAAATTTAAAACTGATGGTAAGTATTTCACCAAAATAATAATAATTGAACCTATAAACAATACGAGGAGCGTTGAATTTCCACGCTGGTGTGCTAAAAACACTTTTGCACTCCCCTATAGTCGCTCCGATGCGTTTATTGGATGGAAGGAACCTGCAGATTAGCCGCTAACAAACTCAAAAACGGGTTAAACGGCATAATTTTAATAGTCCTCCGATATTGTGTATAATACGCACATCATCCGCCTAATAATATTATAATATTATTTTAATGACTTGTTGCGCGTTTCGCAGTAGTGCTCGCGAGCGGATCTTAACACATATTTTACGCGCTCGACCGCCGTACGCGCAGTCTTCGCATCACGACCGACCGCGCTGTATACACATACGCTGAAAATTGATTTCGAAAACCGTTTACGACTTTTTGATTTATCGCCGCGACCGACGTACACCGCGAGGTGCCATTATATCATTTATAGGTATACCAATAATAGTACGATCTGCGAGCTATATATAATATATCAACATAACATTATTATATATACGTCTGTTGCTGCGCTGATCGTGGGACGTGGTCGGTTTATATATTATACAATATTATATTATTATATTGTATTATGATTTCGTGTTTATAGACGTCGCTTCGTCGTAGGCTAATGTGTGTTTGATGTATATAGATTATAGGTAGGTAGGTAGGTACATAATGATATATATTTTTATCTCATTAACACATCGATTTTTTTTTTTATATACAGGTATATACATATAGTCATAGCTCATAGGACGTACACTGCAGACGATTCAGAACGGTTATTGTGATTAAAAATACTGTGCGTATTGGTGTGGACGTGTGCTGCAGCAGCGGTCGTATTACTACCTATAGCCGGTTATTTCAACACCACGCGGCTGCATCTCTGGGCCGACGGAAAACTATTCGGATACTACGATGATGATCGTCATCGCGCCGCCGACGATGAATACCGCGGTAGGACGGATTCGGCAAATCGTTTTCCCGCCAAACAAATCGTTCCACTAAGTCGGAATGATATAATATGTTATTGGAGTACACGCACATATACAGTGTAATTTTAATATGTTTCGTGTCGGAGGGAAAGTTATATGTATACAGAGACGTAATAATATATGAGACGAAAATCGTCGAGATCGATCGCGTGTGCGCGCACGTCCCGCGACGACGTATTAAAAACAAACGTTCGAAAAGAAAAGAAAAATCAGTCATTATATAATATTATATTATATTATTTCGAACGGCTGCGTGGGCGGCCGTCGAGGGGGGGGGGGCGACGAGAGCCGGGTAGTTGCGGAGACGCGGAAAATTCATTTTCGTAAACGACGACAAATGCTCGTACGCTACACGTCGTGTGCGCGTGTGTGCTTTATCGTATTGTGTTTCAATCGAACTTTGTGAAAAGTTCAATTTGTATACGTTTCGCGCGTCACGCATATTATAATACATATGAGAGGGGATGGCGCGGGGCCGCGGGAGGGACTGACGGTGAGTCGCACCGCGGAAATATAAAAAAACGAAGACCGAGACGACGACGACGTGCGTATATATATTATTATTATTATTACTATACTGCTGCTGCACATAATGACGAATTCTTTTCCGTACGTCTCTCATTATGCGACGCGTATTTATATTATTATATATAACGCGGCGGTATTCAAAAGCGTAGCAGCGCGTTTAATGTTTTTCCATTTTTTACGGCGCTCGATGACGGGACCGCCCCTCGTTGGATTGTGGCGCGGGGGGGGGGCGAGCGGGTAATCCGCGTTTCTCCTTTCGCCCGCCCGACGAACCGATGATTACTGACGTACCGCCGTCAGACGGGTGCAGCAATATAACGCGGTGGAGGTGGCGGTGGCGGTGGCGGTGGAGGCGACGGCGACGACTACGACACGGGCTGCCAAAAGTCGTAAGACATCGTTTTTTAACCGCGGGCGCGGGGTAACGGTTTTTTTCTCGCATCGCGGGTTTTCGCAGCCACCGCCGCTCCGCGAGTCCCGCACACATTATATAATGTGCGCGTTTTCGATGACAAAGACGAATATTATAATATATTATTATTATAAGGACGACGACGACGACGCTGCTGCGGCGTGACAAATTATTAAACCGCCGCCGCCGCAGTCGGATACCTGTCGATATTATATGCGCGAACCGAGTCGTCGTTCGTAATCTTCGTGGCTTATATATATATATTGTATGTGTGTGTGTTATTATATATATACATAGTGATGAAGAGGACGTTCCACCGCTCATTTCAGTACTTGGGGGGGGGGGGGTAGAAATAAGAGCGCAGTGTCCCGGAATTATATACTCGAATATTCGTATTGTTATTGTTATATTATTATTATTACAATCTCGTCATCGCCCACCGCCGCCGCCGTCGACGCGTACCCGCGGGCTTATTGTCAGTTTATTCGCTCGACTTTTTCTTCATCATTTTTTATTTTTTCACCAATTTTTCGACGTGCCTTTTCTTTATTATTATGTTTTACGTGCGTGTGTGTCGCTTTCAAGTCTCATTCCCATTACGCTCTCGACGATAGCACCTGCACGCGAATATCGGAACCACACAACACCTGACCAAACTCTGAACACGCTCAAGTTATAACGGACATGCATTGGATGTTAAAAAAACTAAAACTGTAATTTAAACAATATTGTTTGTTGTAAAAAAAAAAAAATGCTAAAGAAATGTTTTAAAATTAGTTATGCAGATTCATTGTCGTATAGAAACACATTTTTTCTAGAAAAACGCATCGTCTAATCAATAAAAAGAAAAGACGTTTAAAAAAAAAATGTTATGTAGTCACCAACATCACCGGACCTTATCCTTATATAGTACCTATTAAATTGTTCGCACACTTATGTAGAGCCTGATTAAAGTGAGTACGTTTTACCTAGATCATAATATATTGTCACTTGGCCCTTATTTTTTTGAAATGCCCCACAAAACCACATAAATCATCAAATCCAATTGCATAATGTAATAATAGATATTTTAATTAGGTACCGGTCGGTCTAGTTCCAAACAATGATAATATACAGAAAACCCGTTTACTGGAAAATTCTGTGTGTAAAATAAAGAAAATCTACCTACGCGATTCTCTCGAGCTTTTTTCTCGAGGACAATATTTTTACCAGGGGCACGCGTCGGTAAAACCACGCGAGGATCAAAATAATATGTTCTAATATAATATAATCATAACTCATATCGCGGGTCGAGGTATTTTTCGTTTTTAGTTTAAGTCGGCGTGTACCTATTATTGTTTATTCCTAAAAAGAATTATATATTATTTACGCATACCCAAAAATCGTCAATCAGGCCCCACCGTACCTGTTATATTTAGTACACGCGTGTAAGACTTAAATATTCGAATTTATACCTCCTAAACGGTCGAATCGTCGGCCCGTCGTCCGTTGCAGGACTTTTGGACCGCGACTCGCAACACCTGCACCGAATCGAAAACGTACAATAAAAACAATAACGTAATATTTTATAAATTCCCACTCGCGTTGTACGATTTAATAATGAAAAAAAAACAACTCTCCACCGCGCGCGATATTTATCCGTATATGAAACTCGCGTGTTTCGCCTGCGTAGACAACGGCGCAACACATTTATATAATATAAGACGTACAATCGAGTGTGCAGTACCTATAATAGTGTTAAACGCAAACCGATAAACGCTATCGATTTATTATTATATTATTATCGTACCGTAACCTACGCGCACGTATAAATAAAAATCATAATTATTTTTATAATATTGATGTTATTATAATATCATAACGCCCACCTCGGCGGTGACGGTGCAGTCCTGTTGCTAACTTGACCTGTTGTCCTGTTCTCATATTATATATAATACCTATATGCCTATATGTATTATTATTATTATGAATATTTAACCCAAAATAATACTGACACGACAGAGTTTGAGAATCTTATAATTTACTTTCGTATCAGTTCGTGCATGCCAAAATTATAAACGATGTACATAATTTGTACTCTTACAAGTGGTTACACTACACAACGCTGATTTTAAAAAGAAAAACGGATCACAAATCAACAACAACAACAATAATACAAAAAAAAACTTCGAATTTGAGATGTCCTCAATCAGCTTACACCGACATTGTGTACTAATTGTGTACATTTTTGTAACCACCAAAAGAAACTGTATGTACAACAACCGGTTTATGCAATATTGATTTTTTTTAAATGGGTTACAACTTACAAGTTATTATGACTATAACTCGAAATCTATATGGATGTATGTACTTAGCCCATTATGCACATTACGCACATTATTTTTTACTGTTGTGCAATTAAATATTATTGGTACAAATGGTACATAATTATAACAAAATGGCTGTGAAAGATTGAAGTTTTTGATTTGTTATAAGTTACCTATTAAGAGGATGCTACACCGCCCGCATGTCTTGTCTTCGCCTTACGAACATCGTACAACATGGACAATTTGCGTTTAGTAGAGCCAACATTGTTAGTTTTTAATATAAGAGTGAATGAGTCATTTTTAGGCGTGTCATGAGTATGTATAACACTAAAATATACAAATGCTCATAAGTCGCATAAAAATTAAATTAAATATCATAAAATAAACTGACGAGAAATAACAGATAATATGTTCTGGCCTTTATGTTTGATAATAAGCTAATTCACTCTAATATTAAACCCAAAAACACAAAATTGGTTCTGCTGAACGCGAATTATCTGCGATGTAAGTTTGTGAGACAGAGACAACACACATATATATATATAGGTGTAGCGCCCCCTTAACTGCAAACCGGGTTTTAACAAATCAATGTATGATTAACTAATTACTAGTTTTGGTCTAAAATGTATTCTGGTGGAAGTAAAAATAGTTATACAATTCTAATACTACCATTTTTTTGTTTCAGTCATTTTGGATTCCAAATGTATGTAGGTCAACATCGATGATATATGAGTCACGGAAATGAGTTACCTCATTCAAGATAATATTATTACTTTTATTATTCTAAATCGATATTAATATGATAATATTATAAAAATGTCATACAATTTCGTTGATAATTCAATATATTAAAAATGGTGGATGTAGCGATCTTTCAATAATATATATATATATATATATGTAAACCGTAAACGTGTAATAATATTATAATATAATGCATTTTTCTATAATTATTCGACTATGAATAAGACGTATTGTCACAAACTTTTATTAATACAATATTGTAGTCAATGAGTTGACCATCATTTAAAGTATAACAACGAGTCAACGCTTAGTATAAATCATAGTGCACTTTCGATTAATATTTTAATAGTTTGTTTATCTATACTAGTTGTAGCTAGAATCGGGACATTATTTTGCATGTTCACTTGGTAAGTATAAATAAGAGATTATGTCTGACAAGATGCATATTATTTATTTCGTCATGTCTAGATTTCAAATTTAAATTTTTTTTAGTGCATATTTTGTGTTTTCATACCTATAATGTATAGTGCACATAATTTATTGGTTTACACTGCATATTTTATAGCTTTTTTAATAATTTATATGTATAATTTAATTTTTAAATACAACGCAATAACTAACCTTTTTATTCTTGACGTCAAGTAAAATATAAAAATATCAACATTTTAAACATTTAAAAATGATATAGGTATGTAAAAATATACATACAACAAAAATATATTTTTTGTTTTCTCCATTACGATGAATACACAACCACAAATAGAAATAACGTAAAATCATAGGTATTATCTTACTGTTTTTTTCAAAAAAAATACTTTGTACTTAAATATTTCACTACGTCGATGGTGAATATCTAAATTGGACATATTTTAAACTTTTTAAGTACATGTTGTAAAGTTTTTCTAGCGTATTAATTCCCGTGCCCTGGGTTGTAGCCAATGGCGTTCGAGTCACACCGTCCAGAGTTTCGATGATTAACTGTAATAATTATGATAATACTGACGTTGTTTTAAAAAAAAACCGCTTTAAAACTATAAATACGTCGGACGTTAATTGTTTTGACTTAAGAGTAGTGCTTTGCGAACTACTCCGACCACGAGATAATATATTAGTTTGTATAATTGTATATTCCAAAACCACCAGACTTTTAAGGAGTTGTTTGTTTACGACTGTAATAATTATTGCGAAAAAAAGTGGAATTAAATGTTAATGATATTATAATGTAAAAAAAAAAATCTACGGTAGGTAAACGTTTTAAGTGTATACGATTAGCGCGTGATTTCGTTGCAATAGTGTATGTATAGTGTTTTAATTTATATTGATATGTTTATCGTCGCTCGAAAACCCGTAACACGTGTGTGTGTGTCCGTGTGTGGGTTCAAACGTCTCATTTACATTCGTTCCGCAACTATATCTCGACACAAAATATTTAAATGGTCGTCTCCGAAAAATATATTATATTGTCGAACATCACATAATATGGAAAATAACGTTCTCTCCCGATCCGTGGGCACAGGCGGCGATGTTTGCAATCGTTCGACGGCGATTTATGAAAACCGCCGAAATTTGGTTCTGCGCGGCCATCGTCGTCGTCGTCGTCGTCGTTCGCAGTTTGTCGTTCACGCAAAAAGGGAAATCGCGATTTTTCTGAAGAGGACGAGGGGGTGGGGGAATTTTTCGACCTGCGCCAATACAATGATCGGCCCACTTCGGACGGGAACTCGGGGCCATTCGATGACGTGCTCTCTTGGACCTGCAGACGAATCCACCAACCGAATCTCGCCATTCTTTCAATATTACAGTTTCGTATACACAGGTATATATGATTTAATACCACGGTTTCAGTAGTACTTTTACGCAAGCTTATGAACCACGAATACTCGACTTCGGGCAGCCTATCCACAATAATATTATACAATACGATTATTATGTGTGTACGCTTATAATATCGTGTTTACGGTCGTCCGCGACCTTTATTCGCTTATGTGCGAGCGCGGACAATGCGAATATACGCGGTCCTCGCTTACGGGATCGCAATAACAATCATTATATTATTACTACCTACTGCTACTACGGGCGTGCATATACTATTATCATATTATAATAATAATAATATAATATAGAATATTATTGTCCGGTGGAGGCGGCAGACGGTGGACGGACAACTCGGGGGGGGGGGAGAGCGGCAGCTATACGTTATTATATTATATTATAGTATGCGCGGTCATTATTATTATCAATATTAGTCGTGATAATTTACAAAAATAATAACCCAACCATAGGCCGATAGCTCACGACGGACATATACCGGTTCGGTCACACAATAATAATAGTATATAATGCGAGCGTATATTCGCTACTGCTCCTGCTGTATTATAGGCAGTACTAAACAGTATACTACTACTACTACAACTACTACTTCTATACTACTATATATTTACCACTACTACAACTACTACTTGTACCACTATATAGTTACTATTACGACGACGACAACTAGGTATATATATATATATATATATACAGCATTAAATATATAATGGTGGTGTGTATATATATATATATATATATACAGGCAACGCGCGTATACCGCATTTACCGACGACGGTAGCAAAAATGCTCGCGTATATTATATACGTTATATACTATTGTCGTCGTCGTTGTCGTCGTCGGCGGGTGTGACGGTCTATAATATAATATAATAATAATAATAATATATATATATATATATATATATAAGACGCGTAGCACGAACACAATGCACACACGACGAATGCCATCGGTGTATGCGCGCGCGTATTATAGTCATAGGTATAATAGGCGTGTGTGTGTGTGTACTGTGTATATACGTATATTATATGATATATCTATGGGGAAATAATATAAAATGTAGAACATGGCAGTGACGTTTGAAAAGGGGTTAAAGGTCACGCGCGGGCTGCACAGCCTGCAAGACGAAGACGACCGCCGACGACTGCCGAGCGTCGCGGCGGCGGCTATATAGTATAATATCATATTATATTATACGCGCGCGCGCACACACACACACACCGCTCGTCCTATAAAATACTAGGAGCACGTGTGTGTATGTGTACGAGTATGAGTATGAGTGTGCGTGTGTGTGCGCGCTGGTTGCTGGTTGCATTGTTACGGTTAATGCGGTTGGTTCTCATTACGGGACACAATGGCTGCTGGACACAGCGCGAAGCTACCTGTTGGCCGTACGCGCGCGCGAGCACACACACACACACACACACACGAACACGCTCGCATTTACACACTCACACGTCGTCCACACACGCACACGCACGCACGCACACACGTCGAGGTGCACGCGTATCAGATATAATGCGTACGCGCACACACGCGCACTGTCGTGACCAACAAATCAAAAAAAGTTTTTTTTTTTTTTTTTATATATATATATTATATTATTTACCTTTCTCCCGTCATTGTTGTGTTTCGTACACGCGCGTTCTATTCCATAATATTTATTTATACCTCTTCGACTCTCTTATACGCGCGGAGAAGACCTCAACCGCGGTATATATATCGGCGGTACCTACCTATAATAGGTATTGGAAAATCTAAAAACTAGGTTTTCCGCACGTGCTTGCGCACAGGTGCACTGCAGTAAAATTATCTGGCGGGCGTCTTTTGGTCGGTATACTGTCAATAATTAGTATACAGCTGTTGGGTCATCGTCGACCGGATTAGATACATAGAAAACCAACCACAATCGTATTTCGATCGGAAGTCAATCCTATCGGCTTTCACGGATAATATAATTGTTGATATCGTGTTTTTGCCACTTGTGGAACAAAATATGGCCAAACTAGACATAATATTTTGTAGACAAGACACCATCTCGTTCTCGCCACGATCGATATGGCCGGACTAGGGTATAGGAGATATTAAAAAACCGTTTCCTTGCAGACCTTTCGAACCCCTCGAGTGCAGACTGCGGATTACCCATTCCGGCAATATTTCGGACAGACCGCCCGGCGCCCAGTTCAACGAAAACAAAGACTGCGCAAAGGCGTACAACACCGAAGTCTCGCCGTAGGCAGGGTTGGGCAAGATACTTAAAAAAAAGTATCATGATACATGATACATGTTACATACAATTTGTGTATCAAGATACAAGATACAAGATACATTGTGGATGTAGAAGAGATACAAGATACAAGATACATGTGTCAAAGATACATGATACTTTTATATTTCCAATCGAATTTTATTAATTATAAGACGTAGAACGTCTATACACAATTCACTATACTGTCTATACATAATAAATACATAATATTATTATTATACCTACATAACAATAGTATTTATAAATACTTATAAAGTCATAATTATATCAAATAATAGAATAAGTCAATAGGTACACATTATACATTTATAACTATTACATCACATATATAATATAAATACACCAAAATTAAGAAAGTACATAACAATTACATCTTAATTTATACTTATAATAGGAATCAGAATCTCTACTGGATTCATGGTTACTACAATCATTAATAATTTGTTCTGTAGCATTTATACACAAATTCTGTATTATTTTTTTTTGGTGATCACTAATGTAATCTGGAATCCACAGACGGCAGAACGAATAGTATGGTACACCAACGGGAATAGTATGCTGTAATTGCTTATCTTTACTTTTGATTTGATTTTCTATTTTATATGGAAATGCCTACACGGTTACACTCATATCTAGGCAGCGGATTCATATTTTATGAGAACGAAAATTTCGATTTAGTGCTTTTCTGTATGAGTGTTGACTGCGTGTGGGCTACGGGCACCTTAATTTAATTTTATGTTTATTAGATTATCTTAAATTTATAAGATTGTGTGGTACATTTTTTCGTTATCGTTAATATTTCGGGTGGATTGTAGCTGGACAATATTTTTCGTAAAAATACAATCCGCGACGAAATGATCTAATATCGAAAATCGAATGTTTTGGTACTATTCGCAGTACACATTTTTACAATAATAGTATCTTGTATCTTTTGGCAAAAAAAGATGCATGATACTAGTATAAAATGTATCATGATACATGATACTTGATACATTAAAATTATGTATCATGATACAAGATACAATTGTATCTTTGATATACTGCCCAACCCTGGCCGTAGGTATGCGTAGACGCAAAAATTGCACGTGCAGATCGTAAAATATTTAAGGGAAAAAAATCAATCTTCCACCAATACGATTACTGCGGGCGGCGCCTCTTTCGACTATTGCTTCCAGACTTCCAGTATTCAGATTACGACTGCACGCGTGACATTATATTATATTATCCGAAAGAGTAAACGTCTACGTCTACCAGCTGTTTAATAGGTTGTAGGTACATCTATACTTGCTACTTACATGGTTGTAACATACGGGTTATTGCATTTGCGCTCGGATTGTTATCATCATCATATACAAAATGGCTGCGTAATGGGATATCACAGATATCAATTTTGCGTACCCTTAAAATCCATAACACGATTGCAAACGTTTTTAACTGCCTTTTTTTGTGCGGCGTTGGCAAATTTGGTGTTTGTCATTAAATTTATATAATATAAATGGATTTGTTACACTGTTACAATGGTCAGTCTTATAACCCCCATTCTCTAACACGCGGAGTGATTTCTGTTTTAAAACAAACACGAGAACAAACTTTGACAATAATAAATTCTATCAAAAACAACGTACATAATCCTGTAGTCAAAAAAGCTCAATTTAATCAACTGTCAAAAATTGTAATGATTATAAAATACATAAGAACTAAATTTAATATTTACAAGCAACTGGACATTTTTACCAAAGAAAAAACGCCGAAAGAAAAATTTAAAAAATAATATTTTTCTATCATTACTATTATTATTATTTTTTTAAATTTAATTTTGAAACGTATATTATGTAACATTTATATTAATTAAACTGTAGAATATTATTATTATGATTATTATTATTTTTGTATGACTGAGGGGTTTCGACGATCGTTCTTATCAGAACGATACGAACCGGCCGTAGACCGCAGTAGGATTATCTAATAGGTACGTACCTATTTAATTAGTGTGGGTGTGTGGAAGCCGTGCGGTCGAACGACCCGCGAGCAATTATATTATTTTAAGATTATATTATTGTCAGTTGTAAAAGATACGTCCTGGTGGCGGGTCGTTCCCGATGACGGATATACTTCGCGTTTTAATATTTTATTTAGTTTTAAATACCTCTCTCCTTACAATACACAATATTTTAAAAAAATTGTTGTAACTAAATACGTGAATAAAATAAAACATTTTCCGAAAAATATAAACACTACAAAAACTTGGCGACGTAACTTAAAAAACGCTCACAATCGTTCGTTATTTGGCTAAAAAAAAAAGAATTCTTTGATAAGCGACATAATATTTTGTTCGTTGCAATCGTGTTACAAAAAAGGTAAAACGTTCGCAATCGTGTTGCATTCAATTATATCATAATATTATAATAACTACCATATGCGTAATGCTCGATTATTATTATTATTATTGGCTCCCCTTTACGCTTACGTCTATATGTTTTTATCATCAAATATATTTAAATGCGGAGAAGGGGTGCAAAAACTTTGTATATTATAATATATTTTCAACTATATATGGGGTACAGTCATAACATAATAATATTTAAAACGACTGCAGAAGAGAGCCGTCCGCTGCGCGGGTTACAGCATACGTATTATATTATATTTGCACCTGTTGTAGCGGTGGCTTGTCGAAAATGTTCAAGTCATCGTCGTTGTATGTACATCGAAGTGTATTGATCACACGTGATGGCCGATGGGCAATGTGCAACGACGGTCGGGGAATAATAATTTATATGAGGTAGCCGCGATATGGGCGTATAATACTATAATATATATTTTATATAAACTTATATGTAATTCTCACGGATTCGACGATGTCGTTGCGCGGTAATGCGTATTCGTGCACGCCAGCCGATGATGCGCTTTTTTCAACAACAGTTGCGTCATAATAATTATAACTGTAGGTATCAAATAATTATATTTAATTTATTACTACTGTTATATAAGGACAGTGTGAATATTATTTGTCCTAGAAATCAACTTAATATGAATGCTGCTCGTCGGGAGACTGGAGAAGCACCAAACATTTTTTTAACGATGTTAATGGATTTTTTTCTGTTTTTGTGAAGTCATGTTTAAATTATGTAAGAATACCGATTAAAACTGGTAAAACAGTATTGAAGCAGAATTTTTTCGTTAATTTTGAAGAACCGTAACTTAATTTGTATTTGTTTCCAATAACAGTTTGAAACCAGTAACTGAAAAAAATCATAAAGATTGCGTCCCGAACGCTGTTTTGACCATGAACTTGACAAAATATTTTCTAAAAGAAAAATAATAACGAATTAGGTAGTAATATGGTATTCTTAAATCAAACTTGAATGCTATACTATACTTTTTATTAAATTGTATATTATATTATTTTAAACCTTTAAACACTGAAATCAACAATGACCACTTATACAAATGTACCTAATCTTGAAATTGAAAATATAATAAATTTCTATTATTATTAGAGAAAAAAATGTACTATAAATATTTCTTAGAACGGTGGCATGTTATATTTTCTTCAATATGAAAAATCAAACAAAAAGATCTTTAATATATGTTAAAATATAAAAACCGGGGTGTATTTTTAGTTTTTTTTTTAGTAATTATTTTCAATAAAAATTTAAAATAGGGACGAACTCCTAAAACATTATGTAAATTGCTAATAGTCAAGTAATGAAACCTCATTATTAACCAGCAGATATTTTCGGATAATAAAAATATGAAAAAGCACATCATAAAAATATATAATATTTACATTAAATGTATAGGTAGGTACTTCAACTTTACTCACGCATTACAACGATATTATCACGTACCTACCTATATTATATTATACTATACTTATGTATAATATTATTATGTTAGTCCTGCAAGCATCGGCGATCGCGCGTTATTAGAGTACACGAACAACAATGATATATAATATTATTTTTCTCTCAGTTTTTTTTTGATAATAACAACGTAAGCGATATTTTTACGTTTCATCACATTGTTTATCCGTCAAAACATAATTCGGCCACTCAAATAAGCCGTACACGAAAGCTTAGGTTTGTTTTTGACGTTAAAGTTAAACCGCGGTGTACTAATCATTTAATTGACTGAACATGAAATCCATACTGTACACCGCGCCAGCAATGAATGGACAGATTGTTATACAATATTTTTAATGCACTCGAGAGAACTCGTCGTAGCAATGTGACATATTATGGTAGCAGTGGTTGTGCGCGGTATCGCATTAATACCGCGGCGGTCTTGCGGCGACGGAAAAAGAAACGGTCGACGGACACGAAAACCGCGGCGGCGATCAAAGCGACAAACGTAGCGGAATGCGTCTATTCCCGCGGAATCGGCGGCGGTGGTCGGCAGAGTGAGTGGACGAAAGTTGGTTAGGTTATAATATTATACTCTACGCGAGAAATCTCGACTCGACTGAAATTTGAGAGTAAATGACAATATCTGCGCAGCTCGAGCCGATCGAATGAAATCTGCAGCTGCAATTATTATTTTTGTTTCGCGTCTCGTGACGTCGTGGCTAGAGAGGATGCATTTTTACACAGTTTTTATATTTAAATTATGCATATAATGTATTGCAAATTCCGATTTTTACCTCAGACTACATCAGACGATTAATTTCTGAAAATTGTTCGCGTATTGTAGTCGAAATTTGAACGAAACGTTTCTGAGTACTCCTTTAATATAGGTATACCTATACTAAGGATAATGACAAAAATTGTAACGACTGTAACGAATGTCGTCATCGCAACATCGTACATTACTCATATTACGTCGAGCACGACTAGTACGCTGAGTGTGAGGAATGGCAAGTGTGGTATATGCGGTGACTAGAGTTTCCTGTCACGCGCCGATGTGTTACACGACCGACAGGGGCTCTAGGCAGTCGAGGTGGAATTAGGAGTCGAGGTGGAACTAGGAGTCGAGGTGCGACTCGAACAAGAAGAGGACTCGACCGACGAACAGGGCATCCGCGAAGGATATCTACGCCACGACAAGCCACCGCCCGATCGGTAACCCTCATAGTTACACCATAGATTTATTGACTATATAAGAAGAAATTATTAACTAATATTAATTGTTGTTGCATATTTAATTTTAATTACCTATCTCGTATCCATATTTACAAATAATATTTAATAGCCTATATTATCTTTAGTATTTTAAACAGAATAATGCAGAAAGTTTTAGTTCAAACGTCGATAACAAAACGTCGACTTTTTCAGAAAAATCGTCTGATTCACAGCTTACATTAAAACGTGTCTCATATTATGGAAAACCAAAGTTGGTATCGCCGCAGGATACGCGCCTCAGGACGTTGTGAAAAATCTAAGTATTCGAAAATATCGTCTTTTACTTTATATATACATAAAAATCAGAATTTTAATATATGCATATATTTTAATACAAAAACGGGGTGAGAGTGCTAAAAAAATTCACTTTATCATGTCTATTATTAATTATTATGCGGTGAAGCGTTTACCGGTCAGCTGCCTACTTATATGGGCGAGTAATTAATACATTCTGAATAACCGTCGACAGTTTATCGAATAATATCGATTCATTGGCATCACCGTCGCTGCAGCGGTGTCTTATATATCATATGCGCGCACTCGTTATACTTACAATATGTGCAGTCTATATACACGCAATGCGTTTAACGATAAAGTAATATTATCATCATAATAATATTCGTGTAAATATTATTATTATTTATTATACATATATATTATATAGTACTTATTACCGTCATATAGCGTGGCTCTCGACCGCGGCGATTACGCGCGTCGTTTGTTTATGCGTACAGTGTAAAAAATCGGGTACCTATGTATAATGTACGTCGTCGCCACGTCGCCACTTTGGAGTCTCGGGGACACACTATATTGTTGTTTGGTTTCCTTTTTGAATCGCAGCCGTCGAAATAATTATAATGTCACACTTCAAACGAGTCGTCTCGACTCCAAATCCTTCGCGTTTTCGTGCGTGCGCCGTTTACGGCCATCGTCTCATCCAGACGGACGTAATATATTATATTGTTATATGTCTGTATATTATGTATATATATATACTACGCGGTGTCAAAAGTGATGTATCGCACTCTCGAGGATTTCGATATATATTATTATTATTTATTTTACGCCGCCGTCCGTATTATAGTATATAATAATATTATTATTATCATCCGGTCTGGTGTAGGTATATATTATATACTCGCCCTCGTGTTATATATAATATAATAGTGATTGTATAAGGCGTCGCCGCCGTCCGAATTTCGCGTTACGATGTATATATTATTTCGACGACCGTTATAGTCATCGTGTCAACGAGCTGCCAGTCAGTGGTGGCGTATGCAGTGCGGTCACGCAGTGGTGGTGGAGGGAGTAGATTGGCGGATTTCCCCTCCACCCCACTGTTGAGTTTCGCTTTTTATTTATGGGTTTATAACACCTGAAACATTAAATTAAATTAAAAAAAATTAATATCATTATACTGCTGTTGGAAAAAAAAATTTAAGGAGTCGACTAATGTAAGGCGTCAACCTCGCCTACGTATATCGATTATAGTTGTATCTACTGAAATAAAATTTAATTGGCGTCCCTCACCCTTCCCACCGCTTGGCCGAGCTTCAGATACGCCACTGCAGTCGTCAATGGCGATTGAATTACTGTAATATATTATTATTAAATGTATATAATTTTTGACGTGAATTACGGACAGTAGAATCCAAATCGGGCAGTATTCCAAGAGCGCTGCAGCAGTTGACCTATAACGGATATCATGTGGGCAGTCGGATTAAAATATTCACGACATTTTCAATATTCCAATATCGTTTTAATCCCGTGTACCATCGCACGATATAATAGGATATCCGAACGATACGTCAAATCTGTTGATAAACACCAACGACTACTACAATACAGATATAGGTAATACCTGTCTGCCTACTTACCTGTGCTCATAAAGCAGCGGAGTGCAGACATTAATTATAATATAGCATCTCACTATTTGGGAAACAGGGAAAACTCTTTTGGCCCTACGTCATAATAATAATATGTCGTATACACCGATCGCTTCCGACTTACACTATTATAATATAATGTAAGCACAATTAAAGTAAAACATAATTATAATATATATTAAAATTTGTCCAGCAGTGACCGCACCGAGTGATCACCGCTGAAGAGTGTTTTTCCTTATACGTTCCGCTATCTCTTATTTATTACAGTTTAACCTAGTTATGTATGTTGCCACATCTACTAAAACATACTGACTAAGACGCTTAATATTAAATTTCGTACAATAAGCATGTTTAACATAACCTAGTTCATAGCTTCGGTCCTTATGAATTGTGACTTCCAATATGCATAATATTACAACAAATTCTAACATAAATTATATACATATATATAGTAATAGATACGTAACAGCCATATTATATAGTATCGAAACAGCTGTTGCTCTTATATCCCGCGGTATGAAACGCGGTACGGCTATTAAATACGTAAACAACCGAGTTGAAGGACGTCGCGTTGTCTTCCATTATATCCGGTCGATTCGATATCTGAGCTTATATACCCTGGTATATACCGTTATTATATAGGTCGGTAGGTTTATTATTATAATATACGTCAAGTAAAATCGTCGTCGTACTATTACAATAATAATATTATATTATTCTGTCACGTATCGCGTCGTGTCGTACGGACAAACCAAAACGCATTATATGCACCGAGAACATAAAATCATAATAATAATATACATAATATAATATACCGTTGTCGACGGCCGAATCGGTTGAAGATGCTCACAGTCATGTTTAGTGATATTATTGCGGTGTGACAGAAGGTACGCGTCTTCGGTTTTGTTGCAGTTTTCTTTTTATTTGATCCTAATTACACAACTCGGCAGCAGTGGCCTAAGTGTCTTCATTACTGTTTACAATATTTTTGTGGAGCTTACATTATGTCACGTTAAAATTTAACGATTCAATAATTATAATTTGTCGATTAAGTCGGTTGATCTTAAAGATTTTAGGATATTCTTGTTTTGATCAGGATTCGGTCCAAGGGTTGAGTCGAGAGTTTCGGCCAAGCGAGGTCTGTTGGCTTATGTTCGTACACATAATATGACATTCCGTTAGTATATGTTTGACTGCGGAAGTTGTGAGCCACACGAGCTTCGCAGATGGAAGGTTCGTCTTTTGACATGAGACATCCATATATGGCATAGTGTGTCCAATTCTTAGGCGATTTATAGTGGTTTCGTCCTTACGATTGATACTAGGGTTTTCCGGCGCAGTTTGCGGACGGCGAAACACTGCCTTCTTTGATGACGTTAATTGTACTTAGTTAATTGATGTACCTTGGTCAATAATTTTTCCGATATTGAACTAATAAATTTATATAAAAATTAAAAATACATCAATTCTTTATTTTTTGGCAACGTATAAGAGCTAAAAAATTAATCACATTGACTGCTTGGCACGAATAGTGTTAAAAGATATTTTGTTAAAGCTTAAAGCAAATATTTGATTATGAGTAAAAAACTCATTCGACCTCAAAAAAAAAAATTGTATGTAAGTTTCCGGTTTGATATGTTTTTCATTTCGAGCATTGTATACAGCTATAACCTTACACAATACGTATGGACTGATAATTTATTTATTTGCTTATTTAACGCCAATCGGCAGTTCAAAGAGATATAATACAAGTAAATATGTAATACAGAAAAGTTATGATAATAATAGTGAAAAGAGTGATCTTACAGGAAAAAAATTGATCATATTTGTAGGACATCGCAATCTCGATTATATTTTAGTGCGTCGTACGGTGTTCGCTATTTCGTATTCGATAATATTTTATATTTTCAAATTCAGCAAATATCACGATCAGTTCTGTATCGAAAATTCACATGTTTTAGTTTCGTTTATTTTGAAATTATTAAACTTTGGAAATTTCCTCTTAGGAACTAATGAAGTTAAACATATATCATTCGCGCCGACTAACGAAATGTTGTATTTGTAAAAAAACCACTTATTTATTTATTACGCAGGCAGTTTGAAATCGTTTAGAAACGTTTATCTCGTTATCAAATTCAATAATATAGTAATGTGATTATGTGAAACATCGGCGTGCACAATATCTACCTACTGTTTTTTAAATAAAATACGTACGCTTTGACTAACGTTCGAACAGGATACAAAATCGAGGTCCGCGGTGTGAAGATCGTGGGAAATCTAAAACCGCACGCTCGCCATGCCGGTAACACGATCGTTTTATTATACCGAGAGATTTGTTAGTTTTCGGACATTTTCTGCGGACAAAATCGTTTTTAAACAGTGGCTCGCTCGAAAAATGTCGACAGCTGGACATAATAATATTATCGATCTCGCGGCGTGGACACAACTACTGCAATCACTCATTCCGTTACAAACTTCGAGACGTTTCCCTTCGGACGAAGAGAAATGCGCGACGTCGAGTTAAAAATATGTTCGTCTCAAGCAGTCTTTAAAATCCCGGAGAATAATATATAGGTAATAATTCTTATAATATGATTCCGGATCATTAATGTCACTGCTATTTTTTGATTTTTTTTTTCTATTTTCTCGTTGGTTCCGAGTCTTATTGCGGTCTTATTATTATCCGTGCGTGGCATGCGTATACAATAATGTAATACTCATGTTCGTAGTCATCATTACATCGCCGCCCGTCCATCAATAAATAAAACTATAGGCAGCAGCATTAAAACGGCGAAATTCGGACGGACGTTCAAAAGACGACGAGACATGCCCAGCAGACGTTTCTTGATAATAATAATAATAATATTTGATACATATTATAAAATGACATTTGTTACATCAAGACGGAGACACGACGAGAGCGTTCAGACGGATGTGCAGGGCATCCCCGAGACGCTCGCTGCTGCACGACGCGTGTCGTATAATATTGTTACGTTTATATATAATATTATGTACAGCGTTAAACCTTTTATAATAGCATATATCGATATATATATATATGTATGTGTATGTAACTAACTATCCGACAGTAAGCTCGGATTGTGCGACTCGTGCGACTTTTCGATTTTTGCCGAGGGTAATGACGAAGACGACTGCGCGATATAATATAATGATAACGGAGCTCGCAGGAAGCTGTATAATAATAATAATAATAACTATAATAACAATAATATTAGGTATAATACGCACCTACGTTTGTATTTGAAGTTCATATTATTTTCGCATCAAATGATTTACATTTTTTTCGTTATTATATGAGATAACGCTTATTTCTATTGACGCGCGTTCCTACTTACGCCTTTTAATTAATTACACTATTATTATATACTTGCATTGTATTATTGAGTGAATCGTATTCGAGCATGCTCATCCAGTCACCGAGACGTTCGTCAAAACAATGGTGCATTTATTAAAATTCTCTCTTTCTCTGGATCGAAAATCGTAATGAGTAGCTTGCAGTAACCTGCACGACTATAATACGATTTCAAATCTTTATATCTATTAATTCTAACCTTTATCATCACGGTCCTATTATATTCAGAAAGTCAAATAACTTAAAAAGCCACTATCGTTAGAATTTCAACTTACATCATATTATTGTTTTCATAAGAGTCGTGTGCTTAACAATTGATAGTAAAAAAAATGGTGGTTCTCGTTTGAAAAAAAATATATGTAAAAATATACTTTAAATAATTACAAAACTTACTGAGGTATAAAGCTAAGCAAAACTTATTCAAAATCCATATATTTTACCTACTTTTTGAGATAATAATGATATACGGCGAGAGTGTCAACCGTCAAAGAATCACCCCGTAATAGTGTGCATGACGGCGGAAAAAATTTGAGAGCTGCCACGCAACTGGTTGTCGTTTGCTCGTTACCAATTATCTGTTCCGGGCGGCGTATAATGACGATATTTGGTTTTTTTCGAGTCCATCCGGTCCACGTGCGTCGTCCGTGAATATTTACGACTTCTCTCTCGTGATGACGCGGACGAGCTAATCCCGGAGACGTGACTTGACGCGTCGGAAATCTCGACTACTATACGCCCTATTAAATAGTTCCTATACTTCATAATATACGTATATCAGACATATCGACAGTCTTCGGCCGCGTGTCGGGCTTAGAATATAATGTCATATTGAACGAAACTGTTGTCACCGCGGTTGATCGAGTCTGCAGGTGGACGACGGACGTCGACAGAGGATCGATCGGCCTCGATAGCCGCGCAAGACGACGAACTCGCGTCATCGTTTTTGCAGAGAACCGAACCGGACGTAGACCACAAAGATTACGCGTATATTTTCGCTATCGTCATGGAAAAATACGCGATGTATGACGAGATTCTAACGGTTAATCACTATCAATGATAAACACAAATATAGCTATTCACACGTTGCAGTATACGTTATGCGATATGAATGAGTAGCTCTAAATATTCTGAACGTAAAGTGAAAGGTTAACGTGATCGCGATGGTGACATAATATCACTGGTACTTGGTGCTCAGCATAGACGGTAAAAGAGGACTATTTAAGTAAAGTAAAAGTTCAAACTCATAAGCAACTCACTACCCCATAGCTAGGACTCTTGTGAATACTATCAGTGCTCCTAGTGAATTTAGACAGTATAGTCACACCTTAAGAAGTTTTGGCCTTATATTATCAGGCGTACGTCTTAATGTCAACTTATTTCCGTCGTTTTCGCTAACATTGCCGTAGGTCTAAGTCATTTCCAGCCTGCAGAAGCATAAATAATATCAAACAATCATTATTTTGTTTATTGAAGTGTAATTCAATCATGTCAATAAAAGCGTTACACTTATTTTAAAATAATATCCAAATTAAAAAAAATTCTAAGTTTAAAAGTTACGATATAGGTTTTTATATATAGTTAATTATATATCAGTCAATTCTTTTTGTTACCTGAAACCTGTCAATGGCCGACCGAACTTAAATTTTAAATGACGCAATTACATATTTAAGTATTTATTACCACTACCACCCCACAATATACTTTAATATACATTATTTACATATAAAAATTATGATGTAAATAAAATGTGGCCAATAGATCATTTTGTTAGACCTTAGTGCCATTACCATCTCCCTGCTATTGAAAAACGAATGCAGCTGCTTCAAAATTGAGCCTTTTGGATCGACATCACTGCACCCTGTACAGAGAACGGTTTGATCATTTTAAACTGTAATAATTAAATTCGAATGTAACATTTCTTCCAGATGCAGCACATTGTATACACCACGGCCGATGGACAGTTATTTTTGTCGCGCGCATTAAACTTATAAACGCGATATTTACATAATAACATAATATATTATCTCTGGTGCGAGTTTTCGAGTAAAAACTATAATAATAATAATATGTACACAGGTAAAATGTACATAGGTAATATATTTCAGGTGGTATGGGTACGCGAAAAAGCAATTAAATCGAAAACTGGTTTCGCACAGGTGGCCGCGGCGGTGGCGAACGTACCTATATCCGTCTCTCGAATCGAATATGTACGCGTTGTCGTCAACCATCGGACGAAAACCTTCGCGAGTGCTCCGTGTAAATCCAGAACGAATTAAATATATAGTTTATAACCGTCGCACGACAACAAAGTGCAGTTCAGACGTAAGCACGTGTGGGCAAGGCGGACATCGTGCGCGATCACGCTCGACTTGCGCCGGAGGAGGAGTGGGAAAAAGTTTACGATGTCCAGGCGCTGCCGCCGAGACTCGAAATCCGCGACGACCGAATCAAAGTGAGGATGGCAGACACTTCGCCGACCGTCAGAAAACGTCAACCGCGCGCGGAATAATGAAAACCATATTGTGTTCATTGTAAATAAAATGTATGTACCTATAATTTATAAATATAAATATCATCCGATAGATTTCTAAATATTTAATAAAAAAAACGTAAATTAAATCGTATTATTCGGCGCAGTGGTTCTCAAATGTTGTGCCATTTATAGTGACCTAAAATAAATAAATAAATAAATAAATACTTATATTTCGCAGTAGTCTATGTTACTTTATTATTTGGTTTTACATGGTTCAATAACTATACAAGACTCCGTTGTCAGATGTAATATACATTTAACCACGATTGTGATTTAATAAAAAATATATACTTGATTAACCTTTCAATTAACGTCGATGCCTCGTAAGCCGATATAAAACAGTTTGTTTAGCCATTTGTTGGAAATATTAATTTTGGAATTCAGGTAACATACACGTGTACATATATCTTTACAACGCAATAAAAAATATATAGAAATAAAAGACTGCACTTCTTGTGGAAAAAAAACAATTTCAGATCCGAGTGTGGCAAATGCCGTTGTAGTGTTGTACATTATTTCCATCAAACCATATTATGTTTTCATAAAAACCGAGACATTTGGTAAAGCAAATTTAAGCCTTGGCGGTATTATACTAAAACCACGTTTTTATAATATTATTGATACTGTGTAATCATCTTTAGGCGTGGCATTTCTTACAATTCTGGGCAGCGGTTTCACGTTGGCCGATTCGAATTTTTCTATATTATTTAATATATATTATACTTCAGCCTCGTGTGTTCGAATATGACGTTGCGGCACAAATCACTACATCTGACTCCGAGCCCCCTTCCGAATCCACGAATGGTTTGAACCATCAGAAACCAAACACAAAGCTGGTCTGATTATCTCTGACGACGCGTCAAAACGGCCGTCTGACACTTTGAGTTTCTAGCTGCGCGTGTTTGTGACGGCAATACTCTGATGAGCATGGTCTCTCTGGTCCTGAGATATAGCGGTTGACCACGCTTTGAAAACTACTTACCTAGTCGACGATCAAGTATGATTTGACGACAATATCGTAGGGCAGTCGGTCGGGCAGACGTGATGCGACCAACGCCGTCTGGAAACCTATTCAGAAACCGATCGCGTGACATTTAACGAGAGTATAACGACGCGCTCGACGACCGCGGCTCGCGGCTGGTATAGGCGGTGTATACCATAGCTATTACCTGTACGAGTATAATATTATATTATATACCTCGGTATAGCGCTCGCTAACGGTTTTTACACCGCCACGACAACGCACCTATAATATTATAATATGTGTGCCTATATGTATAATAAACTTCACGTATGGGCGGCGCGTGTGCATTTACGCTGATTTATGGACGGACGTGCCGTCGAGAAAAGTCGTATGCAGCGATAGGTACGCACAATATATTATAATATATCTCGCTGCCCGAGATCGCAATATTGAATGGACCGCGGAGCCGGAATAAGCTTATATTATATACTCACAATATATACTTAAATTATTATTATTACTGTTAAACGCGTCTCGGCGATTTGTCTTGTTCGCGAGGTCGCGCCGTCGCGGAGAGACTATTATTGCTCTTACAGCACAGGCACACTCCATTGCAAGTTTTGAGTTATTATTTCTTATTGGTCGTGTGTAGGTACAGCAGGTACACGTGTACTGCTGCAGAACAGTACCCGACTCTTGAACGATTTATCCACGGGCGTTATTGCGTTGTGGGCGAAGATTAATTCTTTTCGTCCGGTTTCTGTCGGGAAGCCGCGGATCCATATAGTATATCGCTTCGCCTAGCCGAAAGGTCCTCGTCAGAAGATGCGATGCAAACCACTGCGAGTATCGTCGTATATCGACGAATATCAATATCGTCCGCGCGCGAATTTCCAAATCATTATTGTTATTCCGGTGTACACGTCGGTCGTGTTATTATTTAAGTCCGCCTAGAATTACGTCGACCATAAACAAAATCGAAACGATCGCATCGAATTGATGTATGCCGTCCCCCGCACCTCGGCCACCGTAAACCTACCCCGCCTACGCCTGATTATGTAAACGTATTATACACGACCCTCTCCTGTATATTATATTATACATAATATTATATTATATACATACACACACACACACACACACACACCCATCCACCCACCCTCACTTCAACCCTTCTCTTCGCAGTCAGTCCGGCAGTCGGCACGCGTGTACGTAATAATATGACATATATCATATACGTTTATATAGTACATGTTGTATAATGTATATATATATATATATATACGACCGCCTCGTTCATTATTATTATTATTATCAATAAGTCTGGCCGGGCAGTATTATAATGTAATGTCCCCGAAATCGTAGTCGCGTATTACTATTATTGTTTATTGGACACGGTGTAACATCTGTTTGTCTATGTGTTTAATAAATTTCGAGGCAGATATTATATAAATTAACCGAATGGCCCACATCAGACCGTCGGCCGTAAAATATAACGTGATCGAATATTATAATATATGCGCACCGAGACGATCGTATCATAACTTAGAGAGAGCATTATATGGGTATATATAGTTCCACACAATATATTATTAATATCTGTATAACATTCGTATATAGGTATACGTTGAAATTAAGTATTTAGGTAGGCATATCATATACGATTTGGGTTAAACTTGGAGTCCTCAACTTAAGGAAAAAAGAAAATCAGCCAACAAACGATTACATTTCCTCCGTAGTCTCCTTCTAAATTTCAAAAATATTAGCACATAAAAATCTTTTAAAACCAAAGATACTCAAAAGACATGTTTGGTCCAATGGAATTGCAATCTGGGGTCCTGCCAAACTCTATAATATACAATTATATTATCATGCCAATTTAGTAATTCTTATATATTGCACTGAGGTTACATTAACTCATGCTCCTTGGTACGTACATAATATCAAACGTTACCTTACATAACGACTTAAAAGTAAAAACCAGTAGGTACGCCGAACTAGTTCAAATAATTTATAAACATTTTTAAACACTCGCTGTAATCCAATTATTTATCTTATGTCTACTTCGGGATGATCTCAACACACGCCCAAAAATACCCAACACGCTGACTTAAACGCAAACAGGTGTTAACAATCATCAGGTGGTCCGTGTCTATTGTAATTATCAATTAATTCATCAAATTTACTTACTGTAATATTATTTTTTTAACAGATTTCAAATTTACAAGTTTTAAATATTATAACAAACCAATGGTTAGTATATGCAATGATGTACAATATATGTATATCAGAACAGTATTAGTATATTGATATTATGTTGGTAGGACATAATTAAATACAAATACATTTTTATTATACCTATCGTACACATCGCGGTATTCCAGTACTTATATATTAGGTATACATTTCAAATTCAGAGAATTCTCACGAGTTCTGTACGAAAAAAATGTACATTTTTAGGTTTCGTTTTGAGCCTGTTAAATCTCTCAAAACCGAATTCCTAAAATATTCTAACATCACCGACGCGCCCGTTTATAAAATTATACATATATAGTCAGTGACGGACTCGAGCGTTTAATGTCTGGGCGATAAAAAGCGATCCGTCGATCGAGCGATGCATATATTATTATAACACGATACCTATATATAGGACGTGCGTATATGCACAGCATCTCGTGTCTCGCCTGCACTGCTTCGATACAGATCGATATCGGAATCCTTTATTTTCTGGAACACGCGAAAACGCGTTAAATATTGTAATAGGTATTATACGACCGCCGTCATCACACTGCTGCAGCAGCACGGCTCGTCTAAAGCCCACATTCCATCTGCTTATCATAATATAATATAATATATATATATTATATATTGTATTGTCGTGTACCATTATTATATAGGTATACGCGAGCACCTATTCCTGTACGTTAATATACGTTGGGCGCGACAAAATCGGTGATAAAATATGTGAGAATAAATTACAAAACAATCGTTGTATTCTTTTCTAACCGGCGAGTGAATCACCTGAAGAAAGAAGAATATCATAATATTGTGCGTTTGTTGTGGACAATGACGATGACGCTTATATATTAATATCATAACAATAAGTGTAACGCACCACCTCACGAGTTCATTAGCGCAAATATGATGGGGGGGGGTGCTTAGGGGGACTTAGTCCCAGCCAAATATCAGCCAATTCCTCAAAGTTCAAGGGCTAGTAATAAGTACGAATCGTTATATTCTGTGGTAATAATCATGTTATTAGATGGGGGGGGGGAGAGCTTGAGTCCCTTCCCCCTCAAAGTAATTTAGGCTATTTGCGTTTATGAGCATGTGTTGCAGTTGTAGTTCGACATACTTATTAGCACGATCGTGTATCTAATTACTCCAAGTTAAAAGTTCCAAGGTTAAATATATGCACAATATCGTAAAGCAATTGATTATAGAACCATTTGACTTTACGTGATATATAGCGTACAAACTATTACGTAAGAGTAGAAAAGTTTCAATGACGGAAATCGATAAACAATAGGTAGGTACATATGATGATATTATTATTATAATAACGAAAAATATCACCAAAACGCTTAAACATAAATAACGTTCAAGACTGTATTGTCTTAATACAATTTGAGAGTCCTAGTTTTTTGTTGTTTTTTTTCGTTTAGAACAATTAAAATTTTGGGAGAAACTAATTAATGGTTTTTAAAACATCTATATACGCGTGACGACAAACAATAAGAGTAGCTAGATATGTATGTACTTAATCATGTGATAAACTTACAAATTATACCACAATAGCATAAAAACTTGGATTTTCAAATTTGTGGCGAGAACTAAAATTCGATAACTTATTGTTTTCGTACAAGATTTTGTTATAGTATTATAATTTTATGTTTGGAATAGGTATCATAATACATTTTTATTATAAGAATGAAAAGAACATTTAGTCATCACGTCAGTTTATTTTTTTTTTGTTACGTATTATATCAACACATATATTGTAATAACTCTGTAGTGATTATACCTTAAAGCAATCATAATATTAATATGCATTAAGCCACTAAAAAATAAAAAATGTCAAAATATGCAAAACAATTTTTGGTGTCAGAAAATTACCAGAATTTTAATTCGTATTTTGTATTTCTTAGCAGTTAGCAATATAATTAAATCAATCACACAAAGTATGCAAATTCGGGAAAGTCCTTGATCTAGTTATTCATATAACACGTCTATCAACATGCCAAAAACCTTCAGACAAAAGATGATAATAATAATAAATATACACCGCTCATTCGCTCCACACCCTCACGAGTCACGACCGTCTTTTGAAAACTGTTCCGCGTCAAAATATCACCTTAAAAATCCTAGTCAAAATATCACGTGTATACATTAAAATTCAAAACTTAAAGTAAAAGTTGTGATTAAAAGTACAACAATCGCTCTTTATCTAAAGTAATAGTGTATTTGTCATTTTGATAACAGTATCGCACGTGTCGTTCTATTCGTATTACATCGTTTGTCGGAGCTAACTGTCTTAACTTAAATTTAATAAAACTTTTAATTTATTTATACATTTTTAATTTTAAGTTTGAAAACGGTAGAATTTTCACAAACTATATAGCCCGAAAGGTAATAAATAAATAGCTAATATTTGAAGGATAATTATTCAGTAAGTATACACCGAAAAAGAGAAAAAAATGATTCGGCGTCGCATAGTGTATAAAAATAAATATCGTTTCACAACCACAGATGAGACTTATCAGGTTTGTCAACGTGTAATTATTAATTACTAGACCACTTAATATTTTCATGTAAATACATAATTTTACTGAATGCCGATTTCTTAATTCTAAATATAAATGAGCACATTTCACAACACCCTACATAAAACAAGACTCATTAGTTTTGTCATAATATTTTTGCATTTTTTAAATAAATGTATATTTTTAAATATTTCACTAATTAATAGGTGCATATATTGTATTTGTATGGTTAATTGTTATCTATTAAAACACAATAATTGACAATAATCATTATTCTGTGCCCTGTGGTATAAAATAAGTTATAACTATAAGTATACTTAGTTGTAATAAATAAGTAAAAATGTTTGATAACAGTATAACGCTATAAACGTTTTCCAATTCGTCATTATAGTTTTCGTAGAAGAACTCTTCAATAAAAGAAGATAACAAGAACACGCTCCAGATACAGCCAATTTAGAATCAAAGAAGGTAATAGAAAAAAGAATACAAAAAGCTACAGTGATTCAACACAACTGACATCGAGAGATATTATTACTAAGGCATTTTCTCAGTCATCTATCCCCAATATTGCTGATAGGTTACCTTCAATCTACTGTTTTGCTAAGTCTCAGAATAAATAATTCAGTAGAAGGTGGCACACCTAAGCGTTAATTTTCTGCACTGACGCCTCCAAATATATTAAAATATGTAACAGCGTGGAAGTCTATCGATAGGATAAGACGAGAACGAGGTGCGCAGAAGACTAAAATTGAATAACAAACAGCTAAAAGACCTTGACCGACAAAAAAAGGCTAAAATATAAATATTTAGATGAGCGATTAAATACAGCTGTAAAAGGATATTATGATGAAACTAATAAAGACAATATCGTATCAACTTCGCATGATTTGGTATTTTAGTTATTTTTTTTAAATCTATTTCTACTATAGCATTTTTGAAAAGGAAGATATACATATTTTTTTGTTCATACTAATTAGGTAGTAATACATTATTATAAAAATGTAAAATAGTCATTTAATTTTTGTTATTATATTTTGCCATGGAATACTTAGCGGGGATCTTTCGTTTTTCCAGAGATTATTTCGATTTCAAGACGTGTTGTCAGAAATATTTGAACATATTACTTTGTAAAACGATATTTTTCAAACTTCGAATTCTTGACTATTACAACTTTATAATACAACGGAACACGCGTATAGGTACGTGGCAAATCGTCGAACGAGCGATTATTGTCGTCTCAACCGTAGAATACGAAATCACAGAAAAAATATTACAATATATTATGATATAAAGACAACCGACAAATGGTTTCCGATGTTTTGTATATAGTTTTGGACGAAACATATCGATAACGAGCGAAAAAAAACGTCAACACCAATTTATGTATATTATTCGTATGGTAAAAATGACGGATTAATAAAATGTCGTATTAAACGCATAAAAAGTAAATCGTTCGTCGTGTGCGCATAGATCTTTTAGTAAAAGGGTCGTACCTACTTTACAATAACGTAAAGCGGGTAGAATGATTATTCAAAATTCAAACGCACCTTCTTAATATCAAAATATATTATTATAGATCACCCTCTATAGATTCGATTTTATAATATGTACCTACGTATAATAGGGCTAATAGGTACTTAATAATATTATGTAACATTATTATAGTTTGAAAATATATTACACGAATTAATGTTTGCACTAAAATAATTATTATAATATACCTAACTACGTACGTACTTTCTCGTCACTGCGATCGATTGGAAATCACTATTTTGTCCACGGCTCCTGTAAAGTATATCAAACGCTAATGTACTATCTAAGATTAAATATAAGTTTAAGTACACGATCTAAGATTTAACGCGTATGATTATATCAATTTAATATACAGTCTATAATATAGTCTCGATAACTCGAATGGAATAGAAATAAATTTGACTTACGCGTATGTTTCGAGTTATATACCTAAAACACAACTTAGAAACACTTCGAGGGGCGAGAAAAAAATTCGATTTGTCCAAGGTTATTGAGTTATCGAGATTCGACTGTAATTATTGTTTAAGGTACCCGGCAAATGTTTTAATTTATTAGTAGGTATACATATTATATTTTATGTGGTTTTGACCACCGAACGTGGCTGTGTCAGATCCGTGCAAGTCCGACACACGCGTCAATGCGTTTTCATGTCATACATTGCAAGTACCAATATAATATTATCATGATGTCGTCATAATACTGTTATTATATCAGTTCCGGGTCGACATAACCGTTGATAGATTAATAATATTGTAATATGCTTGAGCGAATTTCTCTCTGCAGATGGTAACGCGCATCAACCTACCTTCGACGGCTGTCAAAGGGCGAGCATCAACATTTAGATTTCAAACGTTTAAAAATGTCAAAACGTAAAAGACTGAAAGCTGTGTGGTATACGCGCTAATACGCAACGAAATGTATGCAACGTATACGAGACGATAATAAATCGTGCACATCGAAGATGACGTGTTATGCCTATCGTTGATAAACTATTAAAAATGTTTTGATTTTTGATAGTCATTATAATATTATATACTCATAATTAGCTGGTTACCAATCGTATAGGTCATTTTGGTTTCAGTTCTCCGGTGTCGGGAACGGTTATTGGATAGAACAAAAGAGTTCTGTTTTGACACCAATTTCAATCAGTTCTAATATAACGTTAACGCGACTGGAAAAATCTAAACTTACAAAGCCATCTACACGGAAAATGCCTTTGCAGGTATCAACAGGTGGTACATCATTTCCGGTTTCTAAAATATTTAAACAATATGGTTCCGGTAGAGTTACGCATGTCACTGAATTTTATAGAGACTGGTTCGGAATCCGAAACAAATAATTCGTTCACATTTTCACAACACGTAAATTATTACGACTGCAACTGTTTAATAGTATACATATTATTATTATATAATCGAATACAAAACCTCCTAATAATACAAATGGCGTAGTGTTATATATGTGTGTCGAGCACGTGGCTCGATCACCGGTTTGGTGGGGGACACGAATCCCATTTGTTTCCAAGTCTTGGGTACGACTCACGGGTCGATTTATGTGAGCCGTACTACGGTCGCCCGGACTGTTTTATGACGAGTAAAAAAAAAAACAAAAAATCCCAAACGAATTCTTCGAGACGAATGATTCATTATTTATTATTCTACGACTACTATACAAGACGATTGCGAGTTCCCATATATATTATTATTATTATTATTATATAGTCCCGCACACCGGTTGATCTTGAAACGTAATATAATAGTATAAATAACACTGTCCGGTATAGAACATAATAGTTTTTTCGGTTTTTTTTTTCACCGGTGAATGACAAGTGAAAGAAAATTATGATTTTCTGTTGGATTTGTCCGATACAACCGGTTTAACGGACAGTGTCCATAATATGTATAACATATAATAAAATCCGTGTACGACGGGCGAATAGGTGTGGTTCCGATCGACGAAAACCACACCGATAATATTTATAGATAGTATATATAAACTATAAACTATACATTTAAAATAATATAATTTATATATATATATAAAAGTAGGTAGGTAGGTAGTAACAATACGCGATGCACAATTATAATATAAAATAATTCACTGCCGTTGTGCAGCTGTTGTCGTACAAGATATAAATGATAATGCGTATCAGTAATCGATGAAATTAAGTAAATAAAAAAAAAATGAACTTATCCCAATTAGTTAAGAAGTTAATTCGAAAACAAGAACGTTGTAACTCGATAACCAACCTTTTGGTTGAAAATTAATTTTACTTTTCCTATTCTTATTGAACACCGCCGTGGCCCAAGTAATAATTACATTTTTATTAAACTATAAAATCAAGAGACGTTTAACTAATTAATTTTAATTTTAAACAATTTTATACATAGGTAAATATAATATTATAAAGCACGATTAAACTAATATTTAATTTCAATCACTGTTAGAAACATGAACTAATAAACTTAATATACCGCTATAATTTTCCAAATTTACTGGGAAAAGCTAAGTTATTACAACAGACAATTATTAAATTTGTTAAGTTAGAAATTGTTAAATTTTAGGTTCTAGAAATTGACGAACTATGGGTAGTGAAGTTTACAAGTATAAAAACATGATTTTTTATTTTAGATATAAATGTTTAACTATAGTACCCATACCTTAGTTAAATGATGTTTGCCAAAAAGAATAATATTAGAACGTCTCAGTTTTTTTTCGATTTGGTTCGATAGGTGCAAATGGGTAAATACTATGAAATTCCATCAGAAGTTGGAAAGAATGAAAATTTGTTGTATGTTAAAGAATCAAATCTACAGTCAACAGACAATAATATTGGATCATGTTAACTATCTCTATGGCTAAAAAGCAAACAAACGATACTGCAACGAAGTGCTAGATTTACCTTTGGTTGTGTATCGATCCTACGACCAGGGTTTTAATTTATAAACTGTGTTTTAGTAAAATGTATTCTATTTATTCTAAATCAAAAAAAAAAAAAAAAATGAAAATTGTCTATTATGCGTAGTCACCGAAAAACTTACTTGAACAATAACCGTAGGTATATTTTTATACGCCACTTGAGCGCATCACGTCATTTCATTTTTTAAATGATAACCTCCCATTTTCGGGGTAAATTATTAACTCGATAGTTTTTTTTTTTTTAAACTGTGATGTATTGAAATCCTGCAGTTTTTGATTTTTTAATCTAAATGTACCTACCATTGATAATACAGTGAGTACCGCTTAATGTGATCACATTGGTTCAGGCCATTTTGATTCTAATAACCAGTTGATTCCATAAAGCATTTTTTTTCAATATAATATGTAGTTTGGGATTTTAAATTTTGGTTCCAATAAACGGTTGATTCGATAAACCAGTGATCACATTAAGCAGAACTCACTGTAATAAACATAAAACATGATTTTTCATCAAATATTAAAAACTAGAATTAATTATATTTAGGAGTTTACAGATCTTGAAATAATAATAATAATATATTATGCAAGTATAAAGATCGATATAATAAATTATCAAATTGTCATAGCTTCTATATTTTTAAACCTATTATATTCAGTACTTAATGTTCAACAACTCAGATACTATAATACTTGTTCGGAATATTATTGATTTATACTTATAGGTACGTCGTACCCGTACGTACATCATATTTTTTCTAAAAATCATCTTTTCGATATAGTTTACAACGAATAAGAGTCGTGATTCTCGTTTGAAAAAAGAATTTAGTGTTCGCCACAAGAAGCTTCTTAAATTTGAAAAAAAAACCCGAGTGTTTTAATATGCGGCCGTTAATAACGATATCGTATTTAAAAATTAGTAAAATAATCTCGAAATTTCGTGTACCACGCCGTCGCCTCCCCGACTAGCCAATAACGGCGATAATATTATATTGTCATAATAATATTATAGTCAAATAATAGTCGCAGATCGCGTATGGCGTGCGGTCGCGAACTTATATATTACACGGCGGGTACGCAGCGCGACAATACAACAACAACGACAACTCTCACACGCTCACCCGGTCGGGAATAATCGCGTTCTTCGCGAGATATAACATCATCGGTGCCACGCGGATCGCGTATTATAATATTGTAGGTATCACTTCATGCTTCGGCGGCGGCGGCGGCGGCGGCTGCTATAATAATATAATAGTGGTCGTATGAGACAACATTTTTCGCGTTTTTTGATTCATTACGTATTCACACGTCCGGCGCGCGTCCAGAACAATGAGCGGGGCCCAGTCACATGCGCGAGAGCACGCGGTCGGCGTACAATAATAATATAATATAATATAATATATAAAATAATATATATATAAATACGCCGCCGACGGAACGATCGGTGCCGCGTTCGGGCGAGGCGGGGTGCGGTGAGATGGTCGGGAGGACGACGACGACGACGAGAAGAGGCCGCGATAACCGATCTCGAAACGATAATTCATTAGGCGTATTACCTATACGTATATATATATACGTACTTATGGGTACAGCAGGCACTGCGTATACATATATATATATATACGAGAAGCGACGACTCTATTGTGCGGGCCGGAAAACGCATTAGTTTTTACGATAATATATACATATGTTTGTAATATGTAATATCGTCGTAGTTGTATAATATTATAGGTATATATAACGTGTGTACCTATATATATATATCGTACTCGCGGCGTACGTCGGTTTTTCGTAGTGTGAGCTCTCGTACGCCGTACGGTATATACCTGTATGCGTGTATTTAATATACCTATAATCCGGTCACAATTCGACGGGGTAAATTATAGCCGGGGAGACTATATGTGTACGGTCGAAGAAAAAATATTGACCGATGCCCGCCGTGGGCGTGAGCGCTCGCGCTTAAAGAAGACGAAGAAGAGGGAAAAAAAACAAAATCCACGATAAATCAATCACGGACGCCGCCGCCGCCGCCGAGAAGGTATATTTTATTATCATTTATTTAATTTTTTCCTAACGAAGAGATGGCAATTATTATATACGTATATAATATAGGCGCGGCGCACGCACGCACGCACTCATACTCGCACCGAGTGGTGAGGCTCGCTGCAGAATAGATGTGTGACTGCGATAATAATAATTATTGATAGGTATATAATAATATTAATATATTATAATAAATGTACCTACACCTATTATAATATTATAGCGAGGCAGCTACACACAACCTATATATACCAGCAGGCCGTGCGCCAAGCCCACCTTTTGAGTGATGGTTACACGCCGCCGCGGCCGCCGTCGGGCTCCACCTGCTCCAGTGGTGGTGGTGGTGGTGGTGGTTGCTGCTGCTACTCTTGCTGTCGGTGGTCGGAGTGTGGTGGGGTCGTGGTGGCGGCGTGGAAGGGGGTTGGGGGGGGGGTAGCAACGGTCGTGGTCTGTGCTTGCCTAAGAAGACGTGTGTAATACATACATCTACGCGGGTGTGCTCATTTATTATTATCATAATAATATTATTAGTATACCAAATGATCTCTCTGTTTGGCGTAAGACACTATATTATTATTGTACGATTTAAAAAATATTAGTTTCCTAGTCTTACTGTTTTTTTTTTCAAAATCGACGTGTGCTTCTAATTTTTTGTTCCAAAGCAGATTATTAACTGTCGGTTTACTTCAATATAATAACATGAAAATTGAAATTGTAAAAAATATGAAATTAAAAATGTAATTTTGTCATTCAAAAGAGTAAAAGGTTAGGTTAAACTTACATATAAGTGGTAAAAATTACATTTTTTTTTCAAACATGTCTTGTGACCGCTTAAAAAAAAAATATTTTCAAAAACTTGGTGTTTTCTGAAATAATGAGTGTCTTAATTCTTAATGGGTCACATGCCGTGTATATTAAACACACGCCGCTCAATATAATAATAATAATATTATGTACACACATAACATGTTATAATATATAGTACGCGCTATAAATACCAATTAACACGTTTACATTGTGTGTGCGCGCTGAGATGGAAATAATAAAAAAAAATCCTCCGAGTCGAGATTCCTTATTTATTTATATTGTGTATATATATATATTTTTTTTACAACCCATAAAACCACTGCTCCGCCGAAGCCGCGTGTCGTTAATATAACTCTGCTGCTGCTGCTGCCGTTCGGGCCAGTTCGATTACCCGAACGTAGAATATTATTACATTGTCGTCGTGCGTGTACTGGGCACCTATATAATAGGCTTTCCGTATTATACAAACTACGAGTCGGAGGCGTCGGGTCGATCACCGGCGGACGAGACGGGGATTATAATAATAATAATAATAATAATAATATGATGTTAAACGATACGTACGGCGGCGAACGACTGTTATGTTCGTCGAGAAAGCGTCGCACCGGCCGATCGAATAGAAACAATATATAATTATTATTTTAAAATCTCATCGCCCTCGTCGTATAGTATTGCGGGTAGTATTCCGTAGGTATAGAGATACACAGAGATGTATTATTATTTTAATATTATTTCGATACGACGACTCCCCGAAACGGACTGGGTGGGCGGAGGCGGTCGTTCGATTTCCACCGAAACGCGCGATAACCATATCGGTTAATTTCATTTCATAACCTAACCTTTCGAGTTTTGAACTTTTTCGACTTTATCCCGACAGCTTATTTGGTCGAAATTCATCCCGAGTGAACTCCAGTCGCCGCACTGCTACGAAGTACGCCGCCACTGAGTGCGGTGTATTAAATTAGTATACATATAGACGTATAATAATATATAGTTTGATATAACGCACGAAACATAATAATATCATAACTCCATCGTCAAAGTTATACGATCTGAAACAGTTACCATCGCATAGGCGCAACTGAGGGGGGGGTGCTTTGGGGTGCTTTAGTAGGTTAGGTGCATTAGCACACCCAAGCTGTAATTAAGCACTCCCCGGCCCTTGCTATATGACACCAAAAAAATGTGAAAAAGTAGCGGTAGAATTTTTTATGTATGATTTATTTTTATGAAAAAAACAAGTGGTTTTACCTAACTCAAACAAGTAATGGTTACAATTCCAATAAGTCGTGCAACATATGAACACAGTTTTTCAAGTATATGTAAAAAATATTAAAGATTGGTCGAGTACAATAGCGTATGTTAAAACAATGCAAGTTTACTGACTTGTTCGTTTTAAATATTGTAACTTGAAAGGCGCAAATATATAATCATAAAAACAAAATCAGTATATGAGCTATTGAAATATTTATACATAATTTTAGCGCCCCCTTAAAATATGTATGTCTAGTCGCGCCTACGGTTACCATAATAACCGTATTTCTGATACCAGCTTTATGGTACAACACTATAATATCTGATTATATTATTAGTACAAATTATTACGCGTCGTATAATATATATTGCAAATACCTATGTACAACGATAGCGCCGAAATCGTTATTTACACGTCACGCGTGTTCAAAATCGTCGTCGCTGTTTGCATTTATATTCCTATACGCGTACACTATATAGTATATACACATTATATTATATAGATACCACTACCACTACCACTACCACTACCACGCATGTACCACGTTTAGGTTCAATCATTATTATTAATACTATATTATATCACATAATATTATCATCTGTATTACCTACCTACCTACCTACCTACTATATGAGTGCGAGCAAAAGCCATTATTTTGGACGACGCAACGTTGTTAGCAGTAGGTATATACCCTACCTGTATAGCCGTATAATAATGCTCTCGTTATAAACCGCTGTGTATACCTACAACTACTATATTATATAGTACCATATTATACGCACATTATAAAAAAAAATTTAAATATTTCAAAGATTAAATACCTGCCATAAAACTACGTAGGTATATGTGTTTTCACCGTGTAAACAAAAACTAGATAAATACCCGTGTAAACTTGTAATCGATCTTTTGATTTTCCTCGGTGATACGGCAAAAATAATTATACAGCGCCGAACTATAAAATACGTGAGATACACTCGTTAATACTCGATAGCAGTGTTACTATCATTTTATCGAAACAATATGAAAACTCGTTTCGGTTTTCAGATCGTAAAAATACTACAATATATATGAACGCTTAATAATATTGTGAACACCGAGGATATCGTATCGTTTAATAATAACACATCTTCGTCATAAAATCGTAATATCGTATACGATAGATAGTAGGTACTCGTTTATTACATATTATTTTATTCGAAATATTATGATAAAATTCACAAAGTAAATAGGTACTTTTCTATACTTCTACAAAAATCATCGAATTTGACGTTATTGATTATGACGTACAATATTACATTAATAATAATTATTATTAATCTCCAGACGTTATATTATTGACTTAGACAGATAATAAAAATATATAAATAATACCTACTTCGTAACTCCGTCCGAATCGATGAGTCTTAAAATTATTTTTAAACACTTTGTCTTTTTTTTTCGTTTGCCTACAGGTACGTTTTAGTGTACAGTTTTAGGCTTTAACATAATTATATAATTTAGAAATACATCATAAATAACGTGTTTTAAGCAAAAAATACAATTTGTTCGGACCATAAAAATATGATATTTTATCGTGTCGTTAACGAAAACCATCAAACGGCGCCTAATATTGTTTTCGTAAGACTTTAATCGTGGCGATAATGGTCAACTGGCTCGGAAATAGACAACCGACAGTGACGATAATTGACATTGATATCTTCCGCAACAAAATTACGACAGAAAGAACTCAAAAGAAGTGTCCGATTTGATAAGCGATGCCCGTAATGAAAATGTCATAATATAATTTACAATGGTGTCCAAACTGTTTTGAAACAATTTCACTCGCGACTCTCGTGCTCAAGAAATCATTTCCTTTTTATTTCGACGGTACGCTTTAAGCTCCGAAGTCGTCAACGCCCATTGAATGTTTACACGCTGCAGGTTAACGATTTAATTAAAACTCGATGAACGTGACCAAAATTATACTGACTTCTCAATGATGCGTAATCAGTGAAATATTATAAAATATTTACAATAACGAATACCTAATATTATATAATAGGTAGATAGTTTCGCGCAGTAATCGGATATTATGAATAACTTTCGTCGAAATGTCAATCACGCGCCGATTCTTTCTGCAGGTGGTTTTGGGCCGAAATATAAACCGAAAGTCGTCGTCGCTGATTACGAGAGCAGCATACAGTCATCGCGAATTAATCAATTCTACCTTAAATTATGTTAGGTATATATCGTGACCCAGATGATTAAATAATCAATCGTATCGCATATTTTTTAACCGGAAATTCGCATCTCTCCGGCGCCCGCATTTCGTGAGAACCCCGAGGTCCGCTTCAGTCTAATAATATTGCACTTTATCGCGCAATTCGTTTGAATTTAAATTTGTTTAGTCTCGTTGCGAATATCATTCGTCTATACATATTATTATATGGTGTACGAAATACTCGTCGTAGGGCCGAATATAATATAATATACCTACAAACAAACAAATATAATATAATATATAATATAAACAATAAACATATTATAATATCGCATTGGCTCGTGTAAACTGAGATTTCAATATAGAATAATAATAATATAATAAAACATTTGCATTTAGACGGTTTACCTCGATAAATAATGTCCACAGCACGATAGTAGTCGTATACGCGCATAATTGACATATTCATTGTTATTTAAGGCCGTCGCGAATTCACTGCAGCCGTCACGTGGATGTACTATTCTGCGCGTTGTCGAATGGCTGTTGTAAACTATAAATGATCCACTGCGGATTCGTTCTAATCACAATAATACACACTATGTATATAATATATAAATGTCAACGTTATAGACAATATTCGGCTAAATTGGACCGATTTATTTATGGCCGATCCGACTTGTTGTACGACTATTAATATAATATAGTATACGCGCGCGAGCGACTTAATTTATAGGCTTATCGATGTTTCTCCTTTAATTTATTCGCGGATCTCGCGGCTATATTATGGTCATGACGATGTCGAGTGATGGTCGCAATGAATACGTTCGTTAAAAACTCGATAGCACCGGTCGTCGTATTCAGTTAAACGCACCGTAAAATTAAATATTGCAATTATTTTAAAAAAATGTCTGAATTTAATGATTGTTGACGATTTTTACAATAAAATCGTATGCGAAAGTTCGAGCAGTCGTGAACACAATAATATAATAGTCTACATTGTGCGTTTCACGAATGCCGTCCCGTTCAAACGAGTTTAAAAAAAAAATTAAACGACAAGTACACGAAATCGTCATCATCGCCATCACGGGCGATAAAATACATTTTCCTTTTTATTAACATTATGTACTCGTCTTTGTGGCTATGTGTATAAAATACTATATTGCATATTGTGAAAAAGGCAAGTTAAAGGTTAGAAAATTCGACTTGCACGTAATTTTGCCCAATTGTCGAGAAAAGCAGCTCGTATTTGGTTTTTAAATCATGTGATTTTTTTCAGTATCGACTTTTTGGAATAATAAAAAAATATCAAAAAGTTTCACGCATCATCTATCAAATCAAGCACGGGTTGTATGTCTGAGAGGTGTTTTTCGTATTTCCGATTAAGTTTCGCGGAAAAAACGTGAAATAACGTGAACAAATAACAATATGTGCGAGCAAACCAAAAACAAAAAGCGTATTCACCTAACGATTGCAGTTTAAGTCGAATATTCGTCGAGTACCATAAATACATAATAATATTATATATTTTTTCGAATAAGAAAATAATTGTGTAAATATTTTGTTATAAACTAGGTCGTTATAAATTCAGTTATTATTTATATAATACTATATTCGTTACTATATATAATATAATATTATTATTATTATATAGATGCGGTCAATTAATCGGATAAGGTTAACACGGAAAACACGCGACATTATCACACATCGTAGGTTACAAATTATTTCTTTAAACTCGCTGTCAACAAGGTAGCTCGATACGTACTCGATGGCCACTGCGATTATCATAGTTTGTACGACACGATAAATATTTTAAACGTTAGCCGAACGTTATAAAAAAAAGTGATAAAACTATTGAAATGCCACGCCACTCATGTCCGTCACTCGCGTCGTCGCATGACAAAATCAGATTCAATTTGTTATTAAAAACTGACTGCCGTAACGCAGGGCACAAGAATTTCTATATAATACATAGGTACGCATAATATTTTATTATTATGTACATATTATTATTATATAATTCGTTGAATTTATTTCGCGAGCGGGACACGCATTACAATTTTGTCGATTTTTGAGTCGATAAACACGAAACAAATTTGCATAATCATATCCAGCTAATTATGGAATTATTCAATTTTGCGGCCATAATTTTATTTTTTTTATTTTTTATTTTTTTGGACGATGACATCGATATTGTGCACCGTTACGAAAAACTATTAAAACAAAAAAAAAGGTTTTATTTTACAATACTATATTAAATTTGTATACAACGCATAAATACGATTTCAGTACCTACATATAATAACGCCGCATACGTTATTACTTATTTAAATTTGACCACTACGATATTTTTTTTTATAGCTGTCCGAAATGGATTCGAAGCCGAGCCGAGCTCGACTTGTCCTTAAAACGATCGAGAACATAATATAATATATTATTATTCGTAATATCGTCGTGTAGTAAATCAATCGGATTACTAACTATACATAATATAGCCTTGCGCAGTTGATGATAAATCGCAAAATCATTTAATCCATTATTATATCGATTAAATATAATATTATACAACGCAGCATGGCCGCCAGTCGCCAAAACGGCGTTACATAAAACTCGACAAAAAACGCACACAATAATATTATTATTCGGTTGTATTGCGTTGATCTGGAATATGGAGTGGTACTCGAGTTGGGACAAAAACTGTTTATAATTCGTACACACACACACATACACACACATACATTTATATACAGGGTGGTTTACCAAGCATTCCCCACCCCCGTTTCTTTTTCAATAATACAATTTTTCAAAATTCAATTTTTGAAATTTTTAAACATACCCCCCACTCAATGACCGTTTTTCAAATTCTTGAGGTTTTTTGTATTATCTAAAAATGTCTTGAGGTGTAATCATTTTAACTTAAAATATCAATAAAAAAAAGGTCTTGTGGTTATGCAAACTTTTGTTTATAAACTCCCCTTGTTTACTGTATTATTATTTAAATCATAATTTTACTGAAAATGTTGATGTATTAAAATCAAACTTCAAAACAGTAGTTTTTGAGTTATTTAACTTTACGTACTACTAAGGTCTATGGTTTAGAGTCTGAATTATATAATATGGGGCTACGGTGAGTTGAAAATTGTAATATTCAATATTAATCTATCCACATTAATTATAATTTGTAAACATGGCCCAAGTATGATAAATATTATACTTTATTTTTGTAACACCATTTTTAAGGAGTATTATTCTTAAATACATTGTAATAACCAAAAGACTACTAGTTCAAATTCGATCAGAATTTAAATAAATTTAATATTAAATAAAACCAAAAAAGGAGGAGAGCTTGCTTGATGAATTCCCCTGTTTATGTATGCATGTATTTATATTTATACCTCTATATGTAATCGTCGTCCTGCAATTGAAAATTTGTCGTCAATGTCAATCGTTTTCGATATATTATTACATTATACATATTATATTACAATGTGAACTCTCGAAGCGCGTCGGATTGGGGCCTACAATATGGGGTCATTATATAATTTAATAATATTTATAATATAGTGACGAAAAATAAAGTACACATCGCCGGTCACTTTAAAATATAATATCGTATCGAAAAACACTCGGGCGCACAATGTCTGACGACGTGACGAAATACGATCCAATGCACTAATATTATAATAATAAGTGGTTATCGGTAAATTTGTCATCGCGTTTTCGCACCGCGCGCACGGTCGATTAATAAAAAATAAAAATAAACGTCAAGTGAACAATTTTGACACTAATTTCCGTGGTAGGTATTACACATTGACACGTGAAATCCATTGCTATGAAACAATACGATAGTTGATGACAGTTCCGTATAATCGTAAAAATCCCATATGTACAGGGCGCAGCGCCTTACAACAAACTTTGAGAATCTGTCGGAGAGCGGAATCGAAATAATTTTATTCGAAAGTGAGACGTTTAACTACAGCCTTCTCGTTTTATTTTAAACATATTATTATTTATATTTGTGCAACTATAGGTGGTGGCTCGCGGAGCCTATAAAATATTCGATAATATAGGTCGCGAAAATCGTTTTCTTCATAATAAAGCACGACATTGCAGGCTAAGAACGAGTGTATTGCAGCAAGACTATATTTCACAAATTTGACGACAAATTATGATTTAATTGTTATTGAGGAGTGTCCTGCAGCTATGGGATACCGTATTATTTTTCGCAAACGAAAACCAACCTTTTTTACTGTAAATAATCATCGAGCTGCAGATTTCGTACTAATCTAAATAATTAAAAATAATAAGGTGATTGCAGAGTATATTTAAAAATGTCAACAATCAGAGTTTAAATTAATACGTTATCGTCAAGGTTGCTCTCTCCGACGAGACCGTTCATTGCAAAAGTCACAAAAAAAAAAAAACCGGAAACACCCTGTATAATAATAGTAATAATATCGGCTGGCGCCCACTGCCCAATGTCCGTCGACCCGAAAAACAATGTGTGTGATGTAGCAGGTACCACGCTTGTTAATAATAATAATAATACGGTTCGTGCTTTACCATTACTATATATTATATATATATATATATATGTATACATTTGGGTGTTGAATATTGTAGTGGAACGACTCGACCGGACATTGTCGCGGCGGCGTTTTACGAGTGTTCACTTTACGACGGACATAATATAATATTATTATTACGGCGGCGGCGGCAAAGTAATATTATTATACTGTATAGTTGTACACATAATTATACGCTTGTGTGTGTGTGCGAGCCCTTTCGGCTTGTCGAACGAAACGCAGACCGCCACCGACGCCGCCGCCACGCTGACAATCTCAATTATCGCGACCGGATCGACGTGATGTTTTGACGGGACGACTTCAAACGCGACGATAATAATAATGTGATATGATGTGATATGATAATGATATGTACGCGTCACGATAGAACAGTATACGATATAACATAATATTATAATATATTGCGACAAAAGAGCCGTTTGTACTTTTGCCCGCAGACAGTGTGTGTGCAACCGCATCACCATCGCGTGTAGGTCGAGGAGACGATTTCGGACTATATTATTATATAGTGCGAGGCATATATTGTACAATACAAATTATAATATACAGTTAGGTACTTTATTGTTTTATTATTATTGTACACCTCGTAAGGCTCTAATACGAGATGATCCGTCCGAGACGCTCGTCGTTTCAGAGAACACTTACGATTTTGAAAATTTTTCTTTAGCATATTATGATTTAAAGTCGTTTTAAAACTCAATTTTAATTTTTTTTACTCTTTTGAATGAAAACATATATACTTTTTTTGATTCCATATTCCGAAGCAGAATATTATTCGGTGTATGACGATCTATAAAAAAAATCTAATTTGGGACTAGTAGTTTATTCGAATGTAAGTATTTGAATTTTAAAGTTTGGATGAGCGGAGTTTTCCACTTTGCTTATCGCAACATTCTAAATATTTAAACTCATAATTTTCTTGTCCAAGATTTGATTTTTATGTACCAACAAAGTACTACAGAAAATAATCTGCTTGAGAGTAAGGAATTTTGAAATTTGAATTTTGAACAGCTTAAGAATATGTAAAAAAATATTTTCAAAAAAATTAACGTTTTTGAAATAATGAGTGTCACGTCAAATGGATCACCCGGTATACATTATATAGACGATATGACCACCCTTGCTGACTAATTAAATTTTAATGTAAAAATCGAATTCGACAGAAAATAAAAGTAAAAACCATATCACTCAGGGCGTTTTTTATTTTAAGATACGATCTTCATAAAAATATATTATGTACTTGACAATTTTTTAAATCAGAATAGTTTTAATAAATTAATAATTAAGTAAATATTATGAAATGGGGTGATCGTGTTTAGTGAATAATACAATTAGTCTGTATTCTACGACCTGCCTAATGATTTAGTTTTATACATAAGTAAGTTGATCACCTCTAAGTACACGATTATAAGATGTGATATGTTATATGTAAAATAAAACGTGAATATTTGTTACAGCAATCTTGGAAACGCTCGTCTCTTCCTCTCGTATGAGTTTTTTTTTTAAAATCCTCAAATCGATGTGATGCTTAATAATATTTGTTATAAAAACTAATAAAACCAATCGAACCCAGCGAAGAGTCGAATATTCTGTTTTTATTGCGAAAGACGGTCGCGACCTCGGCGTAAACGTTTTACTATAATATACATAATAAATAAAATAGACATAAATATGTGTGTGTGTGTGTGTGTGTGTGTGTGAGTGTGCATAGAGGGTCCGATATTATAAATTTGACTAAATAAATTGTTTTCCACATCATGTCTTTTAACGACAGTCAATCGCCTTGACAACAATATCATATCACTATATTATATTATTATGGACGTCCGTCGCGAGATTCCATCGTTGTTATTTCATTACATATTATGTTCGCGACTAGGAAGGTTTTTTTTATGATCGACGAAACAGGTTTCGAAAAATTAAATCGTATCGTACCTGCAGCAGTCGTCGTATTTCGCATATGAAATATGACTTTTTGGGCGCGCATATGCGTCGTACTACACACACACACACACACACACACACACACACACACACACACTCGCTCGCGCGTACACCTTCGTTATAATAATAATATTATTATCATTATTTTTATTATGTAGGAACGCGGTCAAAAAATATAAAATCTGAGTGATTTATTCGATATCGCAATAATAAACATCGCGCTTATAATATTATAATAATAATATATACGACGCGTACACAAGAGTTAAACTACACACTCGGTTGGCACTTGCCACCATAGTGGGACATGTACACGACGGATGGCCACGCGTGGACGGTTGTAAAAAAATATATTCCACGACGTTAAATTCGTTTTAATTTTTTAGGTTTCGAACGATTTCATATATACCTACCGTCTGCCAAGGACTCTGGAGAATCTTTTCCACATTTTCTTTGCCGCTTAATGTAGTAGTTGTTTTCCTTTCGTTTAATTACAAAATTACCTGCCGCCCCAGTTATGATTATGATAGATCAGCTGCCGAGCCTGCCTTATTGGAGGTCTTCACTCGTTATATGCCATCGAGAAACCACGAAATATCTAAGAATTTGCATACATACTTATATGTAATAATTCGAATTATATACACTTATACAGAGACTCGGACATCGGCTCTTCTTTTTCTTAAACGAAAACGACGATGTGCAGCACATCATGGGCTCTAGTGTTTTTGGAAAGACGGTTGCTATTGTAGCAAAAGACTGCTGCAGTTTGATAATTATTGCTTGTTGTGATTGTTGACCTAACCAAATCTTTTCCAGAACCGATATTTTGGTGTATAGAATTTTTTTTTCATTTTGTTCATGTTCTTGCACTGTTCAAACAAATCCTGTAAAAAGTAAAACTCGTTTCAGGTGAATCCACATTTGATATCTAAATAACTAATAGTATCACAAAGCGTATATTTTACATCAACCATAACAAAATACTACCTAGAAAGTATTTATATACCTACTATCCCGAGGTATAAAAATGTACATGTATTTTTAGTCATATTTGACCATTATGAATTTGTTTTCCAGGACTGAAAAAAGTTGAAATACCGGAGTACCGGAACCGAAAGCTATACATGGGAAATCCTGTCGCCGGTCCAAAAAATAAGGTACCAACAAAATAACAGTTTTTGTATGTGGACGATAATTTAACTGTAACGGTTATGTTGAGAAAAACGAAATTCTTTTGTCACACACTACACACACACGTTCTGCTCACAAACACATTTCAATTTGTACAAGCATGGTATAAATATAATTAATGGAAATAGATAAATATTATAATAATTAGGACATTAATATAATACACTAAACTCATGATTAAACACGATTTGAATACCTCTACTAATGAGAGTATAATAATATGCAGTAGTAAAGGGGACTCCATTTGTTGGACGAAAATAATATTATTAAGGTGAGATAAGTGCATTTAGAACTGAAGAACGAATGGAATTATTAGAGGGTCGATAAACGATTTCAAACGAAACTTAGAATATCCAGAGCGTATGATTTGGGGTTTTTTTTAGCACGAAAATCGGGGACCTTGACTGACGGTAGGACCTTCGGAGTGGTTGCTTTGAAAGTTGTCTTGAACGCTATGCGCATCCCTCGAAGTCGGCATTGTGACGGTTGGTGCAGATGTGCCGTTTGGTGGGACTGTTGCAGGTCTTTGGCGCACACTCGTCCTCGCATAGTACGATGGTGTTTAGGACATTTGACGCCTCTAAACTCATCTCGACGATCGTGGCTGCATTAGGATTGTGGAAACATCATGACATCGTGGTGGGTCATCACGCGTCTCTTTTTATGCGGTTTCTCCGCACACACGTTTTGCAGATCGGAATGATATTCTTCTTATTATTCTTATTATGGACGCGAGACGGTTCGCGTATTCATAATATAATAACAATATTAATACAATAATAATATTATGTATACAAAACAACAACACAACGCGCGGGACCGCCGCCGGTCGTTTTTTTACGAACTAATTACAGGGGGTGGCGCTTCGTGGAGAGTTATTGTTTCTATCCGTTTGTGCCCGTCGTGTCGGGTTATTATAATTGATTCGGCTCTCGCGGTACCTATGTGTATATAATATATACGTATGCATGTAATCTGGTGGTATATATACACACACACACGCACGCACACGTAATATATTTTATAATACGCGTATAATATATACCTATACGTATATACGTGACGTGCTTGCGTTCGGAGTCGGCCATGATTTATGCGCCGCCGCCGATGACGACGACGCGCCGAGACGACGGAGACGACGTCGACGGCCGAAGACCGTTCGCGTCGGTCCGACGCTGTCTCGCATGCAATTAAAACCGAAAAGGAATAATTCACGTCCGAGGCGGTGCTCCGCTATAAATTTCCGAGTGCCGATCAAGAGTTGCGCGCCCGTCTCTCGAGCCCGCACCGGTCCGTCCGTCCTCCTCCGATTCCGTTTGATTGGGTCTCTCACGTATCCGTGTCCGCGTGTACCCCGAAAAAAAAAAATTATATATAATATATTATTATATATTAGTTGTACGTATTATTATACACACTATACACGCACATACACACACACGCGCGCGGGCCGCTGTCGGACACGAATAATATAACATATTAAATACGTTTCTATATTCTTTGTGCTCGGCGTAATATTATTTATGTTCGGAGAGGGAATTATTAATTTGTTCGCCGGCGATTGATTCGTATTGAACATAACAACAACACGGGCACACACAATTAAATATATTATTATTACGACGGCGATAAAACACGAATCGAGACGGTCCCTCCGCGCCGGCACCGCATAAAGCGACGGCGACGGTCTTCCGACATGATAATATCACGAGACGCCAGGTACTATACCTACCTGTAATATTATACGGATGGTATAAAAATATTGGTATATGCGTGTACCGTCGAATAACGCGGCCGTCGGGCGGTGGTTCGTCATCCACGTATCATCATTCGTATACGAGACGTGCTGAACGAAAATTCGAAGTAAAACTATATATTTTATGCGAACTCATATATTATAATACACGATCCACCGCTGAACCGTGAAAAATAGCTCGTCTGATATCGTCCGTTCCGCGTGCGTCATTATGCATTACAATAATAATATTTATAGACGTCTAATAATAATATTATATTATGTCATTATCATATTATACACGGTGTGACGAAGCGATCGCAGACGAACCAGCAGCGTAATATAATAATATAAATATAAAATATATTGTAATAGGTAGGTACTGCACACGGGCGGCTTCTGACGGAAGACGACGAACGGCGTTGACAAACGCGTAAATTGCATATAATAATAATAATAATAATAATAATATAGTGACTTTTACGGCAAACGACACGTCATCACTCATCGATTGTGTGCACTCGGCGAGTGTATATATTACTGCGGTATTATTATTATAACATAATGTGTAGGTACACGAGGCACACGTCGAGATGACGACATTATTATTATAACACCGACAGACGCGTATTGTTATTATTTATTCGCCGTCGATCATGTCTCGACGACGACGACGACGACGACGATAATATGACTACTCCACAAGTATTATCGACGTTTTATCGCTCGCGTTTCGAACTTTTCACGAATCCATTCGAATTATAACATAATATATTATAAATCATATCGATATGTAAAACAGTATAGAATTAATTCGTGTTCCACAAATTAATTTTTCGATTTTTAAGAGGACTTTTCACATATAGTACTTATATATTATTATATATCGATGACGTGCTGTCTCCGTATTTCCGACGGGAAATTTGCGTTCTGAAAAATCTTTTTTGTATTGTTGCTTTCAATAGTAAGGTGAATATTAGATTATTATGAAATTTTAAGCTAAAAATATTATCATATGTGCGCCACCTAACAAGATTTTAATGATATTTTAATTTTAAAGTGAGTTATGTAAAATACTACAAATAACCGCTATAAACTATAAAAAAATAAACATTTATTAGAAATACTATACAGTTACAAAAAAATCAAATTGACAAACTTGAATAAATGTATAAAAATAATATCATAAAAGTTTTTACCAGTGCCATATATACAATTAATAATATCTAATATAACGGACATTTTAAATAAAATCAAAACAATATTTTTAACCTAAGAAAATATCATATAAGTTTTTACTAGTACTATAATTTAGTTTTAAAAAAAATTGACTTTATTTTTAACTTGTCTTTAGTACAGAATACTGTGCTACAGCCAGTCCTTATAATCTGTACATAAATGGGAAGAACAATTAAATTTATAAATTATAATTTTATTATACTTAAAAAATGTTAAATTACTATGTACCTACGTTAAAAAAATGGGCTCGCAATTCTTAAGTACCCCAATAGAACTCTGTCTACAATTCAGAAGACATTTTTACCGCTGGACGCAACTAGTTGTCATCCGAATTTGCCGAGATTTATGAGTCTGGGGCTGATTAATAAACCACCCGATGTGTGGAAAACCATTGTTGGTATTAACACTTACCTCGATCGACAGTCAAATCCCTCGCCGTCGTACAGCCATGTGTGTACAATATATTAATATATTATAGTCGTTTAAAGGCGGGTAAGTTAATGAAAATAATTAACTCAAGCTAAGTGAAACGAACACAAGATCGTTTAGTTAAAAGTTAATAGTTCACAAATAATGAATTTGACTTGTTAAGTTTAAAGTTAATTTACTCTTTTAATTAGTACACGAATCACATAATATTATAGAATGTGTTTAGTCAATACAAACATCGATCGCATTGCAATAATAATCAGTCAATATACAAACATTGTTCACACTACAATAATAATTAGTTAATTACTGTTTGCACTTGACATTAACTGTAGGTAATTATTGTAAAGGTATAAGAAGTAATTATTAAAATACAATATAGAATAACAAAATAAATAATATTTTAATAAATAATAATTTTATATTTTCGGACTTTCAATCTGACAATAAAAACGTCCTCGGATTTGTTGTCTAACGGTAAAAAAATGTGTCCGGACTTTTTTAAAAATGACTTTTTGACTGATTATCGTATTTGTATTACTGCATAAGTAACTATTACATTGTTTTTATTTGAAACCACATACACTTATTAAGTCATGTAGGTATATAAAACAATCAAAACCACGAATTTCAAAAAAAATTTTGATTTTAACTTGATGGATAATATTTTTTAAATCGACCGAAAAGAGCTACCTATATAGTTTCAACTGCCAATTAAACTAGTTAAGTTATTTTAAGTTAATATAAGAAAATGTAATTATTGACTTGTGAAGTTGAAAAGTTGAAAAAATTTTTAACACTTTAATACTCATTACATTGTTACACTCATGTGTACACTCACTACATTGTTACTAGTTAATGCCCCCCCCTGCTTACGGCGTGGTTGAAGTGAGCTGGTTTCGCACTATCTCTGCATCGCTATCAGCGGATTTTCCTCGGCCGATTCCGTTTTACTTTTTTTTCTCGCCTAAATCTCCGTACATTACAATCATAATATATAATGCAATGTAAATGTTCGCGAAAGAAATTACACGTTCGTCGTTATTATACAACCGGCGGCGCGCGTCTTGTCTTAGCACGTTAAAACCGAGCTCCGGCGATAACGTCGTCTCAGAGTCGACAAACAGTAATTGCGATTTGATTTTTTTTCCCTCGACGAGCCCGTCTCGCGACTATATCTCATCGGCGGCTCGTCCGTTGGCGCGAAGACGAATAATATTATTGTTTTAACAACTCCGATTCCCTGGGCAGACGCGACATGTTTAAAAATACGCTCGCCGTGTACCTACGTATACTGTATACTGCAGTGTGATCACGATTTAAGGTAACACTAAGGTAACATTTATATATTGTACATAGATAATATCTAGCAGGTTGTTTTATCTATGTCTTTACGTTAATTTTTTCTCTGTTCCTCCGACTACGTTTCACGCGTTCGCTTACATAATAATATAATAATAACTCGTCGAAGGACCGTCCGGCTGTCAACCGCTTGTCGTTTGACTTCTTCGATAATAAGGAGAAAGTGGGTGACGGACTCGCATTACCTAAATAATTATAAAGTATCTACGCTATTATATATCGATTTTTTTTTCACTGTAATATCATGAGAGGATTTCCGTCAAATCTTACAACGACGAAGAATTGTTTCGGAAAATGTGAGAAACGTCGACCCGAAGACGGTCGCACGTATATAATTCAACCGACATCATATTATTATATAATGGTTTTCGCTGTAGCAATGGCTGTGTGCCTGTGTAATTATTGGTATGCAAATCAATCACAAACCAAAAAAAAAAAAAAAATAGTAGGAATTTACTCGAATCGAGTACGTTTACCTTGGTTTACTCTTCAACGATTTGTCGACATCATGTCGTTGAATTATGAGGTGTAGTGTACAAAGTATTATATGAGTAAAGGCGACGAATCACACAAATCTGTTAAGTAAAATATATTATAGGTGGTATACACCGCGAAGAGGAATTCGATGTATGTAATAATTATTTGACATTGGAATTGAAATCCGGTTTGATTTTTTGATATTTAAATAACTTTATTTATTATTTTTTTTATTATTTTTTCGCTACAATTTAAATATTTCATTTTATGGCATTCACGCGTCTAGTGAAGAATTGACAAAATATTCACTTTTCAGTTTAAATGACAACTCCGTTTACGTTTATTTTTTTAACATAATTTTTTGTATTTCATCCTATATAGAAAGTAACATTTACATGCACGCATAATATGTTAATGTGTGTTTATATTATGTACGTTCTACGTTTACATTAAAACGTTTAAAAGAAAACGTTTATTTTAATGCAGGTTTAATCTACTCTTTAAACCCGACACCCTACAGTTGGCTCAAATCATTTCGAACTCTTCATCATCTATGAAGTTCTACAGTGCTCATAATATTATTATAAATAAAACACGATCGTGTATTTATTTAACACCAGAGACATAAATTTAAAGTGAAACGATATAATGTATGATGGAAATTATTAATACATACATGATTCAGGAATTCTTATTACTCACTACAGACACAGTTGCGAAATTCGCACCTGTGATGTTTAGGGACATTTATAATATTTAAAAACATCTTAAGCGCTTTTACACACTGTTCACCATTAATAAAGATTGGGTACAATTGTACAGTATTATTTTTAATAATTTTCGTTAAACAGAATATTGAAAAAGGTGAATTGAAATTCAATATCATTTCCGAACAGAATATTTTCATTCACTTACGTGATCGAGGAGTAAGTATATGTATAATAATACGTATTGTGAAAAATCTCTCTAAACGGTCGAAAACGATATATTTTGTATGCGAATTTGTTGCATAATCCGTCAAAAAACGATTACGCCATCACTGTAACGGTAAATTCGCATCTACTAGCGCTTGATAATAATATATTATTTTTCTCTCTTTCTGCCAAAAAAACGAGCTAGTAAATATTAATAATAATAATAATTTCAAAAAATCGTGACGCAACGACGTTAGGTATATTATATACATTAAGTGAATAAAGTTATTAAATAACGAATGATTATAATATTTGAAAATTTGTCAACAGACCGTCGAAATTAATCGCTAATCGACATGGAATCGCGTACCGGAAATCACACGACGGATGTTTGCAATTTTGTACCTATACCATAATATTATACGACAACGCGTCCACCCCAAAACATTATTAACCGAGTGCGTGTTTTTATTCTAAAATATGGTATAATATAATTAATAGTATGCTAATTCTTCATAATTTTTTCTTTTTTTGTTCTACCGGCATATAGTACCTACATACCTAATCATAATTTAAGAGGTGCGATGGTCTAACTGCAACTGCGACACCGAACGCCGGCAATGGGTAGTCTTTGAACGACGCGACGACGACGACGACTTTACGAGGTGAAAAAACAGTAAATTTTATTTCTAATATAACGAAATCGATTTCGCGCGAACGGCGGCGGAGGCGAATAAAAATCTAGGAGAGGGGTGGTACCTGATCGAAAATATACGCGGAGACTTGTCGTCGCGCCATAAAACTGTGTGCGAGCGAGCGCAATAAATCTGTCGTCGAGCGCATATAATAATATACAATACTACCACTACGCGACTACTGCTGCAGGCTTACTATACTGTTGTACGAATATTATTATTATTATTATTATAATTATGTGTACATTATATACCGCGGTGCGGGTGAGGTGGGCGGTGGTCGGCGGCGGCGGCGGCGGCGTGGGGTTGACACTGAGGTGGAAATTATTATTTCGAAATCGCTCGTCACGCGAGTGACACACGACTGCGGCGGTGGCGGCGACGGTGGCGGATGATTAGCTCTGCCGATGACAGTGGGCCCCGACCGATTTGTGCGTGTGCGTGTGTGTGTGTGTGTGTGTGTGTGTGTGTGTGTGTGTGTGTGTGAGTGAGTCTGCGTTGAGCCAACTAAATAGTACATAATAATATTTGTCATTGCGGCGGCGGATGTTCCACGACTCAGTCACAATCACGATGACAATAATGTTTTCGGCACGGAAAATTTGTAATCGCGTACGACTACAGCAACTACATAATATAATATAATAAATTAAAATAATAATATAATAGCGTCGTAAACACCCGAACGGGTGTCAACACGCGCGACGGCGAGAGATCGGCTAGAGACTTCATCCGCACGCTAGTTCGACAATTTCCGTTGAAATTTCGACGAGTCGTCGGAAATCACGTTATGGAAATCGCGCGATGAAATTTTCACCTTACAATACAACGGCGGCACAAATCTACCGACGACTTTTTTTATATTTATATAATATTATCATAATATAATATGTTTGACTGTCTGGTAGACGCGCGCGCTGCTGTGATTTATTCTTATTATTATTTTCATCATCATCATCACCATAATCATAATATATACGTCGTACGGAATTTATCAATTTTTTTTCAACCGGCGCTGTACTGCTCGTTGAATTTATTTTATACCCTCTCGAGTACGGTCATTGCAAAGTTCATTGTCATCCGAAATCGGAGAAGTGGACAAACGTTTTGTGGCTTATCCCTGCGAACCACTCCATTCCGCCATTATGTATCGAAGTATTCCAAAAAAGTACAAAAAAGTACTCATTATTGTTGTACTCTTGGATAAGGAATTAAAAGTGCACTTCGCCTAAACAAAACAATAATTAAAAATAATAATAACTTATAACGAAAAAAAAATTTAAAAAATTATATAATATTTTTAACGACTTAAAATTATGTGAAAAAATTATTTTCAAAATTATCAATAGTTTTTGAAATAATGAGCGGATTTTGTTAAGCGGATCATCCGCGGGTGTATATGATTTGTGCAGAGTCTCAGTTTATAACATATATAATATATTATTATAGTTATATATGTTATATAACTTGACGTCTTAAGACGTAATATCGTTAAACAATGAACACTGACCATTTATGCGATTTCGATGCGATATTATCTGCAGCAGCGATACACTTACATAATATGACGACGGTTCGTATAGATTCAAAAACGTCAAAGCCCGATCGTGATTTTCAATAATTTGCGACTGTGAACCGTATGTTATAATATTGTCGTGTACCCTAACTATATACCTACACAATATTTTATTTAGTTATTCATATTATATATATATATATATGGTAGTTGATCAATGTCGGAAATGCGACAATCGATTGGTCACGATATTATATATGATAACGATAATTATTTCGAGTAAAAAGAAGTCTTTTATTCCGTGGTGGAAAACGTGCAGTTTAGCGATTGTTCGTGATGAGATACGGATCTTCGGAAAAAAAGTTTTTTTGCCGCTCGTACGCGATGGTATGTTTTATTGTGCTGGTTCGCGTCCGTCTCGAAAGAACTGCCGAGCTCAAAGTTAATGCAATAAAAGCCGCGCGTTTTACTTAACGAAAAATACTTAATTAAAACCTACTGTGGAACAAATACGACAGTATTCCGTTAGTTTTATCGTCATCTCGTGAAGACGATTCGACGTCGGCCATAAAAAAAAAAAAAAAACAGTGACCGCGGCATTCTCTGCAGACGAGAAAGTAAGAGAGAGATAGAACAAGTTATTTTAATTACATAAAATAAAATCATGAAATATAGTGATTGATAATGAGCATAGTACTACCTACCAATACGTTTTGAGTATACGTAATATGCACGACCACATTATTATGTATATAATAATGTTAACATTTTAAAACACAGATTTATTCATAATGGACTGTATTGTTTTCTGCATATTATTGCATAAGTGAATATTATTTATTATATCTAATTTAATATTGTACAATATGTATGATCGAATGTATATAATATAATATTTATTAAAAACGTCTAAACTCTATTAAAATTTGAGAAAAAACCAATTAGTTTTTTTAACATGTCAAAAACTACAATCGACGACAGAAACATACAAACACTATGGATGGTCGTCAAATTTAATTTCAATCCATTCATCGGTTTTTTTGATTATATATTAGTTCAATAATTTTCTTTCAGTATATAATAATTAGAGCGGGGTACTGATAAGAATTCAGGGAATTAAGCTCCACAGCCTTATTGAAATTGATTGAACATTTTTTTTAATGCAGTTTCGACAATGTAATCGCAAATCATGGAAACTATGTATACACATTATATGTATGCATATTAGAAACTTATATTTTTAATTATTTCATATTTACCACTCGCCATTCTTCAAATATTTATTCGTATGCGGGCCGTGAGATGCGAGCTATACGTTTGGCAAATTAGCTATAAAAATTGGCGCTTTTTACACTGTGTAATATATTTTTATTGGCGTATGATCGCGTATTACATCAATAAATCGCTGTAAACTTCCTTGGACATTGGCCACGGTCCTTTCCTATATACGCGGAAAGTAAAGATTCGCGTCGCATGCGTGCGAGTTCGACTGCGATCGCCGTTAACGACTGAGTGTAAGGTCCGTATGATTAAAACCGCAAAAAAAAAGTTCATCGAAATAAAGAGGTACATATTAATAATAATAATATACTATGATGTACTACGTAGGTATATACACGCATTTGTTTTTCGAATTATCTGCCAGCCAATTCGCGGCCAATCGATTATTATCCGCATTTGTTTTATAATTCCGTAAAAACTGAGCGGGTTTTCGGACCTTTGCAGTAAAAAAAAAAAAAAAAACCGTTTGGTAATCAGTTAAAGTCGCTTCTCGTGTTGAGACTGTGTAGCAGTGCTGAACTTATCACAGAAATCGTCAAAGAAAACAATCTTTCGCGAAAGATATATAAAACGAACTGTTTTGTTGCGAATCACACTCCCTACACCCGTGCTCGCCACAGCGCAGTGTTCAGTCGTCGTATTAAATGTTTTCGCCCTAATTGAATTCGCATGTGAAAATCGTACACTGGTGTACACCGTAGAAAGTTTTTACTTTTGTGTTTGCTGAAAACGAAAAAAAAAAAAAAAGAACCTGAATAACGCGTTGAAGTAATCGATGGCGCTATACTCTTCTGCAGTACACTTTAATTAATTATAAGTACCTACCCACATAATATAGACAATAATGTAACATAAAAATTATTATTTCCGATAACCACCGGCACGCACTATTATAATATTATTTATGCGATTTGTTACAAAATGCGAATCTATCAACGTAAAAATATTCGTCGAAACGTCACCGACAGTTTGACCGAACGACTCTAAAGCTGTATTGACGTTTCGCCTATCATTAGCCACACAACAAATGAGAATTAAATTACAATACAAATGTTATATATTGGTAAACAATTTTTTCACTCTAATTTCGCAATAATATACTGTGACTAAAAATATGACGCATTTTTAATGTAGGCAATAATTTATTATTTTATTATATTTTAGTTTTATTGTTGTGTTTCTGATATTTTGTAAGCCGAGATTTTACTGCAGTAATGTATCACTATACTTATCAAGGGGAACTGTTTACAAAATATAAATAAACAATAGATATATTATTTCTATGGTAAACAATTTAAAAACAAAATCAATATAAATTTGAAATTCTTTCAATCAATAATCAGTATTTTTGGAGTACAATAATAATTACATGCACGATTACATATATGTTTTATGGAAAATAAAAATCATATACTTCAAATATTTGGCTTTAAAATTATTATTATAGTATAACATAATAATATTTATTGTAAGTGTTTAATTGTGATATAAATTGGGCAGAATTAGGTTACAGAATAATTATTTATACAAAAATAAAATTGTCAGTTGGGTAGTTCACGATGAGTTGTACATATTATTATGTAATTTAGGTGATGCTCCGATGTAATTGTCAACGTACGAGTACAAATTATTTGATTCCAATGAAGAATCATTCGATTTTCTCAGAACAAAAATATGGCGTATATTCGTAACCCGAAAAATTGCTAATTTGAAGATCTTCGTCCGACCACGACACAAGCACCGCGACAGCTGTCTCCGTCTCCGTCACCTACGCTCGCGATAGCTATTAAAAAACACGTAGGAACACGATAATATAGTGCAGTGGTTCCCAACCCGCGGACCGCGGTTGCTGGTCAAGGGTGAGGGTAGGTAAATTTTAATTTATGACATCAACCTTGGCGTTTTTTTATAATTTTAAAAACGTCTATATTTTTGGTTAGATTAGGTTATGTAGTTTATAGTCAATAATATGACCTGTCAATATTAGTGCGTGTGTTTATATATTTTACTATCGTATATTGATATACTTGAGTAAGTGCCAAGTGGGCCTCAACGTTTTTTTTGTTAAAAAGTCGGTGGTCCGCACAACTGTAAAGGTTGGGAACTGCTGATGCAGTTTTTTACGAGTGTCATAATAATATTATGTCGACACATAATATGGCGGCGGAGCTGATTAGTATCGTATAAGTAACTGCTGCAGCAGCGTTTCGTTCGCCTCCGATCTGCACATATCGACGTAACAATATATTATATTATTATTATTATTATTATTATTATTGTTTCACATTCGACCGGTGCACGCTGCTGTAGCTGTGCAGTCTTATGTATGTACCTACGATTATTATAATTATTTATGTTACTGCTGTTTATCGACATCGCGGTTTTCGCGCTAACCGCGTTATAAAGTGACGGTAAGCCTTATACGGTATAAGCTATTATAGCTATTACGGTCGCAAGCGTTGGAGGTAGGATAAATAGCCAACGACAGATACGTTACGCCCAAACCCGTACAGCTCAAGTGCGTGCGCGTGCACGTGCATTTTGAAAAATTAAAAAATTAAAACCATACAAAAACTGCGAAATATTTTTCAAAACTCGTCGGAATCATGATATTATAATATTATTACAGTAAGACTTCTGTGTAACGGTCACCGAAGTGATAATGACCGCTATTTAGAGGTGGCCAGAGGTGACTGCAGTTATAACAGAAGTGCAATACTTCCAGATGACCGCTATATAGAGTGTACGAGAAAAACAAATACACAACAATATGCGCTAACTAAAAAAATGTATTTATGACACGTGCGACACTGAAGTGTTATTTACTATGTACTATGTACGGTTTAAAATTAAAAAGTTGTTGCATATTAGAATTAATGTGTAGTGTAAATAATATTATAATTAATATGTATTAGAATTAAAAATATTGAGTAATATTATTAGTTTGTTTTAATTTTTTTTTATTCGAACACATTTTTTCGTAATGAGTTACTGTTTTTTTTTTAATGAATTAAAACCGTCTACGTCACCTTTTTGAAAAGTAAAAAGAGCAAATTAACTAGAGTTACCGTAAAAGTTCGATAAGATATCTAAAAACTGCCATAACTAATTTGGACAAACCACGCACTTTAAATTTTTTAGACATATTTTCTATTAAATTATCTTATATATTTTGACCGTAAATTTAGAGTGCTCGCTATATAGAGCCTAGAGGTATTAATGCATTTTTCCCATAACACTTGGCGGGATCAAAATAAAAAATAACCGTTACATAGAGATAGAGGCGACCGTTATTAATACGAACGTCGTTTTACTGTATACGCGTTTATATAGACATCGTCGCCGGTATTGAGACGACAGAACTTACTTATACTAACTTCACCTATACACGCGTCTAGTTGTGGTTAAGGTGCGTAATTCTATGTTTGGTGTAATTAAATTGAATTAGACTACTATAACATTTTAAAGATTGTTTCCAACGCGTCTAAATTATTTTTTTCTATGCGGAATTTCGATTAAACAATATTGTATTGCGCGGCGTGTGTAAAGGTACATTTCCCCGGCACCCCCACTTTAGACTTATATTTTTTATTTTTTTTTTGCCAGGGAAATGTACCTCGTGTGTAACGCATATTATTGTATTGTGTTTGCACATAATCCACTAGCGACTAGCTAGTAATTTTATCGGGTTTTGCAAGTATACTTTATTATTACGTAATATAATATTATGAGTTAACTCTAATCAGGCGGGCAAAAAACATCCGTTGAACGGATGTAAACAATAATAATAATAAATATAATGAATTTCGGTTATTAATTTTACAAAATTACTACGTGTGCCATAAAAAAAAAGGTCGCGAGGGGAACATCTACGTTCGCACACATAGGTATTATATACATGCAAAAACAGACACACTTCCGCCGCCGCCGACGGTAATTTCAGAGAGTGTTTATATATACTCGCAGCACGCGTGGACACTTTCGATAATAATTATATATATATATATATATTAATTGTTGGAAACTGAGTGCGTGTCGAAATTAATTTCTAGAAGTAAGTCGCATGAAGTACGAGCGCAATATTATTTATATACAAATATAATATGCATAGATCGGGGCTTGTTTCACGACAATAATGCAACAAATGTGCTTAACTACAGCGCCCTCGAGAAATGATAATACGAGATGAGTATAGAATCGAGCCCTGGGGGCAGGATACATTTTACATATTGTTTTCTGCAGAATGTAAAAAAAAACTGCAATATCCGCGTCCCTGAAATAGGTATATTCACTTTTTAATGTGACGACCCCCTAATCAGATGTCTTCCACGAACCCATACAACATTTATCGTGCACAGTACTGCGCCCTTCGATTGAAATCAAAACCATAATCGTACGGCAGTATACCATATTATACCTACGTACGAAATAATAATAAATACATGCGATCTCGAACGTTTTGCCGACGAGTGTCAGGACGCTACAGCCGACTGCAAGTTTTCAAAGGTATGAAAAAATTCTGATAATTGCATCGCTAACTATATTCCTAAAATGTTTGTATATGTATTTTGTATAGTCGCTCATTCGCACACTGCAGTCGGCGGGCCACGCACGTGAAACGGTATGGAAAACGGTCGGAGAAAACGATAAGAAGAATAAAAACCAATTTGTTTTCTGTAATCATTATTGCATTAGCAACCCTATACAACTATTCGTTTTTCGCGGGCCTACAGATCACCGTGTATAAGAGGTGAGCACTTTTTCGAAATTAAACGTATTCAAAATTGGCTTCGACATGCTCAACTCCGGGTGTAGGATTGCCCCTGCTTGTACCAACTCTCTGAACCACTCGGATACACTCGGATCACTTGCCCACACACACCGCGTCATGCAAACGAATATTATTGTAATCTTATAAGCTCGAGCGGAGGCGAGAATATTACGATACGATTTTCGAAAAACCGTACACGCCGAAAATGTCTATATATTATAATGTATTATTATTACGATGCTCGTCACTCCGGAACGCCGACCCAGCGGGTCTCGGCTCCGCTCTGCTCGGCGTAACGTGACGATAATAATATTGCGATATACCTACCTACCTACCTACCTACTGTCTACTGTTTGGCGAATGTGTGCGCGTGTGTGGTGTGAGAATGACTGACGGCGCGGCGCGTTGACGGCTTCGGACCATACGCTATATATACCTATAATATATGATATAGAACGAATACGACGAGACTGCGAGATGACGTGCGCCTCCGAGGGTATCAATATTCATCAATCTTTGGCACGTCATAAAGTTAACGCCGCCGAATCCCACGGCCGGCCGTACCTACCCGTACATATATATATATATAATAACATCGTATTATTATATATAGCGTATATACTCATATATATATATAATAATATAATATAATATATATATATATAATAATAATATAACGTGGCACTTCCGTGTGACTTGCACCGTCGGCGGACGTTGATGGAATGGTTTCCGTAAAACCATATATATATTAAACTTCATCCCGCGGGGCCTCGGCTCCTAATACGTTATTGTTTGGTCAAGCGAACGCCCGACGCGGCGACCGACCGACTCCTATCGCTCACCCGAGTTTCGCGCGAATAATAATAACTTCATATATCAGTATGATATAATATTGTAGGTGCACGATATAATAATAATTATAAGAGTCCGAATTTGTATGCGAAAACATATTTTTTAACTTACCTGATGTATGCTGTTTGATGGGAATACGAAATGTTCTTGAGTTGTATAACGTCCTGTAGACTCTATAAAAAAAAAGTCTGTGTTGCGTATTTGTGTATATGTATTTGAGAATATTTTCGAGTTTTCAAAGTGGTTTCGTTATCGAAGGCGACGTTTTTAAAAGTCAAATATACCACAATTCGAATCAGTTTAAATGGTACAAAACGTTATTTCAACCACCCTAAGTAATGTATGACCAGTACCAAAAGTTCTGAAAAAAAAAAATGGATTTCAACAAGATAAAAAAATTGTTAGAATTATTTTGAGTGAGGGGCAACGACGAGATACTTCCACATAAATGATCTCCTTTAGTGAGGTCACAGACCTAAAGTACGCAAATAAAACATCTGTAGACGTTGAGCCACCGTTTAACATATTATTATATGCAATACAATAGTCAAGGACCGCCGTATTAACATTACTTCTGAAAGTTTGAACAGCATAATAATATTATATCATTTGTGCATGTTAATTTTTCAAAAATAAATAACATTATACAACGATTTATGAGAAATGAAATAAGTACCTTATTTTTGCTGTTCAATCGATATATTATTATACATATTATAAGCAACGTACACGTGGTGTTTGCTCGCGAAAACGCATTTCTCACTGCAATAATTATAATTTCGATATTATGGGTACACAAAAAGTCATATATAGATTGTGTAAACTTTATTTTTTTCCCATTACTTTTGACGAACTCTCGTCTCGGACCCGCGGCACTGTGCGCCGTCCTCGCGGTACACACATTACGTACACCGCGTGCGCGCAGCGTGTGCAACCGGCGTATAATACAATATACCGAGTGAGTCGCTCGCGCGCAAAGTCTTCAACTTAAATCCTCTTCGTGTGCACGAGCCGCCGCTTCGCGTTTCCAGACCGCGGGCTGGCTGCCGCGACTCGTTTTAATCACCGTCACCGTCGTCGTCGTCGTCGTCGTCGTACGGCGAGAGCGGTTATATTATTATTATTATTATTATTATTATTATTATCGTTTAACCGTATACGCGGTATAATGCGGTGCATATATGACGCGGTATACATATATAATATATACGGTACGGCGGCGTGTGTTTATTGTGCAGTACGCGTCTACCGCGGCCGCCAGCCACGCGACAGTCGTTTTCGGTCGGGCCCACCGCACGAGCCTGCCACACCGGCTAAACGTGTGTGCTCACCAAAGCGTATACGCGAGACGCCGCCGCAACGATACGTTTTATCCGGCTCGAATTTATGTTGCGGGCAATCGTGTGCGCGTCGGCCGCGAGATAATAATTTTGTCGTTGTCGTTTTGCCGTCTTGCGGGGCGGCAATTAAAACGTGTCTCTCGCTCTTAGCGGTTTTACTGTGGATCCCGTTTGGGTACAATGTCGTCATTGCGATAATAATTGTATACGCGATATATTATGTGATTATTATTATTATAACGTCGTAATGTGATAATAATATTAGAATATCATAATACGGCGGCCGAGCGCGTGGCTCGAGCGCGAAACGCCCGACTTGACAAAATCGTCACATTTTTATTTATTTTTTTTTTTTACTCCCGATACTGACTATAAAATACGATTTTTTTTTTTTTTGAAAGGGTGCTCTATTATAATGACTTAAATAAATAAATGACTGACTTTCTAAAATTATTCACTTAATTTAAAAGAAGGTCCCGCCAAATCTAGTTCTTGCAGTTTTACAGTAGATTTAATTCAATAATATATTAATTTTATTATCACATAACGTATAGATACACACAAGAGGCCCGGCTAAAATTCGACATACCTGAGCACCTTCACGACGCACATGGCCCTGCCGAAGACACCATTCAACAATTTTTATTATTTATGAAACATATTAATTTGCACAATTTAGTTTAAGTAATAATAAAAGCCAATGATCCTGTTATCAATGATTTAACTTTAATAAAAAAAAATATATATAGTTTATATTATTATATAGGTATTTAGAAATATAAAGTATAGAGCACTACATAAGAATAATATTATAATCTTACATGATACTTAAAAAATATTTTAAAATTAAAATTTCCGTATCTAGACTTATTATTTTGACGTATCTTATAATATTAACAAATCATAGAACGAACTACGACTATAATAAATAATAATATTATACCAGAAAATGAAAACATGACAGTGGTGTAGCTAAATTGCCTATCTAATACTCCGTGTCAAAATAATTATAATATAATATTATTATGATCTATTATATTATTATATTTAGTAAGGTTATCTGGCCAAACTGTAATACGCAGTGCACTCACCACTCGCGAACGTGTATGTAAAATATTATTGAAATTTATTAAAACAAAATTTAATAATATATTTATTCCATACGTTTTATAAGATATCAGAAAATGTTATGACTTAAAAGGTTAGTGTTCAATATCGCCGGAACGAAAAAAGGCAAAAGATGTATAGAGTTTACCAGTAAAGGTTGTCATTCTAGTTAAATATGAGATGACGTAAGATAATTATTATACCCATTTAAAAATATTTTACTTAAAAACCGTGCATTTTTAAATGGTTGACAGAATTTTAAATTTTCACGATGAAAGAAAATGTGTTAAAATACAACAAATTATAAAAAAATATTGCAACGATAATAAAATATTGTTTAATTAATTTTGACACTTAAGCTGAATCTGATTTAGGTGTACACAATATTATAACTGTCAGTTGTTGCATGAGAAATTTTTTTTATTGCTAAAATTTCAACACCAAAAACCATTATGAACACTTAATTAACTATTATAGCTATAAACTGTTTCAGAAACTTTGTAATTTATTATATTATTAATGTTTATGATAAACACTAATGATTTCAGTATCTCAAAAGTAAAAGTAATTTTTCAATAACTCTTACTTCCTATAATGTATTATTTGTTTTGTATAAATCTATTTTCTACGATTTAAATCATTTTAAGTATAAAGCACACAATTATTATGAGGTTTTAGTTATCCACAATACTTTAAAACTAGTTTAATGTATAAAAACTTTAATGTTCGATAACTGGATTTTATAATGAGGTATCTGTTGGAATCTTTGAGTTTTCCTAATATACAATATAGAACAAAAGAAAGGTCGGCATTTTGAACGTTTTGAAAAGCACTTGATCCATATGTAAAATAGTATTGTATACCGGAATATCTAAACTTATTATTATATGCAGAATATAGAGTTAAAAATAAATCTGAATACTTGACTTGAAAATTTAATTTTATATTCAATAATATAATATAATATATTTATTTTAATTAAATTAAGACCATGCATTTACTTATGTAAAATTCTGTATAATATCCAATAGTGGCATAAACGTAGAAAATCGGATCTAGTTGGCACTTTGGGTAATCAAAAGTAGTAAAATCTCTGTACTTTTCAAAATAATTGTGAAAAATGGTTAAATTGTACCTCAACAGTTTTCAAAAAAAAAAAACAAGTAACTTGAAATGTTGACCAAATATTATTACAGTGAAACATCCCATAACGGAAACCATCCAATAGCTGACGTTTCTTTGAGAACTGGACCATTTTCATTACTTTCCAATAGGAAAACCTCCGAATAGTAGACACATATATTAATCTTTATTAAAAAATAATGAAAAAACGACGACAGAAAAAGCCCTCACTTTAGTATATGACTCTAGTCTATACTTGTTATGGGACGATAAGATAAGATTACGATGAATACCGACGATTATGACGAAAATATTAACAATGTCTTGAGTCTTGACTGCCAATGTTAAGTGCATTTTATTAGTTAGTGACGGTTTTCGAAGCAATGAGTTAAAAAATAAGCGGTTGTCGCTTCACAAAAAAGTTGATTTATTAAACTTTTGTCAGAGTAACAAAAATCCAGGAGTCATCTATTTTTTTAATTTATATTATTATTAAATATATACATATTGCTTTCTTCTTAAATATTTATATAAATGTATATTTTAACAGTACATACTAAAATGATTATATTATGTATGTAATATGTATCATTAAAGCATTAACATTATTATTTTGAATTATTATTAACAACATTATATTAACCTTTTATGAATTTAAAAAATTTGACCCCTCTGAATAGTGGACAAAATTTCGGTGACCAAGAATATCAGCTATTCGGAGGTTTCACTGTATTATTTTTTTTAAAATTATTATGTATTCAAAAATGTATAACATTTTATATTTTAATACTTTAGGCATGAAAATGTATAATATAACGTCCCTCATAATTTCCTATTACTGGAATTTAAAAAAAACACATTAAGCCACTTACAATGTTTGATAAGCGTTTAAAGTTCAAATGTTGACAAATTGGATATAGGTACAAAGGTAAAATAATGATGTATCATCCAAAGGATTCCGTTCTCTGCAATAATTTAATGTTATAATTCAAAAAATATTGATCGTATAGAAACTTGAAACATTTCACTGTAGTTATTTAGATTATAATAATTGTCTATACACAATGCAATTTAAAATATCTAAACTAGTTGTCTAGGTATTAAAAAAAAAAAAAAAAAAGAATTACCGTTTCCGCTCAGAATCGTCTGACGTATGCAATGATTTATAGCTGAATTCAAATTAAAAACATCCATTACATCTAGTGACCTGTCTCAATGACTATAAGTCCACTCGCATCCTACTATACAGCAAAGCGACTTCCACGAATTATTTCCTTAACTGAGAGATATCTTGTATCATTTTTTACTGATTTAGGATTAAAAAAAAAAACACTTTCTGTACATATCTTCAGGATATATGTACATCATACATTTATGTAATAAATAGTAAAAAATGTTACGATAAAAAATAACTTTTAATGTATTTTTTTAAATACTCAATGAATAATAATTATAATGTGCAATGTAAAATATACACTTTACTTTTAAATATATACAATATTAGCATTAACATTTTTTGATTAAATATTGTATAATGTAATAACTTTTTTTTATATTTTGGATTATTATTATTATTATTATTATTGTAGGTCATTATGGCCTATATTCAATAGTTTCTCAAACGTCATTTTAAAAGATTTATACTGAACCTAAATGTTATAAAGTACCTACACACGTATTTAATAATTTATTGAGATTTCGTAAATACCTGATAACCGATGTGTAATAAATAGGTACTTAGGCAATAGCTATACTATTTATTTAACGTATTATTACTTTCTATACATTTTTTTTTACTTTCATTAAAAATTGACTAATACATTTAATGTTTTTTGCAATGAATTAATACTGCATTATAATCGGTCCTTTTCTAATAACAATTCAACTACTAGAGGTCTATAAAAAAAATATTTACTATTAAAATAATGTGTACGCGTGGAATAAAAAGTACTGTTTTAGTTTTAACCGATGTAATGTACAATATATATTATATATTGAACTTTAAATATTATATTTCAATAAAAACCTAACAGGTATTTGTAGGTATGTATCAAAACACGAGAGATAACAAATTGGTAAAATATTTCTTCAAAATGAATATCTGAATACTTTACTTTGTACGTTTTTGCGTCTCAAAGCAATATATTATAACGTATACAGAAAATGTTTTCTAACATTTTAAGACTGAAAAAAAACTACTTCTATAAAAGTATGTGAAGATTTCAATGCAAATAGTTAAGTAGTTAACGTATTCGGTGTACCTTTATTTATGGGATGCTACTTTTTTAGACACTTAATAATACATAATATATCCAATGTAACTGTGAATGCTATACGTCATAGAAACAAATGTTTTTTTATAATGTTATTATATACATTAGCAACTCACATAAAAACGTTTCAAGGTTTATTGACGATGTAGTAATAAAATTAGTTTGTTTTAATAAGCTATACAATTTTTTGTTTTAATCGTCTACGGGACTTATCGTTATACACATTGAGTGGTGGACGATACTTGTTATAGAACTTCTTAAAATAAATAACAGATTACTTCGTAAAATTAAATGTATTTATTTTTTTGTTGCCAACACTCACGCGAATAGCAAAATAGGTTTACATAAGACAATATAAGCCAGCGCTTATGATAGCATTGTTAGAAATTTATTTCAGTTAAGACCTTGAAAAAAGTTGGTACCAACTCCTCATAAACTCAACTAGTGGATTATTATTATTATCAAACAATATTCCTCTTGAGTCGGCGTTACCGCAAAAATGATAATAAACTTCGTTCATATAGTTCATCAACCTGCGCGTAGTGTGTAGGTTAAACATCTTCAACAGCGCATTTGTTTTGAACATCAAAGTAAGCCGTAGAAAAGCGATTTGGAGATTTTATTTATTTAAAACATAGTATATTATTATTATAATTATAATATGACATTTCATTAAATTAAATATTAATCCCGAAATAAAAAATGTACCAAACTTCACTGTATTATACATTCTCGACGGTGCAGACTTTAGATAATATAATATTTATGATACCTACACACCACCAATACCGTTTTGCGAGTTACTGATGACACTGTTATAACTGTATGTGCAATGATTACAATAATGTACTGAAATGTCTGCGATTAACATTTCATATTTGAATTGAAAAATGTCATAGCAATATAGTATAATATATACTGTGGTAAAATAAAATACGTTATCTCTAGACAATGATTAAAAACGATATATATATTACTATAATAGTGAATTATTGCATTATATAAAGTTCATTTACCGGCGAATAAATTCAAACGAGTTGCGCAAGGACACGTCAAATTGATCGTTTTATATATTCTTTGAAATTATTATTATTATTATTATAATAATTAAATGACATTTCTTTTATGCGTATAGTAACTAGTAATATACAAAAATGATATAATAATACGTTGGCAATCTGGTCGGAATTAATGTTTGTGAATTTGATCTCGTTACCCTCTGTACATAAAGAGAAACTGAATTTGACGAAAAAAAATAAATAATAACTATACACTGCAAAAAGAGGGTAGATCCGGCGGTGGTATACGTATGAAATTTGAAAGGGGAGAAATCGTACAGAAAAACAATTATTAATAAATCATTATTTTCTTGGAAATGTCGGTAGGTAAAATGTCGGCGACAGGAAAAGGGACGTTAAAATCGTGGGCAGGGTGGCAATAAAACATATAAAAAGATACCAGAAATCACGAAGCGGTTTTTTGAAATCACAAATCATGCGTTGACATTTGGGAGATAACATTTGACTTTTATGGAATGTAAATAATTTTTCGATTTTGGTACTGTCGATTTTCAGCGTTTCAGACTCTGCAAGAGAAGAAGGGAAAAAATAAATAGCAATAAATACAAAATAAGTACTAAGTTATATCATTAATTTTGTTTTATTTTCGTTTAAATGGTTTCATTTAATTTACGAACACAAAATGAGATAAAATTTATATTTTCGTTACATATTATTTAAAGTAAACATTTATTCTAAATAAATAATAATAATACATAATTTGAATAAATTACATTATAGTGAATGGGTAGGTTTTATAATTAGTACTTGGTGAAACAATTATTATAACTTAAAATTTATTGCACCTTTTATGTATATTGTATATAGTACCCACTATTTGGTACCTTTGTCTTTACATTTGTTTTAATTATTCAACAAAACGTCTAACTATTATATGACCTAATAACAATATATTTTTATTAAAGACATTTAAGTAAACAATATAATATTATTACGTATAAAATGACGATGGGATGTAACATGGTAATTTTATTTTTACTTGCTAATCACAAAAACAAACCACTCTTTGAGTACAAATAATATTTATATTATCTATTTATTTTGTTAAATGAAAGTTTCCGGCGTTTCAAAGCCTGTGTCCTATATTATAAGGGGGAGGCCTCCTAGGCCAGGGCCCATAATGCGATTTAAGGTTCAATTAAAACATTGCTTTATGTATAATATATACTATATAACTTAATTATAATATATTATACTGCGTGGCCCGTAAATACTTTTGATGTCATACCTAACATTTTTCGTTTTTTGATAGTAAATATAATATTATGAATTATGAAAATTTGAATTTAAATTGTATACCTACTTGCTGATAAGTGATCTCCTTCAGTGCTTAAGAGTTAACAGTCTAGACATATGTCAACGGTGCGTTCAATTTTTTAGAAATGGATTTTCAATTTTCATCCACTTTTATTTACATTGTTTTCAGGAATTATTTAACCGTAGGTTGATTGAAACAGTTTTTGAGAAATCAACAAGGATATGTTAGATTGTCTGAAGTTACTTCGATGACGATTCATAGCAATATAACATTAAATATAGATGATATTGACAGTATTATTTTTTCTAAATATATAGAAATAATTTCTATGTAAAATTAATTATTAATTTTACATAATATTTATAGTATAATAATAAATATTTAAAAAAGAAAATGGCCCCATTCCTTATTTATTGTGTTGCTTATAATATCATAATATGATAATATTATGAACCGCCCGGCTCTCTAAAAAAAACGTCTATACAGTCAAACTTACTAAAATGTATATCAGACCATTGTGTTATACACATTCCAATATTATGTTAAAAATAACAGAATAAAATGGCTGAACGTACAAATGACTATGTTTTGCTAACTCGCTGTAACGTCTTCTCAAGCTTTACCCGAATAATTATTTATACATTTTGAACTACTAACAAGTATTTACAAATTAATTTAATAGCACATAGTGCATATACCTATTATATCTGCAGTGTGCTGCAAATCATCATCACGTTTCCAGCTTATTTTCACGGTTTGATTCATTAATCTCGGTTTCAATTTCCAGATTTAATTCACGCTGTGTACAATATGCGTTTTGGTTATTATAATACCTACCTAATATGTGAATATGACGTGTAAACACGGGTTGGATTTGAAAAAAACATGATTCCGATGGCTAATAAACGTCCATATTTAAGAAACTACTACTGTTCAAATATTTCACTACCACTCGAACTATTTGGGATTAAGAAAAAATACATCCTTTGATTTGTTATTATTTATCACATTAACATTTACGAGTACGTAGCAAATATCATTGGCCTCGAGGTGTAATGGATTTACATCGGGTTTAACTCGTTCGATAAACGTTTTAGTATTATAAAAATATTCAAGTCAACAGCGTTTTGACAAGTTTTATAATTACCTTTGCAGTCGTCCGCTGATTTGTATGATGCATATTATAATATAATAATATACCTATACTGAACTCCGTTTTCAGTTAATACGACATCATTGTAACGCGTGTACAGCACATTGCCGCACAGGTCGATCATATAATAATATATTCAGAGCACATTAACCGTGACAATGCGATTTGTACGTCTTTAATACGTATTATATAATAACATATAAATATATAATCTCGTTGAAATCAAACGGACATTTTTCGTGCCAACACTTATCCCGAATCAGCCGTCAAAATTCCGATTTTAAATATTATATTGTTAACATAATATTATTGAGTCATAAAATCGTTCAACTATAAATTATTATAATATTATAATATATTGTTGCCATACGACTTTATCAACTGGGAAAACTACGGATTCGCCGGTAGCGCCATTTCCGTTCAAAGCAGTCCACGAACGAGCTGTCTATTTTCTAATGTAAAAACCGCTTCGAAAGGCACTCGTATTTTTAACCTCTGTAAAAGAGGCCAAGTTTCGTATTTGATAGTTTCACGCCCGACCGTCGTCGATGACTGCGACGAAGACGAGTACCAAAATATCGAAAAAAATCTCGTTGTCAAGACGTATATTATTGTGGTTACCACGTATGTGTGCATTTCGATCACGGCTTATATACCGCATGTACCATGTATCATTGTGTAGAACGGTATTTTGAATATTTAAAATCGGCCGTTTCCAGAAGAGATCACCCGTCGCGAGACATACGACACGTCATACCCGCTCGACCGGACTGAATGACGCCCGGACAGACGCCGCGGCGTACAGGGTGTATCCGGAATCGAGGGATAATGTCTGTTATTTAAACTTGATTTCGGTATAAAATATTGTCAACTGTTCAAGACACTCCTAACAGTCCTTATCCCGTAAAATATAATATGTAAATATCATAAAACTGTGACGACTTAATAATGTAGGTATACGCGCGAGTATCCGACGGGCGATGTACCTCGACCGTGGTATGGTACGTATAGTTTTGGTATATCTGTTACTATATCATAATAATATAAACTAATAATATTAATGCGCTTGTCGTGTGCCGCGTAAACGCGTTTGTTTAAATATTGTTACATTATTAGGAGTGTGTCTGGTACAACAATATCTGGTCGACGGGAATTAATTTTTCAGACGTTTCAACTCCATTTGTCACGACGACGACGACGGCGGCGGCGGCGGCGGCGGAGACGAGTGCGCGCGCGCGCTCGCTCGTGTAACCAAATACTACTTTTTTTTTTTATAAAATTAAAACGACCGTTTAAAAATTATAAGAGAAATATCCACCGGAGTCCGTTCAGAAAAATTGCCGTCGAAAATCGGTCGATTAATCACTCGGACTATCGAGTAATATACACATATTATAATATTATATATATATGCGTACAACGACAACAACAACAACAATAATAATAATAATAATAATAGTAATACAGTCACTATATTAATACATTACACGATGACGCCCGTCATATTCTCCGTGTTCGCACCAATCATGACGTTTTAATTCGAACACCAGTAACGTTCCGTGGTAATAATATAATATTACGTTGCATTATTAGTATACGACGTCTCGTACCGCCCGTTTTAATACCGGTTATCATTATGATGACGAATAATTATTATTATCCGATTCGTCTTTGATTAGGATTTTTATCGCATTTTCAAGATATAATAGAAATTACATTTTTTTGTAATTTTTTTTTTTATTTCGAGAAAATCTTAGGGATGGAATGTTTCACATAAGACGTTTTCAATGAAAATAATGAATGACCATATTATACCTACACTACCAATTAAAGAATGAAATGTATCCGCACTTCCAGCTGCTATAGGTTCGGTTATGAAAACGTAGGTACCTACCTACTTACTTGTTCGTACCGTGTATATTAAATTATTTTTTTCGGACTAAAAATGAAAATCACAAATTAAAAAATATGAAGACACGTATTATTCATAACTACTATTCTCATTTTTCCATTTGTTGGTCGTTAATAAATTATTTTAAGTGTATTTTTCGGAGTTTTTAGGTCATAAATACATTTTTAATGTCTTTAGGCCATTAAAATCCGAGCCCTAGCCATAATTTGACATCACGGTTTGGTATACGATCCAACGCTGCAAAATAATATATGCGTATAATATCGCGTATTATTATTATACTCGAACTCTGCAGCGTTAAATCACGACGGCATAATCTACCCTCGGTTCGTCAACGATCGCGGGTTTCACGACTTGGTTTTTGTGAAATTTACTAAAAAAAAATTTACGATAATAACGTACCTATATGTAACGTGCCCACAGTGTATAAACACGCTCGCCGATGTTTGCTCGTCGTTCGCGAGTCCTCCGACGTGGTCTTATACCAAAATCGTGTTGCAGCGTTATTATAACGATTATTCGATTTTTGTTCAATTAAAAAAACATAAGCCGCGGCGTCTTCGACCGCTAATTTTTTTTTATAATCCGCGCACAAGTATAAACACTGCATCTCGGGATTAAAGTGCACCGAGACCTTTTTTTTAAATCGTATTTAATACGTGCGCTATACGGCGCTCTTCGGTTGATCTCTTTTCTCGTATAGTGCATTAGTTTTATTTTCGGCAACCCTGATTCCGCCCCGCGGCGTCTAATGCACTATATATATATATATATATATATATAAGCTTTTTCTGTACATACATATGTATACCCATATATATAAATATATGTATATAATACACTCGAGAATTCCCCTTTTCGATATTCCCACGTGCACAATCGACACGTGGTGCACTGTGAGGACGAGAGTCGTCCAATTACAGTATGGATACTATTATGTACGGACACACGGCGGCCTCAAAGCAAACTTTTATTAAAAAAAAAATTAAAGGAAAACAACAGAGTGCACAATCACATTTCGGTTCTCTACAAAATGTTGTAATAAAACGGCTGCGATGTATACTAAAAATTATAAACCGTTTCGATCTAAATTTCATTTGATAAATGTGCATTTGTCGTTTGCAGTTCTTATGATATAGGAGGTATACCATACTATGATATGATATTACAAATATAATATATACCGGTAAGACAAATTTTAAAAAAGGTCGGCAAGTGAGTACCGCTCTGCTGTATAATAGTAGGCGTCGAGTGGGTCGTTGTGATGGGTTTGTTAAATTTGAATTCAATGATATATCAAAGTACCAACTGCATTTGTCGCTCCGTTCTGAATTTAATAATAGTTCTAACAAAACATATATAATTTAAAATTGTTCAAATGTATAGTGTTTTCATTTTTTTTCATCCAACTTTACCTCTAAGTATACATAATATATATAACTCACGAACAATTATTCAAAACCAACCTCGTTTTCGCACTTTCTTTTATTTTACTTTTTGGTCGCACGCAATATGGTCTCTCCAGTTGTCTATATTTGTACCTACAATTAAGTGTTTTTAAACACTAGTTTTGTGTAAATACTGCGGTAATAAACTTATCATAACGTCGTTGTCTGCCTCGGTATGTCCCTCCTATATTAAATTATATTTTGAATCTGCTATAAAACATTATAATATATTTTTTTTATTTTATAATTTAATTTCATACGTTTCTAATAATATATTAGAGTCTATAAACGATAAATTCACAAACCATGTCGGTTGAACCACTCCTTACCTGACACGCACAAAATCCAATTGTCCGGCGGCCGGCAATCAGGGACTCTATTCGAGATTGGTTGGATGCTGACTCGAAAAGTTATGTGACATAGTCGTGTTTTGATTTAAAAGTGGCAAACCTAAAGATGTCTGCTTTCTCAGTACCGTCATTTTTGAGTACAAAGAAAAGGCTGTCCGTGAACGTCATACAGAATGGAAACTGTAATCTAAGAGCCTTTTAAGTCAAATGTCACTATAAATGTGTGTTTGGAATTTGTCGTGAGATTATCGCTCTGCAAACATAATACAACGGAATTCATTAGGTATACCAACCACATTTTTTTCTAACTTGCTTCGCAAATGCCGAATATGAATACTTACTGTGGCTTACTATACGATGCTTAAATTATATTGATTGTTTTTAAATATTATATAGTATTCAAGTTTTTTATTATTTATACCCTTACATTCATATTAAAACAATAAATTACAAATAATAAAAACTTTAATAAATATTATTAATAAAATAATTCGTTAGATTTTTTAGATAGGTGCTTATATTATAATAGTATATTTATAACGAGAGGAATTACAATGTTGTATATTATCATTATTTAAAAAGATATAAATCGAAAATAAAATAAATGGTTTTAAAAATCATACATTAATCACAGGTACAATATAATAATATTATGATGTATAAGAATACGAAATAGTCGATCAGCTCGGAATATAAACTAATATACCTATACTTACATAAAATTGGGTTTTTTTTTCATAATTATTTAAATATTTTCATTCAGTGCAAAAACAACGGTTGTACATTTTTAAGAACTTACACTTTCAGTGCAATCGTGCACCCCGAGAGATCAAAAAGGATGTAATTACTCACCGAGAAGCGTAGCAGCCCTCATAAGGGAGGATTTATCCCTCGTTAAGCGACTAATTATAATAAAAAATAAAAAAAAACAGGAGACAAAAATCTACGAATTAATAAACAATTAAATTTGTTCTGAGCACCGAAATTAATTATACCAGAGCGATGTGCTTATACTTTTGACTACAGAACCGTTAAAATACGCACTAAACCGGACGCGCGTTATTAATTTTTTTATCAGTCTTACATATTAATTCGTGAGACGACGGAACAAAAAACGATTATGAAATGAAATACTTTTCGTTTTTGGGATATATTGTGCACGTGCGAAATAGCTGAAAAGTTCTTTATTTGCAAGCGCGAATAAAAATTATTTCAAACACGCGTTGAACTTTATATCCACCTGCAGTAATCATCGGTGAATTATGTTGTTGTGATATGAGACGGACAAGTAAACATTTGAAAAAAAAACAACCATTTCTACGTTATAATAATATATTTAACTTGACGTGTCTATTACTTTGTGATGCACCTGCATCATAATTTTTATATTATTGTGCATTTTACGGGGTGCAAAGGCCACTATTATATATTACGATGATTCGCATATCACAGCTGATATAGTAATGTAGTCATAGCTAATATGATTGCAGTGCTCTTACGTCGACGATTATCTCACGAATCAAATAATTTCATAGAATAATTTATTATATTATAATATTATTATGACTTTATCGATCATGTCTTAATAATATTATAAAAGTATTAGTAAATTAAGTTCAAAAAATATTTTGCGTTGGAAAGAGACACTAAATATGATTTTTGTCATTTTTTTTTTTTATCATTTATTTAAATATACACAATCTGTAAATTTTGTTTTAATTTTTGTCATTAAGTAAACAATAAAAAACAAACAAAAGATTGTAAAAAAAATATAAAAATATTGTTTTTATAAACTTTTAAAATTATGTAAAAAAAACTATATTATCAAACGGGTTAATAGTTTGTTTTTTTTTAAACAACGAAGTTTCATTATTTTGACAATAAATGCATCACCCGATATAATATATATTATCGTGTGCTTGTGTGTATGTGTTTACTGTGTTCACTTCAAAACGCATGCTACACGCCCAAACTACTTGCGCTGACAAAACCTTAAAAATATATCACTATTACGATAAGAATAAGTACAGAAAAACTTGATCTCTAAACGTTGCACAGTACACGAACGGCGTAGGATCACCATGTTTCACAGTGTTACTGGCCTAACGTCTATGTCGAATCCTTTAAAATGTCCCGCTGAAATTGAACACTGCACGTTTCCTGAAAAATAATTTGATTCTTAGTATAGTATGTAAAACTATACCTACGTCATCGTAAATTATTATAACATTATTACCAACGGATTAAAAAAACATTATTCAAATTTTATCGACCGAGAATCGTTTAATCGACTATTACAATATCGTTCTCGGACACGATTGCGGTTGTGATAGTATAACATATAATTTCTTTCTGTTTAGGCGACAAGTGTAATCCTGCAGAATCGGCGGCTCTAAAATTGAGTCTCACGAGCCAAACAATATACACGCGATATATTTAAGAATAACAATAAAACGGAAGAACGACAGAGGAGAAACGAATAAAAGAAAATATATATAAAAATCGAATGGACGACGACGACTACGACTCTCGAAGTGTACGGACGAAAATCCAATACGCGCGTTGAAGGGCACTATAATAATAATAATAATATAATATACTCGTCGTCGATCGTTTGCTCTTTACCGGACGTGTCCTTTGTTTCCTTTTTTACCCCGGTTTTTCCAATTTTTTTTTTTTTTTGTCCATGGAGTACGTGTCACCGTCAGCGGTCAGATGTTAAAAAAAAAAACGCTGTACGGAGCGGGCGAGGACTTTAATTTTCCTCGTCAACGGATTTTCTCAATACCCTCATACGAGCGCATAAGCGCATATATATATATATACACACACACGCCCGCCCGCTTACGTATAATGCACGTCCGTCGTCGACGTCGAAGTCATCGGTCGTATAATAATAATATAATATAATACGTATAGTACGTGTTATTATTATTATTATTATTATTATATAGTCGGCAGCACAACTACTACAGTCGTCTTTTTCGTCGAGTGGTTTATCCTTACCTAATCTACATCCGCGTGTATATATATAGATGGGTACTCCGCACAATCGTATTATTATTTTAATATTCACACGCGGAGAGGACGCTCGTGCCGAGTGCGTGTTTAACTCGATTTAATATAACAAGCGCATAAGTCGGTGGTGAAAAAAATAAAAATCTTTTGCCTTTGATAAAAAACACCGGTTGACTTGGTGGGCATCGTCTTGTGACAGCAGCACCCCAGACTGCGGTCGGCGGTAATCTGCATTTATATTCACTTATTGCCGTTCATCGGGTTAACAATTAACGAGCGTCTCGGTGGTTTTTGGAACGGTTTTCTCGAGTTTTCACCATCCTTAGATCGCCCAAATGCCTGCGTCTTATCTTCGTGTTTCGGTGAAAAAAATTAATGATTTTTGCCTTGGATACCCGATAAAAAATACCTGTCGACTTCGTGGGCGCGATCCTGCTACGGCAGTGCCCTGCCAGACGGCGGTTGTCAGTAATCTGCATTTATTCACTTATTGCTGTTCATAGGGTTAACAATTAACGAGCGTCTCTGTGGTTTTTGGAACGGTTTTCTCGAGTTTTCACCATCCTTAGATCGCCCAAATGCCTGCGTTTTATTTTCGCGTATCCGGGACTTTTAGTCGATATAATTTTCTTTATTTACTTCGACGTACCGTAAGGCATAAAATATAACGACACGACATTACAACAATATTGTACATATATTATATATATACACATATTGTTCCATATAATATATGTATACTATTATGTATGTACACACTATATAATATACACAGTGTGCGCGCCAGCTTCGAGTTCTTATATTATACTGCACCCATACAACGTATAATATATAATATATATAACGTACGCAATAAAACTAAATAATATATTATAATATTATTATGTTATTATAGAAAACGCGTGGCGGGGCAGAGTAGTATTCTCGGCGAGTGACGTGCTGCGGATTAGACAATTTACTGCCTACAGGTACTCTGCTGCGGCGGCGACGGCGACGGAAGAACGCGATAAGGTCCGTGTCGAAAATATACGCACCACTAAAATATTATTATGATGAATCGTCGACGGCGGTGCGACTACGTCTCCGTTGCGTGCGCTCGCAAGAGACGGCCAAGTCATAAAACAAGTAATGTGATTACGCGCACAGTGCATACATATAAAATATACATATTATATTATGATATTATATACAGCGCGAGTGAGCTGCTCACCCCTGTTTTTCGTTTGATATTAAATTTGTTCAAATGGATACAGATGTTTAAATAATTTTTTTAATTAACTCAAAGAACATAATATTAAATTTTGAAATAATCAAATGTCTTGTGGACAAACTATTGTTTTTTGAATGAGGATCCTCACAACCTCTTAACTACTGTAAATTATTTATTAGATAGTTATTTTTTTTTCAAATTCTATGTACCTACCTAATTCAAAATTTGAACGAGTAGTTTTATAGTTATCAAAATGTTGATTATACCAAGGATAAAAAATGTCCTTTTGAGCAAAAAACGGAGTGAGCGTGCTTGACGTATCGCCCCGTATACACGGCAAGTAACTATAGCAGTACATTTATGAGACTTTCTTTAGATATTATATACAATATGTAGACAGGTCGGGTAGGTATATAATACCAAGTGTATAGGTATATAGAGGTGGGCAGGTATGAGTACACTTGTCGTACAATCATCGCAGTGGTTCTCAAGGTGTTTTTATCACAGAATTTATATACATGCATTTCATGCAAAGACCGTGTAGGTACATACTATTATTATAATATATATATAGGTACTAATAATATAATAGTGTCGCCGCGCCGGCAAGTCCCACCGCCGCCGCCGCCGCCGCTGCAGCAGCAACCACTCCCTTTGTGACGTTTTATCCAACCCGCCCGCCCACCCTCCCGGACACCTCCTCCTCCTCCTGCTCCTCGTACCACTCCCCCGACGGCCGAGTGGGGTTTTTGGCGAACTCGTGGGGTAAGTTTTAATGAAATATTAACGGCGTTAAAACAATCTCGGTACCGATATATATACACCGCGACGATACTGTATTTCAAATTGATTTATTTAATCAATTTTCTTGCCAAACCCTCGGGGAGCTTTAAACAACAACAACAACGGACGAAAAAAAAATTATGTATGTATACGTCTGCGTGTATATATATGTATATGTATATATCATATAGGTACATATTATGTACACACACACACACATACCAGCACACATACCACAACGATTTGTTTACGCGTGTTCAAGCCAAAACGATGTTTTGTCGATTTCTGTTCGAACAACGACGACGACGACGACTCCGACTCCGACTCCTCTCGCAGGCGGAAGCGGCGGCGGGCACCAAAGTTGTGTCGAATTAATATTTTCGTACGTGCGCGATTACTGCTGCTGCTCCTGCCGTTGTTGTTTTATAGTTTTTTTTCATTTTTGGCGTCTTCTCGACTACGCGAGCGACGTCGGCAATGCATTACTCGTTTTAAAAAAAATTAAAATAAAAAAAACCGTCGACTGAACTACGCGAGGAGAGACGTTAATTGAAATTTATTAGGGACACTCGTTTGTACATCCACCCGCCGAAAACGTGTACGTTACATTTATTTCATTTTATTTTATTTTTTTGTTTCGTCCTTAGTTGTTGGCACGGATAACCCCCAAAGCGCGGCCAATCACCGTTGACCATAAAAAAAAAAAAAAAACGATGAGGAGGAGGGGGTGGAGGTGGACGATGAGGAAATTGGAGCTCGTTTTTCCCCAGACTTATATATACGTGTATAAATCTAACACTACGGGGACGCCAAATTTCTAAGTTATACATTACAATAATCGTAAAAAGGAGCCAGGCGGTTATTTTATTTTATTTTTTTCCGTTCCGGGTCTCGTAACAATTCGACACGCAAAAAGCTGCCAAAGGCCCTTTTTCTGCCTTTCGTTCGAAAATAATACATTCCGATTTTTTTTTTTTTTTGCTGTTCGATGATGAAATTCGCATGGATCGCTCCGTTGGCAGACATTCAAATTCGTGTTAACGTTAAATTGTCAGTTTTTATTATTGTTTATGTTGATGAGATTTTTGGCCCTAAGAACCGCATATACACACTACCGTACATATATAATATTTACGTATGTAAAATAAAATATATAATATTACTTATGCGGCCGTCCGGTTCGGTCGAATGCTAGACGCGCGTAACGATTTTGTCTGCGCAAATAGTATAATATAATATAATTGTGGTTTTCCTATTATGCGACAAAAACATGTCCGTTTGATAGCGGTCGGGAATATAATAATAATAATAATATTATGTCTCTACAGCGTATATCGTGAGCAAATCTCATCGGAATCGTACTCCTCGCTAGACTGTTATAATATTAAATTGTAAAATATGATATAATTGGTTTGTAAATTTCGAGAAACGTGATTAATCGACTTCATATTAAACGAAACGTCTGTTTAACGCTCCGTTGAATGCAAACGGACCTAAGGTGGACGAAGAGAAACGTGTACCTATATTAAATAATATAGTAGATATTATATTGTGAGACATCAACGGGACCACGCATAGTTTGTTCTCATTAACCGGTAGGTTGTAAAAAACAAAAAAAATCAGCCGCTACTTACGCGGATTTTGTGCGTGTCAATCGATATGACTTGTGGCGTACTAACTATTAAATCGATTTCTACTGTTTGCTGGTGCGTATCACTATACATTGTACACGACATATTTTGTACACGATTATAATATACAATATTATACATAATATATGTAATTTTTTTTTTTAATTGATCACAAACAAACCCGGCATCTATGGCTATATTACGTATGGTAATTGGTAATTACATAATTACAATAGGTATATTATGTACATACTACGATACATATAGAATCATAGAAGTAGGGTGATAGTATTAAATATAGTTATGATGATTACAGTATTTACCATATATCTTACTCATATTATACTAATAAGATAACGATAAGATTATATTATGTAGCAATTATTTTAACTTGCAAACAAAGGGGTGATTTTATATATTATTAGATTAAATTATAAAGTCCTGATGATGTCCTCTTAACAATTCAATCATTTTTATGTCGTATTCGGTTTCGGGTCCTAGTGTCGAGAGTCTCATCAATTCCGATTCTTTGTCGGTTAAGTTTGTATTTTAAACATTCGGTTATAATATTGTGTTTGACCGTTAGTCTGACGCCACAGACTTCACATAATACTATGTAGGAGCTTCTTCTCTTGCCATTTGATATTCCTTTCGTTATGTCTGTGTTTTTGTGGAATTTTTGGTATAATATTAAATATACTTTATACTATATACCAGAGATTCCCAACCAGGGTGCCGCGAAATTATTTGAAATATTTTTTTAGAAAAAACAATTTCATTAAAAATATAGCATTGTGAGTAATAAAACGGACTATAATAATATAAAACCTATCGTGCTTCATATATTTTGTAGAAATATTACGATGTTCGATCTATTTTAATGTATAGACTATAGTATAGACTCTATACTATAGAGCATAGGGTGCTTCCGGATTTTTAGAAAATGTCCAAGGGTGCCGTGAGTCAAAAAAGGTTGGGAACCTCTGCTATATACGTACTTATATATACAGTAGAAATCGTTTAGTAGTTAGTGAATTCAAATATAATATTATAATATTGTATTTATGCGATATACTTACATTACACGTGTACGTCGCGCGTAGCTATCGGACGAATACTCCGTGCTGCATAATTCTGACGAATCTAATAAAAATGCGTTTTCAAACCACGAACTTTGTGTTGTATTTTATTATATCGATTAACTATTACCATAAACCTTAATATGCTCAAGTATGAGGTATAGTATAAGGTCTATGATTATTTACACAACTTGCAGTGCATAATATTTTCAAGAAAATAATTACACATGAAATCGATGTAATACGAATGTAATTATTATTATTGTTGTACACTGCGACTGCAGTTGATATATTTATTATAATATATTATGAAAGTATATTGTAACAAACAGTTAATAAATTGTAAGTCCACAAGAAGTGTAATAAAATTATGTGGCAGAAGGTGTATGATAATAATAAAATAATAGTTTATATTATAGCTACAAGGTGCAGCGCTACTAAAAATAAATAAATAAAAAATAAAATAAAATTACACAAGAAAAAAAACGTGTTGTTTATCTTCTATGAGTATAATACTTTTTTTTTTTTAGAGTTATGTTATAATAAAATATATGCGTGTAGTACGTCTACTGTTCGGTGTTAATAACAGCTTATTTACGAAGAAGAATATTTAAGTAGACGTCCGTTTTCTGACGGTTTTTGTTTTGTTTTTTTTTCCAAAATCCAAATGTTACACTGATCGTGTGGCATACAAAACTTTTATAATATAGGTGTAAACGGTCTTATATAAAACATATAATATAATATCACTGATTTCGTTGCCTAATTAGTTATGATATTCATTTTTTTTTTTTTTTTGATTGGAAGTTTTTTTTCTAATTTAGAATAACGAAAATTTACAATTTACTTAATAGAATAAAATAATAAAATATGTTAAATATATGTTAATATGTAATTTATGATATGTAAAATATATATAATAATATGTAATAATAATATATATGATATATATTATATAGGTAATATATTATGTTAATAAAATACAATTAGGTATAAAATAATATAATATGTTAAATGAAAAAAATTATAAGGCTTGATGACCTAAGTTAATAATACTTCAACTTGATTGTATTTTTATAGAGTTATTTTTTTTTAAAATTATTTTTGGTTATGAAGTCGCTTGCCCAATTACTCTTTAAGTGACTTAGACGATAGAAGAGAGATTTGATATAAGGGGATTTGAGTGGACTAAAGTGTTGAAGTGGAATTTTTTTAGTGGGTGGAAGCAAGTACAAAGGGAGTAGAAATTTTGTGATCGTTATGAAGGGTGTTGTTGCTAACGTACCACGGAACTGTGGCTAACAAACTCACGTTTATTGATTGGAATGATTAAGATTTAAGACTTAAGTCGATTCTCAAATTTGGATGCTTTAAGTCATTTCAGTACGAAACAGTTGTTTGTTGAGAATAATTGTATTATTGAGTGAAATTTTTGATCGAAGCAAGTGTCTCAAACTAAGAAGTTTTAATATTAGGGATATATTTTTAGTTTTAGTGTGGGTAGCCGCAGTTAGGCGTTTATCGAGGTAAATGTCTCATTATTTATTTGAGTTGACAATGGGAATCATTTTATTGTTCAATAGAAATTAAATTATACTTAGATAGTTACATAAGGTACTTATAAGATAATATGAAAGTGGTTCTTTGGTACATGGAAGTAATCAAAATATGATACGGGCATACAGTCACTGCAGAACAAACCAGTCACCTGAGTGTGTTTTGTTTTATTGGTAGGCACCTACTCTTATATGTGTCAGAAGTAAACGGCATATAGGTACACGTTATAACGTATATTATGCGTATAACGTGGTAACCTCTTAAAAAGTAAAAACCTATCATGATGCTGCTGCAAAATAATTTTGTTTGGTATTAAAAAAAAAAATATTTTAAATACTATTGATAATACTTTGGACAAAATAACACAAGCAGTATAGTATGTCCCAAAGGTCACTTCAATATGGTATATCTCTGTAAAAAATCGATATATTTAAATGAGAGATTTCAAAAAAAACAAATCGAATTACCAATAAATATTGTAATTAAAATTATTCTAACCGCAACAATATAATACGAGTGTATTCAGTACCTATTGTAATGAGACATAAATATATGTTTTTTTTACGAAAATCTCAAATAGGCATACCTCTCGATCCACGATGATATGCTGTTCGATCACAGTGGTTTATTTACGCCCGCTGAGCTGTTATAGAAATAATAATTATTAATGCCTTCGCAAAAATCGATCGCGAGTGAGGGACGGCCAGTCAACTCAATATGTCGTAGCGTTTTTCTCGGTATTATTTGTAGAATGGATTTTCTTGTTAGTACGGTACACGCAGTTTGGAGTTCGTCTATGAATAGACTGCAAAATTTTCCGTAGCGTACAACGTCTCTCCACAAATCGTGTTGGTATGGAACTGAACACAGGACGGGTCTGCCACTGCGTAGTGATTAGACGGTAATTAGATATTATCTTATATAATAATATTATTATGATTGTAATAATTTATTTTAAAATGTCATTCTTTGTCCTTCGCCAGCAAAGCAACACATAAATTATGCATAAAAGTATGTAATTTGCGTACATAATACACGCAGGCGTTGTCAGGAATTCCATTTGCAAATGTCACAGTTACTAATCTTAACAATTTCTAAAAAAAACCTTTTTACTCACTCAATTTCTTAGAGTCCGATAATCGTTTTTCTTGAAAAAGACTCATTTAAAAATAACCAATATTTTACTTGTGTATAATTATTGGTTGAATTTATTTTTATCATTTAAAAAACATTTTTAATGCATTAAGAATAAAAATACATGTTTAATATAATTTATTTTTTACGGAAACATTTTATACATCAGGATACCAACGTAGAATACAACGTGCACAACAAACTATTGTTACAATATATAAAAGTATAATTTATTGAAACGAATATTCAGTTAAATATTAGGTTAAATAATTATAAGTCACCTGCATATGAGTTTGTTATTCAAGTTAAAATATTAAAATGTATATATTAAGTAATGGTTAAAAACGTTCACAAGGTAATATTGAGGAAATATGGGCAACCGAAAAGATCCCGAAGACTGGAGCTTACCACTGATATGTCCAACATCTAAATGGAAATAAATAGTGAATGTAGGTAACCTATAAAATACTATTATATTTTATTATTGTATTCTGGACAGAGTTTAACCGTTGGCTAAAAAAATATTGGTGATTACCAAGGATAATTGATTAGAGAAAATAATTCAACGATAATATCCTAATATTTATTATAGTTTTCTATAAAACTTAGGAATTTGATAAGGAACTACAAGTAATTTTTGTGAATTTAAAAAAATAAGGTATGGCAGTATCTATGGAGAAACTATTTACAACATACTGGAACTGTTACTTTTCTCACAGAAACTTATCAGTTTAATAAAAGCGAGTTTAAAATATAAGACTATGCTTAGAGTCATAATTATTGAGATATCATACTATGGAGAGAATCCCAGGTGAATACTGGTTTGAGAAAAAAATGTGCATTAAGAATGTATGCATCTCCTCCCAAAAAGTATTTTTAATGGGGAAAGTAGTCAGAATGATGGATATATCACCAGACGAAAGTGCAGAATCGTAAAGAACGTCGATAAATTGTTTAGCGTGTTCAAACGATATGGTGTTGTGATATAGAGATTTATATAAGTTCATGTGTTGAGTTCATAGCAGAAACTATAAAAAAAGTACGCCTTCGATGTTTGCACATTTAAATTTTGAAAAATTTAACTGTTTCCGTGACGGCACTTTAAATTCACTATTTTACTTCGAAACTTGCAGGTATTGATTGTTTATTAAAAATTGTGAAAACAATAGGTAAACCTCTAGGTACAATATACGAATCATAATATTACGGCTAGGTAGTTTTGGATAATATATACGTCTATTATGCAACTATTATGACGACGTAGTCGAGTATTATTATAAGCTATATGTGTGAACAAATCGTTTGTTCCTTTTCAATCCGCGACGACTACATACGAGCTTATACATGTTTAATACTGTCGAAGACGTATTTCACTCGTCATGAATAGTTATTGTGTACAAAAAAACGTGCGTACCGTATAAAAAACAATGGCGTTTGAGATATTTCAATACCCATAAAAGCTATAGTGAGCGTTGTGTATACGCGTATACGTATCAGACGTGCACTTTGCATTGTTCTGGAATTTTCGAGTGACTGTTCGATGAAAATTTCAGTAGCGTGCGGAAAATTGTCCGCCTACATGCAAATCCGATCCAGAACTGCAGCTGAACATGATATAATAATAATAATAATAATAATAATAATAATAATAATAATAATACGACGTTGTCATCACGCGCTTCGTATTTTTACAGGACGACGTCCGTGGCTAGACCACGGTTGAGATGGTTCTTTATATTATTATAAGACTCGAAATCGTCTGGAAACCTTCGGACGTGTCCGTAAATACATTATACAGAAGTCGGTTCTAAGAGTCACCACTTCGGTTATAAGACTCAAATTTCGTAAGAAAAAAATGGTAGAAAATAAACATTTTTGGTTAAAATTTAGAAATAAATCGGTTTTGAAAAGTTACATTATGTTTGTCGGTTAATACTGGTTTTGATTCATGCTTTATAATGTGTGTATATGTTCAACACATATTCATTCGCATTTCCTAAATATTAGAAATCTTTTTCATAAATAATAAGTGCTTTCATCATATAAATATTACCTATACCTATGCAAAATTAAAATATTTATTAAGCTATATTATCTGATCTGTATATACTAAAAAATAAAATATGTATTAAAATAGATTAAAGTGAAAGCAAAATATGTAATACAAAAAAAGTTCTTAAATAATTAAAAATGTTGTTTTTTTTCCCACTTTGTCTTTAAGATTCATTAATTTATAAGAGTATAGACTCGCTTTGTGCTGTTATCACTGTATATACATAATATACGATAACATTAATCAGACAAGCGCCGCCTCAATTACTAAAATGTGAATTTGAAGGTAAGACAATAAAGTCTAGATTTTCGAATTGAGTGCTACAAAATGATAACGCCCGGGGCCCCTTACAATGGTATATTGTACAAAGTAGTAGTCTCAGCCGAAATGGTCGTAATATTATACTCATGACGTGAAAATTAAATATTATCACGACATTCATATTATACAGTCCGATAAACGTGGTTGTGGTACTTATGTTGTGTTACGTAACGACGGGTACCTCAATACGACGAATCGCCACGCCGCGACAGGCTGCTCCCGTGGCTGCTGCTGGAATGCCTGAAACGAAACGGAGCGGATAAAAAGCCACGCGTGTCGTTAAAAGCTTGCCGGCGGAACATGATATTATATGCACGCGACCCTGGCAAATAATAATAATAATAATAGTTATTGTCGTGCACTAGTGGAAAGTTGTGTGTGCGTATATAATAATAATATACATTATTATTATACACGCGGGAGAACGGCGAGCGACTATCGAAGAGCAAAATAATAATAATAATACGAAATATTAAATAAATGAAAACACAAACGAAATTAGCATTTCATGCCGAGCGGATGAATATCATCGCCGCTGCGGGTTCTTCGATCTTGACAATTATTACTGCTGTAGGCACATAATATTATAACGACAATATAATATATAATACGCCTATTATATTTATAAATATATACACTTTGGCGGCGTGCGGTCGAACGCCGACGGTATGGTAAAGTCGAAGAGCAAGAAAACCACATATTGCTTGAGTGCGTGTATGCTGAGGTTATTTTTATTATTTGCAGATTGTAGACCAGGGGTTGCCCACCCAAATGATCTCGCGGGCTACTTTGGAAATACATTACAATACCACGGGTCACATATTTTTTTAATTTTTTTTTATTAAAATATAAAAAATGTACAATCTGTATACAATTGTAATACATTTTTTTTTGTAAATGTTTGATAAATCTTGTTGGCCGCAAAACTTTCCAAGGTGGGTCGCGGGTTGGCCTGTTGTAGACGAATAAACTCGTGTTGGTGTTATCATGTTTTGTATTATGTATTTATGTCACTTAGTCGTTTAAGGTCATGTACGATAATAATATATCAATATCTTTCGGTTTCACTACCCACCTATCTTCTAATAATGTACACTAATGCGAAAAGTTAACGCAATAATAATGTATCAGTATATATATATATAGGTAGAGGTACATAAAACGTACGTCGAAACATCACAATCGACGAACTCGACGAGATCGGAAAACTGTGTTGCGAGTTGTTTCGGTCGTTGCAGTTAATTAGTGGACTATATGTGGGGTGCCCTCGTCTCGTGCCCTCAGTTTTTATACACATCACGCATACGAGTATATATTGGATTCCAGGGACAGACGAGCCCGGCATATGCGTTTTCGACCGATTTTTATGCCGGAAAGTTTCTTTTCTTGCCATCTGTCCCCCCCTGCAACCCCTCCGGTGATACCTACTCGCGCCTCGGGGGCTCGTTTGCGGAGGAGGAGATTCGTACGTGGATAATTGTATAAAATACCTACAACTCCAATGTAAACAAAAAAGTGAGAGATAGTGTGTGAGAGAGAGAGAGAGAGAGGTAGAGGGAAATAGCCAACCCCGACTATCGATGTACGCGTTATAGACGGACGAAGACAACGGAGACGGGACGTTGGGGTGGTGCGGAAGACGGGCCAAAGTAGGGTTTTTGGTAAAAGTCCGAGCAATCAACACGCACACGCACACACACTGGGCGCTCCTTAAAACGGATGGAAAAGTTTTCGCTTAAATGATGTCCAGTCGGATTAAATGAAAAGGTTCTGGCATCGGTCCGAGAACTAATAGAGTGGCCCTGCGCGCGATCCCAACGGGTTTTAATTATGACTTCTTTCCTCCTTATTTCGTGCCGATCTCCTCGCGCGTACACGACCGCCCCCCCCCCGCCCCCCGTCCAGCCGAAATGACGGAGCAATTTCTTGCGTTTCCACTCTCTCTCTCACTCTATCATATACTATTACGTGTCTCTCTCCCTCAGTCCCGCACACGCCCCCACGTCCGTTGCGATAAGTACGTCGAGTATGTATATATATATGTATATATATATAATAATATCACCTCTCGTCCGTGCCGTCGACAAACCGCTGCCAAACGGCCGAAAGCAATCAACGGACGTGCCGTCAACGAGCCCGCGAAATACCGTCGCTGCCGCAGTGCGCGAAACGCACACGTCAATACGCGTAACTATAATAATGATACGCGAGCAGAGGCGTATACTGCACGAGCTAAAAATTAATATCACATGCGACTGCACCTCCATGATGCACCCACCTCCGAGCTTCACAGCACTTCATATTATATTTATTAAAGCGGGTGTTCCTGCATGCGGTGCGAGGGTGGTCGCTCGGCAGCAGCAGATGTCGATCACGGCGAATATCTCGTATACCGTTGGTATGTAATACACACACACACACACGGACTTATTTTCCGACCAGATCCCGGTCATCCCAGACAAAAGTGTAGACACTTTGGACGACGGGCGTAATATAGTTCTTCAGTATACGTTTAACATGGGAATATCTATAGTGACGCGGCCCTCGATCACGTGGTGGTACCTATATATTGTATATATTTTAGGGTTAATATTTTTTAGTTTTTTTTTTTTGTCTCGGTTTGTCGTTTTAATTACGGCGTTCTTGATGATTTTTTTCCTCCCCACCGCGACTTTACACGCCGTGTACTGAATTCTCGCCCCTAACTAATTCATTATACAAATTATTACGTCTAACGGGTTGAAAAGTTTAACAAGGCATTAAAATGCATGTTCTCGGGGAATAAATTATTCACTGTTTTCCAAATCGAAATCCTATGTTAGTCTCTTGAAAGTACTTTGTGTTAAACCTCAATCAGTTTGAACTACACTGCAAAAAAAAAGCGTGTAAATTTACATAGTCCGACTAGTTGAAAAAGGTAAAACTCGAAAAGTGTAAGTGAATTTATTTTATCCCGAAATACTACATCCCAACTGTATAGTATGCAAAACAGACGTAATACAGTATGTGTATAGGCTATGATGGTAACCTATATATGATATAGTATACATAAAATATTGATAGTTACATATATAGACGTATTTTAACCATAGATGGTTGAAATATTATACTCAACTTTCAAAACGTATAATATTAATTAATTTAGTATACGATAGTGTACTATTGTATCTTATAATATACAGTTAGTAGTAGTTAGGTACAATGCAATGAATAAACCTAAATATTTTCAGTTATGACGTGCAAGTGCACTTATTGTATAGTATTATTCCGTATTAATTATTACCATATAATCTATTCACAAATTTACTAATAATATACGAATCAATGCTAAAACCTGTCTGGGCCTATGACATCCAAATATGGGGATGCGCCAAGTCTTCCCGAATTCGTACAATCCAGACCTTTTAGTCAATCTCTTGTTCGCCTAATAACATCTGCGCCACAGTACGTTTCAAACCTACCATCACACAAAGACCTAAAAATCAAAACAATTTATAATACAGCTAAAATCTACCAAAAAAAAAAATTTCAAACCAAATTAATCAACCACACAAATCTACTAGTATCTAACTATTAGCCAATGAATTTATCCCAGATAACATCCCCAACATTGATTAAAAAGACGCTGGTGTCGAGATCTCTCGAATCCTGTCCACCTATATCATAATATATTATTATAATAAGTACTCATTTTTAGCCTCGGATGAAAACTTTTATTTCAAATCGCGAGTGTTGAACAACGTTTGTAGTTAAAAACCCAATACAGTTACTCCCTCGTCAACGCGAACACGACGTGACCAAAAAATTACCTGTTCGTGTTAAAAAAATTCGTGCAAGCCGATATTTTTAACACAAATTTGTTTTTCGGACCTAAAAACCGGTTCGCGTTATCCAATAATGTGTGGTAACCGAGTTCGTGTTAACGAGGGAGTACTGTAATATACTTACGTCAAATATTATGTCACGTGGTCATTATACATACAACGCAATGAAAAAGAAAACAATAAACAAAATAGACCAACCGATCGAGAACAAAACCATCCAGCGTGCGTTATTTATATTCATCATCGTTTATACTTATAAATTATAATAATAGTAATATTATATTATACTCGCGGGGGCGGCGACGGAACAATCGGCGCCGTTCGAAACCCACATAATATTAAAAAACTATTATTATTATTGTGATACGCCGCTGCCGTCGGCCCGCCGAGTCTGGGCAATAGTGCGCTATTGTGTCGGATTTCGCACGATAGGTCACGGGTGTGTGAGCGCTATTGACGGGATGGCGTGCGCGCGACGCGTATATTACACGTAATAAAATATATTATATACACCGTACACGCCGGCCGAGTCGATCTGAGCTGACGATCGCGAATACCTCTCTGCTGCGATATTAAAAAAAAATATATATATAGCTATATAAGCGTATAATATTAAATGCACTGCCGCAGTGTCGACACGGTCAATAGCCGTCTCGGCGAGCGGAGGCGTGCACGCAGCGCGCGTTTGACGCACTCGGTCTCCGCACAAACCCCGACGACACGTCGTCGTTATATCCGATAGATCGTGTGTTTACGTTACGAAATCGCATATTATATTATGTACCTGACGTGCCGTATATATGCAGCCCCGCGTGCCCGTACGAGCGGGTGCGACGTAAGATAATAATAATAATAATAATAATAATAATAAATCGCGCGTATATAGTGGCAGACGGTAACTATATATATTGTACGGGTAGTCGGTACTACTTATCGATACTATCGACGTTCGGTATAAACCAGGTAGCGATCGCGTTATCACCCGAACGTACGCGAACGGCTGAAATTCAAACGACAAGTGTGATGCCGAATCTCAGAGTACAACACTATTAGCTGATGTATAATAGGTAGGTAGGTACCACAGACATGTGCGACAACTAGTTTTCGGAATCAGTATACACTAACGCTTATAATATTATGATGCCCAGAGCTATTTTCCACGTCTTGGGAAACGTTTACAAAATATGTTTACCATTTTTATACTGTCCTAAATCGCAATCACAGATAATTAATTTTACAATAATAATATAGATTGGTAACGAACGTATATATATTAGGTAGTACAATATTATGGATATTTGAAGAAAATTTATTAGTTCGTCCATTAAGTAAACCTTGTTACATTTCTAATAAATGCGAGTATCAAACCTTTTACTTACTATTTATTACTGTTTATGATATTTTATGTATTTAATTCTGTAATACATGTGTAATACAAGTGTACCTGTACTAGTTTAATGTCACAACTCACAGGGACACGGGCAGCGGTGTGACCAGGAATATTAGTCAAGGATATTTAAAAACAAACACGGTTCATAAAGACAACGACGACGTCCCAACTCGGACCCAACCAAAATTGGTCGTTTCTTATCATCGTTCGAACGATAGGTGAACATCGCCCTAGTACAATAGTATATATATGGCTACCGAGCGTTAGCGTTATCGTCATCATATTGATAAGCATACGGTCGGCCATCCTGTCATTATACTTAATATTATGTATCTGTGGCATACATTGTGTACCTGCCCGTGAATCATTATCGGCACGTGGTCGTTATGCAGTGTGTGCCGTTTAACGCTCACGCGTAGGACTGCAGCGGCAGCGGACTCGGCTTTAACGGGAAACCGCGAGACGTCAGAAAAGCGAAACTCCTCTGCGCAGTGGACTCTACACAACAGGCAGCGGCGGCAGCAGCAGGAGCGGCGGCGGTGTAATATACGTATGGCGTGTATATAATGTGTTGGTGCGTGCGCTAGCGTTTATTTATTGCGTTTCGTGTCGCTTCTGAAAGATTTGTGCTCGGATCTTCGCTGTCGCCTAAATCACTCGGCCTGCAGCAGGCCTCCCCCCACCCCCCTGCCCACAAGCTCACGCGCCGCACCCGTACGTCGCGAAATTCTCTTTTCCCTCCTCCTCCACAGCCACCGCCACCACAACGTCCGATGTCTGCAAAACTTCTCGGCGGTTCGACCCGGTTCGAACGTCGTCTCCCACCCAACAACATCACCGGCATCCTTCTCTACACCGTATCATACAATAATAATAATATATTATATTAAACACAGCAACCCCGCTAACGCCACAGAAAACCAGCAATGTAATGTGCTCACACACACACACATACATACAAATAAACACTATACATACAGAAACAGCCATTATGTTATGTACACCGCACCGCTACTATATACGCCGCCGCCGGCACGTAACCTTTTTATCTCGATCTGTCGTTGACGTCCTCCCGTCGCCGTCTCTCGCTCGGTATATAATACGACTAGTCGTCGCCGTCTCTTTCCACACAATAAAATAATATTGTATACATATATATATATATAGGTATAAATTGTAATCCTCGTCGCCCATCGCCTGAAACTCCACGGCCGCCTCGCCGCGCCGCGCCGCCGTTCAGTCGTATCGCGATATTATATGTCTTTGTTCGGACGAATTATTATTGTCGTACTTCGGCTCGCACGCCCGCCGCCTTCTGCTGCGAAACGCAAAACGAAAAACGCCCGTTTTGAAATCATAATAATAATAATAATAATAATAATAATATTAATCATAGTTATGCTAATAATATGGGCACGATAAATAAACACACATAATAATAATAATATAAATTGTGTTCCTCGGATCACCATCACAATGAAGAGCGGCGGCGTTGATAGGTGAACCGCTCGAGCCATTGTCCTGCGCGCGGTTCAACGTTTAACGTTAAAACAATATTATTATTACGTACGAACGAAGAAGACGTTGATGGGTGGCACCGCGCGTCTCGTGTCTACATAATTAATATCTGTCGTCGCCGCCGCCGCCGCCGCGAAAGCTTGACATTGTTATTATCCGCGCCGCAGTGGTCTCTTATATTATTATTATTAATATACTTATACGCTTTTTCGCTATATAGTACTCTCTGCGACGCCCCACTCGTGTAGGCATGCTGTAGTATTCGGAGGCGTGAAATTCGTAATATTATTATACATGACGATATTGAGTATCGCATCTGACACTTTATGACTACATATTATTATACATTTCAAACGATTTCAAATTAGTATATTATGTACAGCGTGGAACCTCGATAACTCGAACCTCTACAAGTCGAATTTTCAAAAACTCGAACGGATGTTCTGGTCTTTGCACCTGTGTGTGTGTACACATATATACTTACAATTTTTTCTATAACTCGAATTTTTTTTGTTCTTGACCGATTTGAGTTATCGAGGTTTTACTGTATTTTCATATGGTTGCACACTTACACGTATAGTGCGGCAAGCTCGAGTGACATTTATCGTCACAGTTAAATCGATATCATGCACTTCTGAATATCACAGCGTTTGGACTGCTGTTTGGAGTATTCTAAAATCGCTATAACACCTAAAGGTGACCGATAATAACCGACGTGAAGACCATAATATTAAAATATTGTCTTGTGACGAGTTTGTGGTTCCAGAAGCTTTTCTCTAGGTCCGCCCATCTATTAAATAATTGATTAAATTAAAATATGATATATCTTAAACCGTGATCTTTGCCCGCATTTTCGATATTTCACAACAACGCAACAAAATGTCACCGCGATACGCGTTATGAAATATTATATGTTCACTCGAGAATATTATTGCCGTCGTCCGAGGCGGACGAGTCGGGCTCTTAAAGTGTCCGTGAGTACAGTGTGCAAGTGTAAGTGCGACCGTCTCGACTATCATAACTCGTGTGAGTGTGTGTGTGCGCGAGTGCGCGTGTGCAGTTTGCGGTAAACACAATGGCGGAGACAAAAGAGAGATGGGACCGTGCCATAAATTCGGTGTAAATGTGACAGACAAATTGCGCCGATGACGTGATTGGATGGCGCCACTGCAGCCGTCCCACGTGATCAACTCTTAAATCAAAATCAACTTCCTGGCCATACGCCGCCGCCGTTGCGGCAAACTGTCAAAACCGCGCTGATTTATACCAACATAACTCGTCTTTAACCCTGACAAGCTCTCTCGCCGCCGCAACCCCACGCCGCACCGCACCGCCGCAGCGCACCCCCCCCCGCGCCGCACCCCCGACCGCCGTCACGGAAACGCCATAAAAGAGATGAAGACAAACCCTTCCGCCCGCCGTACAGTACGTTCCATATATTATGTGTGTATGTACGGGCGAGCACACACACATATATATGTATACACTGCTGCAGTAATGCAATATATAACAATAATAACGAGACGAGATAAAAAAAAAAAAAGATGAAAAAAAAAGAAACCCGCAATCGAAGTCTCGAATATTAGGACCGATATTCTCTTATTTTATACAACGGTATTATGTACGAATGTGTGTCTTCTGAAAAGGATCATAAAATGTACCATATTATTGTTGTTGCAGTTCATAGGTAGGTACTTTTATAATATGCACATTTCACAAACCGGGCTCGCCGCTGTCGAGGAACAATTTTTTTTTTGTCTTTCGCTTACATAATATTTTGATACAATTATATTAATATACCTAATTAATATTATTGTGGTAGGCGCACTGAACAGACCAGCATCGGTAGACTTAATATTTATTTTAGTATATTTCAATCGAAATCCCTCGCCGTTCTATTACAACTACTGTTCTTGGTAATCGTTCGTTTTTGTATTATATTCGAGAGTCACTGCTGTCACATACACCTATTTTAATATACCGTATAATAATAGTACCTATATAATATAACCACGAGTCGGTCGTTGAATATTTTAAATAGTTATTTTTTATCATTTGTAAACGTATCATTGGAAAAACTAAATTTATTCAACAGTTATAGGCAATCCAAATATCCAGCTATTGCGAGTGCTCGGAAAAAAAATTAATTCACTGAATATTTTTTTATCCGAACCTCAAGCATGAGACATATAAATTTCATTTACATTTTACAAATTGTATTTTGTACACGTTATAATAATAGTGCTTAGGTATACTTGGTGTGTGGGGGCTAAGCAATGTGAATGGGGGCTAAGCAATGTGCTAGGGGGCTAAGCAATGTGAATTGGGGGCTAAGCAATGTGAAAACAGTACGGCCCCCATGTAGCGATTCAACCAGAAAAAAAAAAAAAAAGGTATACTTGGTGTACACTGTACATGCTATTGTTTATGTTGCTTAGGTGCTCAGTTATATATAAATACTTATTTTAACCTTTAAAATTATCGTACACAAATCTGAATAACTCTTCAGTCAATTTTGGTGCAAATATTATAAAATATGACTTTAACTAGATATGAAAGTGTTAATAATAATAAACATAACATATTTTATTTGACCCCCACAATAATAGAGTTATGGACGTTAATAATATACAAATAATGTTTTATAAATCGAAGGAATATTTCAAAAAACTCTAGTTGATTTCATTATTTTTTTATCAAAACATAATATAAACAAAAAAAAATTTAATTTTTTTACAATTTTATTACAGAAATTATTTTCCAGAGGACTTGCGAAAACCATCACCCATGAAAACGCACTTGACTATAAAAATAGCATAATATCACTCGAGTACCTCAATTTTGTATGGCGAGAACTACCAAAAAACCGTACCACCTATAATACATCTATTGAAAACGGCATCGTCGCTTTTAGGCACAATAGGTATGATATCTGCAAATATAGGTGTAGGTAATAACATAATAATATTATAATATAATATAATATAATATAATATATTATATTAAGCGTGAAAACAACGAGACGCTCATTGTACCCATGAAATGTCAAACGGTTTGTCGCGTTACACGTTTAATGACTTAGAACTCGTTTTAATAAAAAAAAAAATGTATTATTTTTTAACCCAAGAGATTGATCGTATACCCGTATAATATGGGTACGCGCACACTGCTGCTGCTGCTGCTGCTGCAGCCAGGTCTCGCGTGCGTGAAAATAATGTGTGCGGTGAGTATTATTATTATTATTATATGCGCGCGCGATAGTTAGATCGGCACAGATAATAAAAAAATATATATTATGTTATGTACCTACCTATATATCGTATACTTACGCGAACACAGGTATAAAACGTTGCATTCCGACGAAATACAATTTTCCAATAAAAACACGCGGCGTTCTGACGCAGTGCGATTCCGATACAATATAATAATAATAATAATAATAATATAGGCCCCGAGACAATGGCGTGGCCGGGAATTAAAATCGCAAAGACAATGCAAACAATATAAAATATAATACATGCAATGCCCGCTGTCCCTTCAACACAATGCTCCGACGCATGTGCGCGTGTATATATATAGGTATCGCAGGTGTGTGTATATATATATATATATATCGTGTCTGTGCGGTGCATATTATTATTATTATTTCGTTGCACTGTACTGCGCTTATTATTATAATATTAGTGCGATACCGACCTCATCTCGGCCGTGCACTTTGGGAGGCGAGCGATGAACGCGTTTTTTATAATACGATTAAATAATAATATTATGTACTTTAAACTTTTACTACGATATATCACGTCAATGGCGTGTCGTTCTACGGCTCTGAATGCGGCAACCGAAAATTCGTAAATCTGATATAATATAGTATATAATATGTGATAGATAAAAAATAAAGATCACACTGTAAACACCTGTAATCTGAGACCTCCGTAGACCGTTGTGGTCAGAATGTATACGATTTTAAAACAAAAAGTCGTCGAGGGACGCGACAGTTAATTAAACATTATATAGTTCCCCCGAGCACGTCTTATAGCCATACATAATATATTATTTTAATCGTATCTATGTAATATTATCATGTCGCGTTTGTCTCCGAAAAAAATATTTCAAAGTCATCGTCGTAAAATCTGTTATTATAATATTATATTATCGAAGGGAATACAAACACAATGAGACACCCTGTTTAACGTGTGTATACACGTCCTGTATATTATAAATATATATATATATATATAGGTAGGTTCTGCACTGCTGCTGCTGCGCATATACAAGACGCGCGTTTATCTGCACTCGTCGAGGAGTATTATTTCGTGAACCAAATAAATGGCAAACTTAATAAAATAATAATAATTGCTGACAGCGGAATTCGGTTCATTAGATACACCCCTCCGTCGTCGTCGTCGTCCAATCTATACAGACGTCCGATCGGGCCTTTGCGCGTACCGTCGCAGAGACGAGAGGTGTATAATAATAAAAGCGATCGCGAGGGGCCCGTCGCGATGATAATAATTCTCTTGCCTCGGAGGTAGTCGCCCCGGCTGATAAACAGTAATCAAAGCTGCTCTCGGACTAAACATAACTGAGCAATTTAAACGACGTTTATAGCTTTTGCCATAAACAAAGTAACGCGTATTGAATAATATACCATTACCTATTACTATTATTACTATTATTATTATTATTATTATTATTATTATTATTATCATCATCGTCGTCATCGTTATTATTATCGTTTAAATAGTGTCAACAATTTATGGGCGTGAGATTAAAATGACAACCCAAGTTTGATCCTTATTATTGCGGCAAGGTAAGATCTTTGCTCAATAAGACGAGTTTAACCAGCTGCTGCAGGTAGTAATAATAACGGTAGGTATTTAATGCAAAAAAAAAATATATATATATTTTTGAATATTTTAAAATATGGCAAACGAATAATTTCAAACGCTGATTTACTAATATTTAAGTATGCGGGTGTACGAGCATTCGAGAGTATGTTGACAAAAACCAATAAAGCGCGAAGGACTTGATTCCATTGAATCATTTTTTTTTTTTGACGCTTACTGTAATAAACGGTGTGATATAGGTACTTACACATTAAATACATATTATCGGTGTTATATTATTTACTCTTTAAACTTTTAAACCCGCACACACGTACAAATATATTACAATATTGTATTATAACTGTTAATTATAATTATGTACGTGCATTATGATATTACCATTTTAATATAATAGGAGGGAACACGTCGTGCGGTTACCGATTACTACACGCTGTCACAACCGATCGTCAAAAACCTCGTCGCGTGCACTTTACACCATGGCGTTGGCAATTAAATGGCGACGACGACGATTATTCTCGTCACTTAGAAACCGTATTGTGAACTATGACAGTTGTTCCTAATTAAACAATAGGTGTTTGATTACCGGAGTGTATGTAATAAAGCACATAATAAAGACCGCCGTGCTCCGAGGGTATATTATGTGCGGGGGAAAAAAAATACAATAATACGCGACCCTCGTTTTGCGAGCACAATAACTTTACAGAAGCGCCATCAATCCAAAATACTGCCACAAATTGAATATTTTTTTTTCATTCGACAATGCCGCTACAATTATTATTATTATTATATAATATAATTAATGTACTCGCGAGTGCGCTAGCGATATTATTACGACCAAGCACTTATATGATGTCGATAACAATATAATATTATCGTATACGATAAAATGTCAACATCTATAGGTACGCGTATTTACCACAATAATTGTGATTTAAATTATTTAAATAGTATATTTTTATTTATCCGTGAACAGTGACTTTTTGGTAAACGTAGGTATATTATAATTATTACTAACAGTAACGCTTCTAAAGGCTTCAACACTACAAACGATTTCGTTGACCTAATGACATTTTAATCGTATATGCGCGTGCTGCACAATAAAAAATTGCTACTGTAATTTTGAAATTTAATCATATATAAAGATAAACTGCGTAGTTGTAGAAAATACACTTAGTAAACATAATTAAGTACGAAGTTATTTCATTATTATTATAATATTATACAAATTAGTCAACACAAAGCACCATGATTTTAATTATCTTTTTCATTGATATCTGGACTCACCGCGTTACACAAAAACACTGTCCAAAATAACTGCACCAAACATTATATATTTATATGTACCTAGGTAACTACTATATATACATCGTTTATAACCTGTAATTATAAGTACAATTTATCGTCCACAAAAATCTCATTTCCCTTTTGTCCCGGATCCGAGACAATTGTATACCTGAAACAATTTTAAGGACGTCTATTATTATTCGTGATTTAAAACATTTTCTCCTATCTATTCTTTTATTTTATACTTCCCTTGTCTCTTGTATATTGTTTGCCCGTCATCGTTTATTTATTTGAACTTTCATTTCAGAGTTTGTCTTGATCTTTTAAATCATGTACACGTACCCGAACTGATATGCGCTGACGATATTATATACAAAATAGATGGAACTATTATTAGATTTTCTCGGTACAATGTATTTTTTGTGATGCTCTTTATACCTTTACCAGAGAATACCTACTATACTTTAAAAAAATATATATTTTCCATTTTTGTCTAAATTAATTTTATGCAATTTCCATAACATAGGTACGTAGGTACTACATTTTGTTGTTGTCGAATACTAAACTGAGATCAATATCACGGTGATGATGTATACCTACTGATGTGGGACATACGATTTTCTTTGTGAATATGATGATGTCGGTTTATTGATTTTCGTCTCGCGGGCGAGTTAAACAGTTTTCATATCTGCGTTTATGACATTAACGGAAGGTATATTTTGTGACTTTTGACTTTGTTGAAAAGCCGCGTACGTATAAGTGGCAAGTGCCTAACGGCAGCGACCGTTGAGGTGTTAACGCGAGACACGCGAGCAACGGAAATATATCGCTGCCGTGTAGGGCGGCGCATAATACGGCGGGTAAAAGGTTTGTTTCGATAAAAAACTATTTGATCTCGAATACTTTTCAATAAACGACGACGAAATCACATCACGTATTAAAATCTTACAGCGACAATTTTGAGTATTATACGTGTGTTCTCGTAAATCGGTACGCGGGACGACTTTATAGTATTATAATATTATATTATAAAATAATAGTATACATTATTATTGTACACATCGAGCGTGTGGCAATGTCCAGAAAAGGTCTTTAACTCTTACACGAATAAGTGAAAAAATCTCAAACGGTGCGCATTACATAATAATAATAATATGTTAAATATTATATCTAAAATAAAAAATATGTATATTGTATTATAAACTATAGTGGATGATTCGATACAATAATTCGTATACTTGTGGAACAGTATATATTATTATTATGTCTTACTCTCTCTCTCTTTCTCTCTGTACACATATATATAATGTATATAAATATAATACATATGTATAGGTATATAATATTATGTTTAATAATAACACAGATTTGTTGTAATCTGCGACGTATAAAAACCGTCATCCGCAGAAGGCCGTCTTTTCGAATTTAATCGTATGCAGACGTATACGATTTCGCACGCGAGTGTTTTTGAAATTTGTACAGTTCACACTCGAGAATTTCCTGGAAACAAAACGGGGCTAGCAGAGCGTATCGAATCGCTTGATGCGTCTCTGTCCTCCCGTAGTCAATACACACACACACACACACACACACACACACGCGCGCATTTGTATATAAATATATTATTTATTTTTCCGGGAAACCTTCAAACGGATTCATCCAAATATTATTTGTGCGGACGAGAAAGGTTCGTAATAATAATAGTAATAGTAATCTGACGGTTACGTGGAAACGTTCAACGTGACTTTAGACCGAGTACGACAAGATACTGTCACTAAAACATCCGAATCCACCGGAAACGGAAGCTCAAGACGCACACGCAAGAACAGTTAAGAAATATAAAAATGGAGCTTTAGAACGAATACGTCGTACGATTTTCAATAAGAAATTGTTAACGAATATCTATAACTGCAGAAACTAGAGTCGTATAGCCGCAAAATAACAACGTGGCAACAGTACGTATAATATGTCAGTTTATATTTTAAGTTAATTCGTTATAGTTTATAATGATTGTATTGTCAAATGTAAAAAAAATAAAAACAGGAACATGGAAATATGTTTCTATCATACGGCCGCTCAAAAGTAAAGGTTCAAATACGTGGATTACTACATCTAAATTGTATCGTATACCTGTGTTCCATTACAGCAGGCTGTGATATACAATATCGTTTAAATCATTTAAATGCATATAAATGAGTGAGTTGAACACCTGAATTAAATTTATATTATATTATTATACGTCTTGTACTAAATGTACTTTGCACCATTGTACTTCGTTTTAAATTTTTTTTATAGCTATTCATGGATTGAATTAAAGAAATAGGAATAATTAATATGAGGAATTTTAAGTAAAAAAAACCAAAAGAACAATTATAATTATAAACAAAAAATACAGCACAAATAATATACAGTACATTTTATGTATAGATAAACCTTATATTACTTGTGAACGTACAAGAGTAAATCTAGTAGAAAGTGTAAAAAAAACAACAAAAAAATTGAAGACAGATCACTGTTATTTAGTCAAGTATGTTCCATTATGAAACATAACTCTGATAGGTATTTATTATGGTCAGTTAGAAATTATAAAGGACAACGATCATCATAATAATTTTATTCTCGTGCAAGTGACCTTAGACAAATTTCTACGGGGATGGGGTGGAGGGAAAACATCAATATAATATTGCGATAAACAATATTGTAGTGTGCATAATATATGCTATTTATACGCCTCTTTCCACTCAATTTACCTTTTATTTTTTCTTTTTCTTTTTGCCACACGACGATTGACCGAGGCCGTACGGATAAAACAATAATAATCGTCTCCCGCGCCGTCGTCGTCGCTGCCGCTGTCGGCAGCCGATTTCCACGGCCGATAGTCGTACTACTACAGCAACAACAACAACAACAACAACAATAATAATAATAATAATAATAATAATAATAATAATAATAATATGATAATGATGAAAAAACAACGCACACGTTTTGCCACAAATACGCGCATATGCTTACAATGCTACTTTACGTATAGTATTACTACTGCCACTACTACTACCGCTGCTGCTACTACTACTACTACTACTACAGTATATATTATAGTATATGTATTATAGTATGTTTACTATATAAGTACTATATATATACTACTACAGCTGCTGTTACTGCTGCTGATACTACTACGGCTACTATAATACTACTACAATATTACTATAATACTACTACGACCGGAGACAGACCAGACGAGTGTTACTATCACTACGAGACCACTAGTATACAGGGTGATCCATTTCAGTGTCTTTCATATTTCTCGTTATTGCGAAAAACGGTATTGATGTTTTGAAAATATTTCTTTCACATAATTTTAAATCGTTTCAAAACAAAACATTTTCGAAAAGAAATTATATTCTTTACTATTTTTTAGTGTAGTATTTTTTTTAGTAACACCATACGTTATTTTTAATTTAATATTCTGAAGCAGAATATTTTCGGTGTATTTCGGTCGATAAAGATCATATTTCGGAAAATTAGTTCTTTAGTTATAAGCATTTAAAGTTTAAGCGGCCGGAGTAAAGTGGTGCAGGTTTACCCCACAAAATGGGATCCTCTACTCGGCTAATGTAAACTTTAAACACTTATAGCTAATGAACTACTCGTCCAAAGTTTAAAAAATGATGGTGTGATCCAAAAAAGTAAAAATTAAAAAAACGATAAAAAATCATTTAGTTTTCAGAAACGTTGTTTCGAATGTTGACATCAAATTATGAAAAAATAATATTTTCAAAAAAGTCAAAACTATTCGAAATAATGTGCGTACACGTTTAAATGGATCACCTGGTATACGCGGCTGCTCGGTGTCTGCGGCGATAACGTCTCGTCCTCCTCGCAGCCGGTTTGTCACAATATAATGCGCGTGCAGATTTCCCGACGACGTCGTCGTCAGCACGATGACCCGCCTGCACATCTGTCTGCCGGTGCCCGCCGCCGCCGCCGCCGTGTCGTCGCGAAAACTGTCGCCGCCGTCCAAGCGATTATGTTATAATATATTTACCCGGGATTAGGCATAATATAAGTTATTTGAAAACAGTTTGAATAATATTTTCGCTATGACCAAATTGTATACTTATATACTCGCTTGCTGGTATCTGGCATCTAATATTATCCATATTTGAATCCATCGACGAACATTCAAACCTTCGATGACGATTATCCACGAATAACAGTCGGTAATAACCATCATTTGAGTAGGTGGAAAAATTGTTAAATAATAAATATATTATTTTTAACATTACATATTATATAATCATTGCAAAATCCTTAAAATATTCAAAAGCCTCCAAAATATTAAAAAAGACGTATGGAAACTAAAATTTCGGATTTGAATTCTCTGTATATTATATATTTTGTAACGTACTTATTTTTATGAAACTGCTAAGTTTTTCTACTCCGAATACAGATATTATTCAATCGCTACCTATATTATGTCCTGCAAAGAACTCCAATCTTAACAAAATATGTTGTAGATATAAAATATGAACTATATGGACTTTTTATCAGGAAGCCCACGTTTTCCGTGCGATCGACACCTCGATAATGTATAATGTATATATAGTGTTTTAGGCGCCAACACCGTTGTGTCCATGGAATTTATTTTATAATACAGTAAAACCTCCTTATAACGGAATCGTACCATCTATTTTTCCCACCTAAAATATACAGGATATAGGTTGTACGGAACTGTAGCTATTAATTAAATTCCATTATAAGGAGATTTCGACTTACAGGAAGTCCGTTATAAGGAGGGTTTACCACGTATTATATTATATTTATTTTCTACAGTGCGATAATATATTGGCAGGCGGCAGCCAGTTTCTCCAGACCACAGCTCGCAGCTATTATAGTACCACACGGTCTGTCGTTCCAGTTATATATTTTATAATATAATAAATATCATATTATATGTATACGAACAGTGCGTCTGGAAAGTTTGGAAGCCTCAAATTTGTGGCCAAGATCAATTATACACGAAATCGCGATAACGATTAGAGAAAAATCGTCAATTTAATTAACGATAAATGTAATGTAATGGCAACAAGCGCCGTTATCTTTAAAAACGTTTCGTACTCTTTTCGTAACATTGTACACAATATATTATTTGGTATATAACAATAGTATGTGATCATATCAGCTATCTCTACAGTAATTGAACGTCTCCAAACTTTCTAGACACACTGTATAATAATATGGTAATAATAATACGGTACACGTCGATATTGTACGACGTTATAATAATTAAACAATTTCCCAGTAGGTTCGTGTTTTTTCAAACTTTGTAATTTACATGGCAGATAATTTCTAACTTTTAATTAATTTTCGCGTATTCAAATTGGAATATTTTAAACGATCGCGAGCTGTACGGCGCCGCCGTAGCCGCCACCCCTAAGAAATGCAGGGCGCAAGGCTAAATTATACTTTTAATTTTATTCGTCTTAATTTATTAAATCGAAATAGTACTCGAAACGAGGACTTATTTACTGAGATTTAATAGTCACTCTGTACGGAATTCGTGTATAATGTACTACGGTGCACACATAAAGCTTCGTTAAATTTTTGGACCGAATGGATATCTCAATAATTCGTGTCTCCGCAATAGTCTGGCGCACTAACTCAACGATGTCGATTTCAACCGATAACCTCGAATTTCTATGAATTGTTTTTGCAATATCAGATTATAATATTATGAGTAGGTACCTACAAGCAATAACATTATATTATGTAAATGTTTACTTATTATACTTTGTAAACAAAATAGATAGGTACTAGATAGCGTATAAGCATTCTGGATAAATGTATATAATATAATATTATTATTTATGGATAATAATTATAAACTATACAAGATCAATTTGACGATAAAAATAAAATTATAATAATATATTTCATGAATAATTTCTAATAATTATACAAATCGTGGGAAAGTCCTTTTACACAATTAACCGATCTTATTATTTCGTCCGAATTAAAAAATTTGCATTGTGTACACGTCATAACACTTCAAACCCCCAAAACACATTATATTTAGTCATTTTATTAAACCCAATCTAAAACTCCATAAAATTAAAATAATTTATTCATAAAAATTACCGGAACGGAAAATAATTCAATTGATTTATTTATGATTGAATTGAAAATCATATTTTAATTTACCTAGGTACTCAATTACCGGGCAGGACCCGTTGTCATCGGTTGAAATAAAATATAAACAAATATTATAACCTATTTCGATCAATAATTGTGGAGACCCGTTCAGACATAATATCGAGATTCGTGGTGTTTTCGTCGTTAAAATCAAACTCTTGACCACAAAAACTATAATACTTAGAACCATTAGCCGGGTTACATGTTATTGCACGGACATAATATAATGTAATATTTCGATAATTTTTTATTAGAAAATATTACGAGTTATTATCCTGATTTTTTAATTATATATATTTTTTTTATACTTGGTTAATAATAATAAATAATCTGTATGCATTTATGATGTAGGTAACATACTAGCAGTATATATTCATAATTATTATAATTTTTTTTATTAATTATTGAATCATAATAAAAACAAGGCACCTCGTATGGTAACTTTTATGTAGGTTTATGCTTGCCTAACGGACACACTTGCGTAACAATCATAATAATATAATCAAAGATCTTTTTGTGTTCGTTAGCACACTATAACCACGTTTGGTTCATACTTACGCATTAAATGTTACAAAAAGGTACACTAAAAGGCACACAACGTGTCACTGGCTTATAAAAAGACCGACTATAATGCACGATAATACTTAATTTATAGTATGATAATATTATAGTGTTACACTATATATAATATATAAATAAATATATATATGTATACTATACACGGTATGCGCTGTTACTTTATCTATGTTTGGGTACATTGGATTTTCTGCCTACTTATATTGTTTAAATAAAATGAATTCTAATTTCTAAACAACGGGTGTGCTATATATTATATAGGACGTGACTTTGTGCATCTCACCTTGTCGCAGTCGCTCGGCGCGAAATCTTCGGGAAACAGGTGGCACGTATCTTTGCTCCAGGGGTGAACACATTTTGCCACTGTACACTATTATATTATAAAAGGTACATTTTGAGCACTCGTAAACGATAATGTGGAAACAATTGGTTAAAAAATCGAGGTTCATCAATGAAATAAAATAATGATCGGATTATTAAATAGTAATTTAATAATTTTTCTTTATGCATTTATAGCCATCACATGGATTTCAATATTGTTCAATATGATTTTTTCCATCTAATTTTAACGTGCAGCTTTACTGTTTTGTTTAGAGATATTATTATTAGGTATATATTATTATTATGACCACTTGACGACACATAATATTGTCATGTTTAATTTTTTTAACGATACATTTATTGCTCATATAATTTGACTTTGATTTATTTTTTATAAAAATAAATTTTATTTACTAAAATATATCACTATATGGTTGTATATTTTATCATTTTACTAATAAAACAAAAACATAATGAAAATTTATTAAAACCATTATCTAATTTTATCAAACGGCAATAAACAGTGTATGAAATACATGGAATAATAATATATAATAAAACAATTGACTTTCAATATTGATCACAAGAGACAATGGTAATTGTTTCTAACCAATGAAGTGTACTATATAAAGACAGATACTTATCTAGTTATCGTTAAACATAAATAATTTAACTTCCGGAATGCAGTTATTACATTACACGCATTACATATTTTTGAAAATAATGCTTTTCAAATAGCATTTTTTTTTTATTAATTACAAATGTGTAATTTATTTAAACGTTATTACGCTAGTTGCTTAGTCGTATAAATTAATTAGCCTTTATTAAAAAAAAACATAAATTACTTAAAAGGTTATCAAATCAATACGGTGGTCAGAGGATAGATTTAAGGGACTAGATTTAGATGGACGTAATCCATCTTATCCCACACGAGAGGAACAATATGTTGTTATGGATTATTATTAGTACATTTTCGATCCTCCGACAGTATTCAATAAGTAAATGTATAGTTAAAATACAATTATAATATTTGCTATTGCTGAACTTGTTTGTATCTATGAAATACTAGAAAATTTAATTTATTCATTCAATTAATCTGCATACTTAATTATGAGTGTACATTTATATTTTACATTACTAGATAGTTTAAATATAAGAATGTTACATCATAATATTATATACTATGTTTGGTTATTCAAATAATTTAATTCCCACCGTTATCTTATTGGTAAATAATTTATTGTACTACAGAATTGACAGAGTATTGCAGAATGCAGTGAATCTGTATTCAAATTTATAATACAGAAAAAAAAAATATATCTCGGACTGCCCGCGATTCAAACGTACGATATCTTAGACCCGTCTTAATCAAAAACATGATTTAATAATATATTAATATATTCATAAATTATTTCGGTCTAACAGCACTCGATTTATAGTCAGTCAAAATGATTTATTTTATTGTCCTATTATATTGTTGGACCATTTCATTTCAATTCCTTTTAATGATTTCTAAGTAAATATTTTAGGTTAAGTTTAAATACGACGTGATAAAGAAAGTTTATGAGATTTTCAACGATTATAATAAAATATAGAAGGGAAGTTATGTGGAAAATTCCGTCGTATTTTCTCAATAATTAAAGTCATTTAGATGTCACTTTCAGAAATTAAATCTGAAACACAGACCGGAGAATTTTACAATATATTTTCTAAGAACCTAATATCATCAAATTAAAAATACATTTGAACACATATTTAAGCCACCACATTCACCATAGTCCATAATAATGTATATATTTTAATCCGTGGAATTGTTTACGAACTGTTAATCAATATTAAGATGATGTATTGTATTTGTACAATATTGTATTTAGAGCTGTCAATTGCCGAGTGTGCACTCTGGATCTGATATTCGGTCGGTCGGTATAGAATAAAAAAAAATTGTACTTTTTGGAGTCGACGCATGCCAGTTTAAAATAACCATCACCTCATAATATCACATAATATTATGATGAGAGTTGGCTAGTTGATGCGTCATTTATATGATATCTCGTTTAAAAAAATATGTCTGCGTGCACCTCACATGCACGTCCAAATAATATAATTATAAAAGTACCTAGGTACATATAATATTATACAACTGAAAGTATATTGTACGATATGTTTACTATTATTTTTTTCTGCCCGTCAATCCGTACGCATAAAAAGTAAATGCCTTCGTGGATTCGATCGACACACTTACGTTTTATTCGAATCCGAACGGCGAGATATTGTCAAGCGCGTTTTTATACACATAATAAGAATAATATGTATACGATAGATAGCCTGCACCGGGTAGGCGATCCGATCTCGACGGCCATTTCGACCGACTCGTATCTTATAAATTATACGGCCGAGACGGAGCTCAATACAGTATTATAATAGTGCTGTGCGTATAATACAATATATAAGTTTATATACACAGGGTGAATCGCCAAACAGGCTCACCCCATTTTCTCTCTCTTTTATTCATGAAATTATTCAAATTCTGTTTTTTTGAAATTTTTTAATAAACTTAAAGACTCTGTTTTAAAATTCTTGAATTTCTATTGTATTACTTAAGGCGAGTCCGACTCGTATTTTATATATTATACGGCGGGAATGGAGCCCAATAAAGTGTTAAAATAGTGCTGTGTGTATAATATTATATTATATAAGCTTGTAAACACAGGGTGTATAGTCAAATAACTCAAATACTACTCATTCAAATTTTTATTTTACACGTTGTCAATATTTTCAAAAAAATTATCCACTAAATAATGTGAAAAAGAAAAGGAGGGTTCTCATTTGAAAAAAATACATTTGTATCTCCACAGAACAAATTTACAGCTGAAAACGCCCCTAAAATGCTGTAAAAATGTTTAAAATATACAAATCATTATAGATGTTTCTCAATTAAAAACCGTTCGTACCATAGTACATTTTCCTCTATTTTGAATCTACAAAGTGGCCTTAACATATGTTTTGAATCACTCTGTATGTTTTCTGTACACGCGCGACATAATAATATATCCCAGTATTTATTATCAAGGACGAAAAAAAGGACCCACTAAACGAAACTAGAAATTTATCACAACAATCGAAATAATTTACGAGCCGGGAGGGCCGGGGAAGGATAAACGGATTCCGATGAGATGGATATGTTTACGTCACCTATAACCTAATATATGTATATATATATGTGAGGGACACTTAAGTGTACACCGAGTTTGGAATTTAGTCAGCGTGTTTCACACAATTAGTGGTTCATATAACGAGTGAATTTACTAAGTATATAGTACATAATATAATATATTATATAAAATTATACAACTCAGAAAGCCACGGCAATATATATACGATTTCGCTTCAAACAGTGAAAAGTCATGCCACAAATAATAAAATGTGTACAAGACTTTAATTGAAAAAATCTTTTAGCCATGTCGTTTGGCGAACAAGTCCACAACTGCTTAAGGTGTCAAATAAAATACAATATTAAGTGATGAAATTATAGTGAATGGAATAATATTATTTTCAGCTACGCGTTTCTGATGCTTATACCGATTATCGGCCATCACCGGTGAACTTAGATATAGGTTAGATTTATAGAATAACTATATTTAATTAGCATCATGCTAGGCTTTTAAAAATATATATTTTACTCACAGAATCCAATCAATAGAGTGCATAAAGCAAAATATCGTTTATAATACGGTTATAATATTATGTATTTTTACAGGGTCACTGCCCGACAGCGGGTTTTTAACCTAAATTATACGATTTCGTTTCGGGACAAAAGTATGTAATATTATTTTATGCTTATACGTTATTATGTACATAATGTACCTACTTACTTGCAAATATTATTCTAGTACGTGTGATTGACGTCCGTTACGACGACGACCGACAAAATGTAATACTCAATATTCACTTCCGAGAAAAATAATTGTTTATTATCTAAAAAGAAAACAACATGAAAGCACTGAACAAGAAATGTCGAGATTAATATAGTATCATCTTCATTATAATATTGAAATATTATGTATACATTAACGTTGACTTTAGTAAATAGAAATTTTCCAAATTAAATTATTAGCATTTTAAATCTCATCATATTATAACCACCGTGCAAATAATTTAAAACAATTCGACGTAATGAAAACCGCAAACGAGTTTTATATAATTTTTAAATGACTATCGATTTAATTAAAAATGTATATTGATAGGTGTCAAATTTTCAAATTGAAATGCATATTATAATAGTGTGCTTACATTGGTACTATTATTCAATTTAAATCGAAAACATTTTATATGAAAAAACACGTAGATGCACAAAGTGTAGATATGAGTTTCAAGAATTCTATGTCGTTTTTAGAGAGAAAAATCATCTGTCAATCAAAATCTAAATTATGTTACTGGTTTATGTCGAGTTAAGTTGATTGACACACCAGTGCCCACACTCAGTTCTAAATTTGAATATGATTGAATGATTTCAAGAATGAATTAACCTCGTGCTTATACATTTTCTTTTTTTGCGTATTTTTTAAATACTTTTACAAAATTGTACAAGACAAATCGTATTAAATTTAACTTTAAAATCACAATACATTTTTAAAAAAACTACTATTTTTCAAAATAAACTACGAGGTAATAGTTTAGAAATAGAGACAATAGCACTTTTTGAACGTACAATTCTATTTATTTGGTCAAGCACCGATTATTTTCGTCAAGAAATTGCTGTATACATCAGTTCCGCCAAAAATGCATTATGCGGAAAACGAGTAATGACATAACACTACCTTTACAAAACTGTTATTATTGATAATGCTGTCAGTATATGGTGATCAAAAATAATTCTAAACCATAAAAACTATTTATTGACAAGTTGGGAATTATTGTTTTAATTGTTATATAAAGTTAAGACGTTGATGAATACGAAAATTATATACTGCGAGAACCTCAATTTGTATAGCTTATGCGAGGAGGGTTGTAAGCTTTAGGCTCAACAGAAGGGTGTTGCATTCAAAAAACACTTACTGAAGAATGGGGAAAAAAAACTAACTCGACAACAACGAACCATAGAATTAATCAGCAGTCTTTCAGACCTTGACATAAAAGTATATTTTTTATTCTATTTTACTTCAAATGTTTTGAGTCGCACATTAATTTTCACCGAAATATAACATTACAATAACTGTCATCAAATATAATGGACATTTTAATAATTATGACAACTCAAATCAATTTTAACTATACTTTGTATTTGCGAACTGCGAAGTGTACAAAGTTTTAACCAATCAAAACAAAAGTTTAAGTTTACTTGATGTTTATACGCGCGTTGGTGTAAAATGAACTAACATTTATTACAATATAACTAACTGCATACAATATATACCGTATAGTAATAATATTATTATATAAGGAACCCTTTTTTGTACTGCGTGCGAGATCTTCTGACTTCTGACCGAGTTTGCACCAAAGTATTACCACCATTTAAAAATCAATCAAATATCAAAATATCAGACTTAAACATATCACAATGTTTCGTCTACTCACTTCACGAACAATCGCGAACCTATGCAATAATTATTCTTTCACTCGATGGCGTATTTGACTTAGTATAATATGATAATTATGAGACCCCCTCCCCCCCGAGCGACACTAAAATTACTATACACAAGTTAGGTTAGGTAATAAGAAGGTATATAGAATATATTCTAACCTATTGATTTTACTATAAGTGTTTTTAAGTCTAATGACACTTTTTTAGTAAAACAACAATGCTAAGGATTCAGCCTAACATTTGTATATAAGTACCTATTAAGCCGGATTCCCACGACTGGTGTACTTGGCCAATATTTGGTACTGGTGGTTACTTGCCATGCCGTCGGATCGCCATACTTGTACAATTATTTGTCACTGGTGTCGTGCCCGGTGATTGTCGGTAAATGTGACACAAGTCAAAGGAACGTGTGCTCCAGTATTGGCGTACTTGTCAAGTACACCAGACGTGTGAGCACCCTGTTCGTGCACTGGTCAAATGTACAATTATTGGCGTATTTGGCAAGTACACCAGTCGTGGGAATCCGGCTTTACACCTAAATAAAAACAAACTATAATTCAAGTCATATGGTGGGGGGGGGGTATTCGCCCCCTTTTCCACCCTCAAATACACAGCAGTTATCACTGCGGTAGTAGTTTAAAAATAATTCGATTACGCCACGCCGGGCTGATAGGACGACTCCGACTCCAACGCAGTTCCGGCATCGGAGTCGTACGGTTATTATTAATTATAACAAAACATATACATATTACGCGTAGAACACCACAATACAATAATATTATTGCAGCAGTTGAACGTTGACAGTAATAATAATTATTATATGATACGTGATTTGGTAATAGTATACGGTTTATCATCACGATAATCACAGTGAACTCTATTATTGTTATTATTATTTATTATACTTATATTATATATATATTATTATGTACTTGCTCAGTATAATAATATTATATATAGTCACACGCACGCATTGTTTCGAACAATTATTTGTATTGTCGTTTCATACTATCGTAATAATATTATACTATCTACTATATTATACTATTGTCAACCACCACCTCGAATGCCCTATACGAGGCTGTGGAAGATACACGCCTCGTGTACGCCTATATCATAAATACATACATATATATATTTGCGATTTTCAGCCGTCGACAGCCACGACGTTAAATCGCAGCAGCGTCACACCAGCCCAATATCGCTTTCAAACCGTTAAGTCCATATGTGTCAGATCTACGATAACTCGCCGCACTATATTATTACAACGTATGTAATATAAACGCGTAGTTATACGCGAGCTGACCATAACGTTTCATCGAGGTAATTTCATATCAATATTAATATTATTATTACTATCGCCGCCGTGACGACGATAATTTACGCCATCGAATGATATTATATTATATTGGCCGTTGGCTTGATTGTGGCGTGGTAATTATAATACGATACTATATTATTATAATATTCGAATACTAATTATTCGAAAACACCACCGCCGTCGTTATTATAATAAAACGACTCGTTTACGCGTATTTTTTTGGTCACCGGTGGATTGGTCTCTCACGATAGCAGCTGTCGGTATAAAAAAATGATATGACGATACAATAATATAATAATACAGTGAAATGTCCGAATAGAGGACACTCTCGGTCACCGAATTTTGGAGGTGTCCGCTGTTTGGAGGGCCTAAATTTTTGAAAAGGGCTTATATAATGTTGTTAATAATAATGTTTTAATAGGTAATATTATAATATTTTTAACGTTATAATGATACATATATCATAATAAAATATTGCAGTATTACTGATTTAAATGTTTAAATGATACAAACAATATATAACAAATTTAGTATGTATTGTAATGTATTTATATAAGTATTTAACAAAAAATAAATATGTATTCAACAATGACACATACATTTAAAAAACGGAAAACTCCTAAGTTTCGTGATTTTGACGAAAGTCTAAAATGTCAACTTTTTTGCGAAGCGACAACCGTTTACGTTGTAACTCATCGCGTCGAAAAACGTTATACTAACTAATAAAACGTCGCCGAAACATTGGCAGTCAAGACATTGATATTTTCGTCTTAATGGTCGTTATACGTGTCGTAATCCCATCTTATCGTTCATTAACGATATAATATATGCCATATAGCTACTAGTGATAAGATCGCTTTTTTCTGTCGTCGTATTATTTTTCAATGACGATTAAAACAGGTGTCCGTCATTCGGAAAGTCCGCTATTCGAAGGTGTTTCTATTTAAAAGTAGTGATAATGTACCCGTTCCCCCCCCCAAAAAAGGTCCGCCATTGGGAGGTTTCACTGTATATTAAAAAATTTGATATTTTGTGCTCTCCACACATTCGTTTCGAATGACGGCGGCGGCGGCTGCCTCCCACTGTATTATTATTGCACCCGGACGATGTTGTGTGAAAACGATACGAAATGCACTTAAAAATAATATTAATATATACGTCTTTACGTCCTCTAACCGTCATAATCACTGGTGCAATGTAGACGGTGAGAAGTGATTCTCTGAGTATCGTGATGGATCTGGCTGACCTTTTTTTTTTAAGTGCTTAATCGATCGCGATCATGCGACGCGTCGACATCGTTTAACGCGCCACATCATCGTCATCCACCGTGCGACACGTAGCCACGACATTACACCTACGGGGTTGCCGGGCAGACGATTATATTTTTTCGACAATATTCTCTTACAAATTTATCGGCGTTTTCGGTATTAAAATATCATTATAATATATTCCTAGCGCAATAATAATATTATTATGTCTACATCGCGACAAGTCGTTTTGAGGTTTACGATGAGAACGGTCGGTCGGTAACACGCATTAAAATATTCCTAAATTATTATATATGATTATATATAGCAGAAGTATAATACACACTATGCTCGCAGTAATGTCGAGTAGGTACTATACGTATAATAACTGTTCAAACTCTCGAGTTTAAGCGTCAATGACGGATATATTGTTTATACGTAATTTGACGTAACCTGCTGCACTATCCCATAACCAATTTAAATCAATAAAGGTATTAATATATTATTATTATGACGTTTTTAAAAGGTCGTGCGCGAGTGATGTGTGTTAGTGTTCGAGAAAAATATAAAACATTGTCGCGGGAACGACGGCGTTAAATGCGTACCTACCACAATATCACATATTATATTATTATTATATAATATAAAAGTCATCAAATAAGATCTGAAGTCGTAAAATTCTTTTACATCATAAGTAGCTAGACGCGCGTGTAGTATTATACACTTTGTTTCCGTGTGTCGATAACTGCAGTTAATTTCTTACGAATTTTTACGACAGCATGGCTTTTCGTTTTGATATCACAATATTTTACAAATCAGATCAGAATCGAAATTAAAAAGTTCAAATCATATACGAGAGAAGAGTCGTATCGAGTCAGACGATCCACGATTTTCGGAATAATATTCACCACAGTGCAATGTATTGTGTTACACATTATACGCACAGCCATATTTAAAAAATGTGGGACTTAAAATTCATCATCCATTTTCAATAATTTATAACTTATATCATAGTACAGTGATGGCTAAAATTTTTTATCGACAATTTGAAAATGTAATACAAGGTTCTTTATAAGTTGTCATTAGTGCGATTAAAAAAAAAAAACGAGTATTAATTAATTTTTTACGAGTGCCTAAAATTAGATTAATTTTAAAAATAATTGGGCAAAACTAAAAAAAATTTGCAAATTATTTTGTTAAAAATGTATAGAAAATTGAAAGTTCTCCTTGCAAAGAAAAATTTAAATGTTCGTTTATTTTATCCGAGACAATTGTTCCACCTCTGAGCAATAAAATTGCCCACCGGTGCCCCACCCCCCCCTAAAAACCTGCCCTACGTATACGTATAAATGATATTGTATTGTTTTACAACTATATTATTATAATAGTTTATAAATTACGCACGCCAATAGTATCGGGCTGCGGGTGGTTGGCTGTTGCCGGGTGCAGGCTATTGTTGGGTTATAATGAGCGTCGGGCTGTTTATTTATAAATGGACAATATAATAATAATACGGAAGTATAAAACCAGAGAGCTAGCTGCGATCGCGTGTGAAGTGTCGGGGAAAAATTCCACCTGACAAAATGTCTGTCTCGTCAGAGTAACGTAGGTAGCTGGTACGAGAAAAATCACACACGCCGAACAACACGTGTGATATTATTCCAAATAAACGGACGCTGCGTGGAAGCGGCCGTCGAACGTACAGGAAAAAAAAGGGTCGTGAGATGGAGATGTCCCTGGGTGGGTGGTGGAGAAGTGGTGAGCGAGAAAGAGATATGGATATTATAACGAGCGAGAGGAATAGTGAGACAGCGCGAGAGGGGGTGCCTCGAGTGTGCGTTTTGTGTATAGACTTTTATTTTTATTTTTCTCCTTTTTTTCACCCTTCGAAGGTGGGAATTAACACGGTAACCATAGTCTGCGTATCGATCGGGCAGCGGCTGCGGCGGCGGCGGACAGATGGACACGGACAGACACGTCGGCACCGTCGCACCATACATATAATATATATATCACTATATAGTATATAATATAATCTAACGTGGAGCTGTAGTAGGTAGTACTACTACAATACGCGTCAGTACAACAATGCATGCTATTTATATTTTTATACATTACCCTTTATTTACGTTTGTATAATATGTATATATTATAATATAATACTCGACAAATAGTACATAATATAATATAGTACTACTTATGAGTGTGTGTGTGTGTGTGACTGACGGAAGCGACTCTAGCGCCACTCGTCTCGTCACTGTCAAATATTATGACGGTATAATATGTGTGTACCGGCTGCGGCCGACGACTGCGTTGTGCGGGGCGACACGTCACTATTGAGTTTGACCCTATAGCCGCCGTGCCGACGACGTTTGTGTTTCGTTTGCATTTAATATTGTACCTACAATAATGTCGGTAAAGAGCTGATAATTGTATATTCTATAACTGTATATTGTTGTTATACACCGGGATAACACGCCGTCTAAATGTCTAATACTTCGATACGAACTTAAAATTAAAAAAAATAGTTAAACTATACTTATATACTTTTGGGAAACATGGTAAATTAAATGTTTTCAATGTTGATATTTTATTTACAGACTGCAGTATTTGCATTTCATAACGAATGTAATGGATTTCTGTTGGCGTAACCGCTTGAAAAGATACTTAAAAAAAAAACAAAAACAAAATCACAAGTCCTATGCATTACCTTATCATTGTATTAATAACATTAATAACATCAATAACATTTATCATTGCAATTGTAGATATTGTTAATATAATTTTGTACGCGACGTAATATTGGATGTATGGTGTGTATCCCATAGGGCTTTACTCGAGTCTCGTCTCAAGTATTTGACTTCAGGGGCGGTGTGTATGTAAGTAGTGCAGTGCATATTGCAACAAAATCACATTAATATGCTAATAATATAATCACATACGCTTTTGTAGGACACGCGTTTAGAGGGTGATGTCTCGAACGTCGTTCTCGAATGAAATACGGAAAACGTGTAGGTGGATAGGTAAGTAAGTAGGTACCTAACTCTGCACTTCGAAATACTACAGACCGCGGGTCAAAAACGATTGGGTGATCAAAACACGACGATTATCCGATTTTTCATTTTCGAACATTTGTTAAAACGACGCCGCTACGCTGTGGATCCGTTTTAAGAGAGTGTTCCGGCAAGAGTGCATATTATAGTAGGTCAGTATGCGATATAGTAAAAGATACTAAGATTTTTTTTCTTCTTTAAACCTCCGTAGAAAATGTACAGACTCTCGTAGTATTGATAGGTGTCCGGCGATTCGACCGCCATCGTGAAGATGGGTTTTTTATTGAACAAATTGGCAAAGTCTGTACACACATATATATATAGGTATATATAATATATATATACAATATAGTACATAGACGTTTATACGGTAAGTAGAAAAGAGTCCTTTTTCCCCCTCGTATAAAGTTAGGTAGGGTTTTCATTACACTGATTGACCTTTTACATGTGGCTCACGGTACAAAGAGTTCGTGTGTTATATTATTATTGTGTATACAAAAGTCATCTGTAAAATTAAAAATAATGAAACCGATTGGACCCGCTCGAGAGGACGGCTCATATACTTGTACATATATAATAAATACAATGTGATCTATTTAAGTGTCTACACTCGTTATTTCAAAACTTTTAACTTTTTTAAAAAAAATGTTGTTTTTTATCGAAATCAAATGATGTAAAAAATAGTTTTCAAAATAATGATTGTAGGCACTTAGGTGAATATAACTTTGTATATTACATACATAGTAGTCGTCTAATCTGTAATAAATGTTTAACTATGGAAAATATTTTAAACGGGTCGTTAATATATTCGATCTATCGAGTTATAAGTGTGTTAAATTAATTAATTACTGAAGACATTTCAATAAAAAGTAAGTATGCTTTAAAATATAGGTATATTATTATACTAAACATTGTTTTTTTAGTAAACAGTACTTTATAATATAATGGTCGTATAAATATAAATAATGTTTGATAATTTCGTGTGAAATAGTTCTTACATTATATTGTATAAAAAATGAAAATTGGAATTATTTATTTAAACTTGTTGTCGTCTGACCCACACTACTATATCGACGGGCGCATTGTATATATTTATAGTACCTACCTACGTCCTACATGCCTACTAATATATTATAATATCACAACGTATTATTTATTAATAATATTATCATAAATAATATTTAATAGTATAACTGTAAATTACGGTGATGCAATTTATCAACTTGACGGAATTAGACATTTTATTACTCGGTCACAGTGGGGTGTATATAATATTTAATGTTTGTGTGAGTAACGTAAATAATAATTGCTCTCAACAATATTGTATTGATTTCATATAATAAGCTTAAATAGCACTGAAAATCGTAAAAATAAAAAGATCGATGCGCTGTAAAATAGGTGTCGAACTGTAGAATGTTCATAATAATATGATGGTATATTACTATTGGTAATTAATTTTTCTTTTGGTAATACTTATAATAAGCTGAACTAATGATTTACAAAAACAAAGTGAATGATAACTAATAAGCATGATATATAATACATTATATATTGAAACAACAATATTTCATACAATATTATTAGCTATTATTGACTTTTAAGTAAATAAATATTCACGTACTGCGTAGGCCGGTTTGAATAGATTCATATGGTATAAAATATAGTGTTTTTTTAAATAATAATACGCACGTTACAACAAAAAGTTTCGATTCACTAAAAATAATGTTTTTTTAAACAAAAAAAATACCTAAAATTATTCGTTTTTGTTTAAAATGTCTAAAGAAAAAAGTGAGTAGATATTTTGATAATTTCTAGTTTTTGTATGAACAAATTCAGAGAAACATTGTATATTTGGATTTCCAAGCTTTTTAGCCGAGCATAAAAACAAAACAATTTTAATTTCTATAAAATCTCAAAATATTTCCTCAACTCTGGGGCTCGTGCCAGACCATCGAATATAAACAAAATTCAAACATTCCAATCCAAATGCCTTCGACAAATAACTAAAGCTCCCTTCTGTGTCTCAAACAATATACTCAATAATGATCTCTCCATTCCAACAGTACAACACGTAGCCAAAAGTCTCTATAAACGCTTCCACTCAAATCAATCTAATCACTGCGATCCTCTAATCTCAAATTTATCTGTCCTAAACGCCCCAGATGATCCCAGAAGACGAAGCATGAAACGTAAATTTTGTCAAAACTTTCTGAATGATAGAGATGTTTTATCGATGGATGGACTCTTTCTTCAAGTCTACTGAGTCCATTATAACCTTCAACATCACTTATACTTATTGTAAAAATAGGCACCTTAGGTACATATTTACGGTTTTTTTGATAAATAATTTAAATGCACAAAAAAAATATACCATGCCTAGAGATTGCAGCTAATGTAAAATATTTGATGATGAGTACCTGCGGTTTTTCGTTAATTGTATTACAAAGTGACAAAATCGATTTTGTCGAAAGTTCGTGTTTCGTAAATATTCCAGTTTTCCGTGATTTTTATTTTAGTTTTTCCTAATTATAAGATATTAACTGAGAATTGTTTACATTTTATTCCAAATTCAAAGCCAAAAGCAAATCCAATTTTCCACCAGAAACCACCCTTGAATTTGAAATCGAAGCGTTTTACAGAAAAGTATCTGTCATTGTAAAACGTATATACTATCATATCGCTCCGCTCAAAATATAAACAAAAACAATTTGGTTTTATATTAAATCGATCACAATAAAATACAATACTATATTATTATTACCGAAACTACGGAATCTATATACATATTATTATATTATCTCGCCAAAATATTTGTGCAAAAGTAAATCGATTTATTTTTTTTATTGTATTTTTCTTCTGTCTCATATAACTGCTACATTTTTCGCTACGAAAATTATTTACGATAAATGTTATTGTTATTGTTACGAATTACGGCCACTTGTAAAGATTAATATTTAAGTTATGTGTTAAGCAATCTCGAAACAAGATAAATACAAAGTCATCAAAGATGCGTGTCGTATAGTGTTATACCACGCGGTGGAGTTGTCTACGTCAAAATCCGCTGTTCGCCAATTCATAATACGATATTTCGATAAAATGTGTGTCGTCCACAAAACAATTTTATCAATAGCCAGATAATACGAGAAATCGCGTTACAAATAAATATTATACGTTCGTGATACGAACGTAAAGTAATAGAAAAATCGACGTGAGCGTTGCAAAGCCTATGGCTGGCTGCTGTACGCAGTGATCGGTCGGAAATGTTTTTTTTCTTCTTCTTCTTCTTCAAATGAACCGAAATATTTGTAGCGTATTGTGTTTGGACTGCGAAAACTTTTTTCCTTCCTTCAATTATTTACGAGAGAAATCGACGACGCTAAAGCCCCCCCCCCTCCCGCCACCACACAACACAATACTTATGTACGTATATAATACACGCTGTTAATCTGATCCGAGTTTGGTGTTGGGCACTGTAACATGTACTTTGTGAGAGTTCAACTAATCTATAGTATTTTATCTGATTTTGGATGTAGTCGCATGACCAAAGACTTTGGGACGCCTCTCGAGATCTAAGACCACTCCGTAGTCCGTAGGAACAGAATAAGACGATCGAGGCCCGATAAGGCCAATCGTATTTTTATGTAATTAGCTATTGTTGCAAGTAGTAGTTTTTCAATTCTGACAGGCCCGATACGTTTATATACATAATATATAATAATATATATATATTATATATATATATATATATAATATTTATATAAACGAAAAATGCATGATATAACAAACGCGTATTTTTGCATAAATTTCGAGTCATTTTGTCCCGTTCGCCATATATATTATTACGAAAAACGTTGATTAATTGTTTACGTATAAGATAGGTTTGATGATATTGTGTACAAGTACAACTGTGTATACACATCACACGAATAATAATAATTTATATTATCATTATTAACAATTGTTTAATTTGTTTGATTTAATATATAATATGAGCCTTAGTTAACAAAAATATTTTTATACTAATTGTTAAAAATTATTGATGAGCGTTGTGTCTTGTGCAGTCGTGCGTTAAACGAGTTAAGCATTTTTCAACCTATAGTTATGTTTATATTTTCCTCTCTTTTTTTCAACGTCTGAACCAAGTTGAACCGAAAACTATCATAATATATAACTATATAATAGTGAATATACATCATACAACATGAGTGCATTTTTAATCTGTACAACCCGGTAAACGAATCGCACAAGTAAAAATAAAAATGCATCTATTTTAAAAATATATATTTTTGCATATCTTTTGAATTTTCAATCAGCAATAAAGAAAAGCTACTTACTCTAAACCATCAAATCGGGTGTCTTTTTCGACGATAGTCGACAGTCGTCGGCGAAAGAGATTAAAAGTTTAGGTCGAATCAAATAATAATTTCCAGAAGCCGGGGTGGAGAGGCAGACATAATATTATCATACTGGAGGAGGAGAGAGATTCGAATTTTCCGTCATCGACGGCAGTCTTTAAATTCGTCTAAGATCGTTCGTTAATCTGCGCTTTATCGCTGAGCGTGAGCGTTCCAGAATTTGTGCGAGACGAGTTCGTAAACCTTTATGGCATTTCACTTTATATATAATCTAAGCCATACACTGCTTCTATACACAGCCAGCCGTATACACGATCTACTGCACAACGTATTTACTGTAACGAGTATACGCACTTATCAGATTTAGGCGACAAAACGACTCTAGAGTACGAAACGGTCTATTTTCTCCTCTCTTCCGAAATACCGTACGCGCGATTCGTACACCACGCACCTTACACACGCCGCGGTATACAAGGCGCTGGCTTTGCCGTTTTATTACTACACGAGCGCGGGGAGGTATATATATATATATAATTTTCCCTATATATATATAAGAACCGCCCTAACATATGTATGTATATATACACACAGGTTAAGGATACACTCACAACGCACATCTCCTGTACAGGATGATATTATTATAATATGTATCTGGGTGCATATCGTACGGCGACGAGTTATAGTGCTGCGGCGTGCACGCGCGTATAGGACGCTCGCGTAATATTCTTGGTGAATCGATATAACGTCGTGTTTTTTACGAATAAAAATCAAAAAAAAAACCCCCACGTACAATCGCCGTACACTGCAATATTATATATTATATAATATACCGGTATACGCGCCTATAGCCGGGCAGCTTACTCGTTTAATCGAATCGAGTTTTTTAGGAGACCTTTTCCCGAGACTGATTTCGGTTTCCCCCCCCCCCATCCCGTTGTCGCTGCGGCCTGGTCGTGTCAAGACACAAAAACGTCTACGGGTACACGACGACTGCAGCTGCGACGGGGGGAAAAAAACGGGTCGGTTTGGACGTGCGTGCGTGCGTGCGGGCTGGCGGGCGATGTACTCACGTGAACACCGCGACCTAGACGCTGCGCATACACACATACACTACAGTCGATCCGTGCGTGTGGGTGTGTGGGGGTGTGTGTGTATGCACCGAGAGACTGCCGGGTTTGTTTTGCGGAGGAAAAATTCGATTGCCGTCGGCTGCGAACAAAAGAGTCGGCGGCGGCGGCGGTGGCGGTGGTGGAGGCGGACGTGCGGACGTGCGGCAGTGGCGGTATACGGCAGCAAAGGACAGTATATAGTGAGCGGCGGCGGTCGTGGCGGCGGAGCTGGTGGGGCGAGCAAAGGACGGCGGGAGGGTGACGGAGAGCAGGACGAGGGACATTTGACGTTGTCAGGGATGACAAGGGCCGGTTGACGAGCACTGACGAACTCTCCGGGTCTCCATGGCGACGGCCCGGCACTGTCTGTCACTTTAATTGATCTCCAAATGGTCGGCCGTGTCTTGTCCCTTTTGTGCAAATAACATTCGCTACGCGCGACGAGCGAGCTTTTCCGGCGTTGCCGAACTGTGCGCCTCCGTCTCGCCGGCTACAATAACATTACGGTCACGCGTATAGTCGCCGTATTATTATATTGTTATTATTATTATTATGTACTCGCGTGTATATTGTGTATATATATATCGTCTGTCGTCTGCGTATTCTATGTCAAAACGATATTATGTTTATATACATGTATATAGTGCGCGTCGTGCAGCCGAGTCGAGTGTAAGCGTATAGTGTTTCCCCGCCGCCTTTACCGCGCCACCGGCGCCGCCAGTGCGGTGGTTTTGACGAAATGTTCCGGTGACGTGGGTGTCGGGGCGGAGGAGAGGTGATTTACCGTCCTCTATTACCTAATGGCCTGCCCCAGGGTACGTTTTGTTACTATACTTTGTTTTTTAAATTAAGTGCCTATACGGAATAATTGAGGGGGATGCGACATGTCTCGAAGTGTTTTCGTCCTTTTATCGAATTTTCTCGACTTTGCGCGACGCGACTCGCTTTTCGAGATGCGACGCACATGCATATTATATTACTATATTATGTGGGCCGCGAGTACGAACAGCGCGTTTACGCATAATGTCATAAGTAAAGAAAAGAAAAACCTTAGAATGGATACTGCTATACGCTATACGCGCTCACGGGACCCGCGGGGGATTTGAAAAATTAAAAAGCCCGCGACGATAAATTCGAGCGATAATTCGCGATTAAAAAGCAATGCGCGACGACGACGTGGCATCGCGACGGAAAATAGATATTATTATGCACGTATATACATGCGTGTATATGTATATATTACAATAGTAAAACCGCGTGTGGGTTTCTGCTGCTCGTCGTTGACGTGTGCGCGAGCAAATGCGGCGGAGACGCCTTTGAATAATGCAAATGCCAGCCGCACCGTACACACACACACACACACACACACGCACGCACACAAACGCGTTTAACTACGCTGAACACGACGACGATGACGACGACGAAGACGAAGACGGCCGAGAGAGAGAGAGAGAGTTGGGCATAATAATATATATATATGTATAAGTATATATACAGCCCGGTCGCACAGACTCGGGTGACTTTCATCCGGAGCATACGAGAGAGAGAAAAAAAAAAGCAGGAAAAAGGGAAAAATAAGGGTGTGTAGTGTAGTGTAGAAATGATGTGGCGACTTGCACGCGGAGTGAAGGGTATAACGGCGATCGCAGATCGGTCGGGGTGGTTGGCGGCAGGGGGTTAGCTCTTTTATTCCAACCGTTACGTCTATTTCTGCCGAGATCTCATGAAAGAATAAAACGACTGCATGATTTTTCCTCGCACCCTCGCCGGCGGTGCGTTTATATAGGTGCTATAGGCTCGTCTAAAGGTGCATAATAACATGTGTGTGTTTCTGCTTAAACATATATTTTTTTCTACGTTTTCCATTGGGTTTTATCCGTGTTATATATTGTATATTGTGATATTATGCCGCCGACATGACGATCGCGATCCGCACGGCGCGGCGACAGCGACGGACGGTGCAAAAGCTCAGATCCGATACCAGCTATTTTCAAAAGCAGTATACACGGTGGTTGTACCTACTAATAAAGTACCACTTATATGAACTTATATTATGTTTTCGCGCTGTACTTACCCATATTTTAAAAACGAAAACTTCGGTAATAAGTATACCTTGTTTCTGGTGGTTATTTTATTTTTACCATTCCTCCTATGTGCAAACACTGTCTTTCACTACTAGTTCGAATAGGTAGTAGACAACTCGTCGTTTAACGTATTTTATTATACTATTTTAATAACACATTAACAAGAACGCCTCGTTTTTACGACAAAATAATCGTATATGTAAATATAATATAATATAATATATTAAGTGCATAACGCGTTATATATGCACACGTTGACTCGCACGGTCCGATCGACACTGTCCATATATAATACATCAATAAACAGGTAACCTGTGTGATTTATAGATGATAAAAATTTAAATATAATATGCACCCGGATAAAACTATAATTAATAGCTACTCCGACGCGTTACCCATACCGTGGTCGCTGCAGTCTAAGCGGTGTCGCATGTCCCAGCAAATCGGCAGTCGAGCTATTATAATATAATGTATGTATATTATTACTGTTATACCTGCTAATATCACGTAGAATATATTATTATTATTATTATATTGGTAAATAAGTAATGTAGATTTTTTAAATTTTTAATAGCGTTAAATACGCAGCAACGATGCTTGTGAAAACACATTGGGAATATTAAAACTTTCCTCGATATACCTAAGCGTACGTATTACTTGCTCAGCACACTTAAACGTTATTTTATAAGTCAGTCAATATCGTTAATTTTTTAAAAGGATTATATGCATACATAATAATTATACATTATTATATGTATGCTAATGTGATTATCTCTATATTGCAAACGTTTTGTATACATACCTACATAATAATATATATATTTTAATCTCATAACCATTTTATTGCTCAGCTGCGTAATAACACACCAAACTGTTCGTATACGAATATTCATTAATAACTTTTAGTGCTAGTTTACTTTAAGTGAACGCATAATGCCGTTTTCCACCATTTTTAATGAAATTCAAATTAAGTATTATAGATTTTATTCATTATATACATTTATATACGCATGGTACATTCTTATAATCGTGCAGTTTTATTTTTTATAATATTATGATAAAATAAAGTGCTGCAAGACTCCCTGAATATTTGTGTTAATATTTTACGTGTATCGGTACTATTCATATTACATCAAAACGATAAAATCACGTGTGGTCGCACTTCTGCAGCCTGTAGGGTACACTTAGTATACAACCCCTCTGTCATCAACGAGACACTAAGTCTTGTACGACATAAACTATAACGATCAAAAATCGTATACTATAATATAATAGCTGTATAACATAAATTAGCGACCAACGAATTAAAATTACTATTAATAAAATAAAATTATAATTTTTTGCCTGGTTTGCGTGGTCAAATATTTTATCGAAAAATTAGTAATAAAGGCGTTTGTATTTATTAGAGTCACATTGCATACAAATAACTATTATTCAAATAAATTAAAAATAAATATGTTTCAAAACGAATAGGTTTATTATGATACAAAATATACACAATTTATGACTTCCTTATTGTTTGTTTAACTTATGTTAAAGTTATGTTTTCTACGAACTTTTATTATATTTTTTATTGATTGGTAAAATTTAATTGTACATATTACACTACATATCAATTCTATCCTTTTTGTATTCTTTTTGATTTTAAAATTGCGTAATATTTTATTAGCGAGTATAATGTTTTATGAGCGGAAATTCGTTAGTTTCATTAACTGTTAAATTATTAATTATCTTATAACAATCTAGTAAAATAATTGATGTGTTGATTATTAGTTAAGATAAAACTACAGTAACCTCAATACTAGTTTATATCGGAAGAATTTTGGTGACAATATCATAATCTTTACAGGACAGTGTAAGTAAGTAAAGTGTGACTAGAAAGTATTAAACATCGTCTTAGATAGTTTTCGAGAAGATCAGAAAACTCGATCTCTAAACTACCATCAATTTGTTGGGTCTTCGATCGGTGTAAAACTAAAAGCTTGTCCATAAAAATCTACTGGTTCTCAAACAATTCAAAGTAAAGCTTTAGGTGAAAATAAATGGTAAGAGTTTGGATTTAGAATCTGCTATGTAAGCACATTATACTCAGTTGGGCAACTATTATTATAGTCGTCTTAAAGATAGAACAATATAAGGTGGACAATGGACATTATTGCGTATATATATTTGTTATAGTGAATTACAAAAAAGGCAGATGGTCAAGATAAAAATAATCTTGTAAGTACTTACGTTTCAAAAGCGCAAGTACATAATTTAAAACTAATAAGTACATTTTTATGAAGTTTTAGTGGTTGCAGAAAAAACAGTTGATGATTTATATATTACTTATTAAAAACCATTTATTTTAAATTTACTTCAAATAAATAACACAACTGTGGACAAATGTTTGAACAGCAGTACTTAATAAAATACTACAGTTCTTAAAATGTGTTATCTCAATTTCATTGATGGCCATATTAATCAGAGAAGAATACGGAATATTATTTTTTGAAAAATAACAACTATATATTGGTACTGAACATCAATCGTCACATTTTGTGTGATGTATATATTATTATATTTTAGGTATTTAAGATATTATATAATTGTTAGTGAAAATACTATAGTAGATACTATTACTAGAGAGTTTTTATCAATCGTTCAATAATACAATTGTGTTACAATTATCATTTTTTATTATGTTATTCATGTTCCTAATTTAGTAAATTAGTAATTGTTACTACTGTTATTGTTGTTATCATAGTTAAATTTAATTAATGCTATCATATTATGTTAATTGGGCTCAGCCCGTATTGTTATAATAAATAAATAAATAAATAAATAAATCATTCTCGTCGATCTGTTACAAATCTTCAATTTCACAAACTAAATTATATATTTGTACACACAAATTATTATTTTATCAGAGTATTTTATTTAAGGTTTCTTGAATTAATAATATCACACTTATACGTAAATAGTTGTATTTTACGTGTCTTTCGTTACCATAATTTATATGCTCGTTATGCTATTTGGAGTTTAATTTCCTTTCATATAATTATTGAAAAGTGTGGATTTTTTTACAAAAAAAAAAAAAAATAAACAATATTTTAAAATATTTTTTTTAGAAAATAATTTAAATTAGATTTTAGCTTGGAAGTTTGAACAAATATCGCCATGTTATAAGAAAAAAAATCAAATGTCGAGTTAAAACGTATAATATTATAATAACAATGATATTCGATATATATAAAATTATTGCAATAAAATATAATATAATAGTATAATATAGGTATATGAATAAGTTGTAAACTGGTGTAGTTGTTTATTATGTACAATATATAATATTGCCATGCGTGCATAAAGTTTAATGTGTATATTTATATAGCCTTTAACTATTAAAGAAAACGATCGTAGCCAACCCGACACAACGACGCTCGAACGACAAAACAGAATGCCGTGCAACTGAAAACGGAAAACGGAAAACGGAGAAATAGATAATGTATAATGAGAAACCGCATGGAATACACACCATACACACACTGTATAGTGTACAATTAGTCAGGCAGCGAAGCAGGAAAAGACGACTACGAAGGATAGAAAAAAAAAAAATAGAAAAGAATTATTATGATTACACATTGGTTTCACATGCAAGTGCTGACACGAATTGGCGCCAGACGTTTTTATCGTGCATTCTATTTAAATATTTTACAACCGAGTAATATGTCACTTTTGTATGACAGCTTAACTTCTAATATGAAAAAAGAAAAAAATCTTAAAAATGGTAATTTTAGAAACGTAAAACATTTCGACATATGTGTCAAATATATACAAAAATATTGTCCAAGTTAATGCGACCACTGATGGTATTGCTCTAACCATAATATTATCGTTTGATAACTCAGTTTTGAAAATATTTAATTGTTTATGTGGCGATTTTTAGAAAATCGTCAAACCAAATTCTCATACACGATATGTAAATTGTTTTCAAAAAGTATCAAATAAACTTAATATTGTGGAATAAAATAAAATGGTCATTAAACTTGGAATTTTGTAGTGGTACACATCTACAATCTACATAATATTATTTAACATAAATGTTTAATGCATTAAAACCGAAACAATTTTGATATAAAAACTGTTTGGTATTATTAATTTAATCAATTTAATATTATGTAATTAGGTTGAATACAAAACTTTTTTTATCCACATTTATTCCGGGTGAAAAATGTTTAATTTATAATATTATTTTTAGAAAATTTGACAACTGTAACCTTAGAATTACGTAGGTATCAAATGATTACTCATTTGAGATTGTATAAACACTAACAAAACTATGATCTATTATAATATTTATCACCAGAGTAATTTTTTCAAAACTATTGTTATTACATTTTTTTTACAAATCAGTTTACATTTGTGCCGGGCAAGAATGAACATTAATTATTCGTGTATCGAACAACTGTCTGAACCTATAGGTGAATTAATCAACATTTTTTTTATAATTCTCCGAAACCTTGCTCTCATATTCAAATTGTGTGCATTTGCGCAAATGCATTGTTTCCGGTTATAATAATAATAATACACAAACATAGTTTTGTAGTTAATCTGCAACCACCCCGGGTTAATAATAATATAAGTAATAGTAATAATAATAATAATAATAAATAATAATCAACCCACTACAACGCCACATCCACGCGGAAAGTTCTTTTTCATAGAAATTTAACGCAGCGCATTTACAATCCCTAAAGCAAGTCAGCTGACGCTTCTTTATAGGGGCTGCAGCGGCGTGTGAGCCGGGTATTGGTCTTTTGAAAGGTCGGGAAACAAACGTCAAAGGTTAACAACACAGGTGAGCTTCAAAGGCAGAACGTTATACACAGGGCACACGTTCCACACAGAACGAATAGAGGCTGTGACGGCCATGTCGAGCTATTTTTATTTGTTTATTATTTTTTTTTATTTTTCGTCTACTACAGAATAGGCGGCCAGCCTCATTTATAAGTTTTAATAATAATAATAATAATAATAATAAGCACACATTCGAGCTCAGGCAAACGAAAAATAAAAAAATAACCGTTCCGGCCAACTTTGGAGAACATAATTACGCGCAGTCCTTTTACTCAAACAAAAGCTTTTGATTGACGGGATATGCAAAAGTCCCCTTTAGTCCTTCGCCGCCACACTACATGTATACCTTCGCCGAATGCTGGCAGCTCGTATTTATATATATATATATGTGTGTGTATGTATATATTGTGTATAATAATGTATACGAGTAATAATAATTTGTACGTACAAGAGTTTCCGTTGTTTCGCTCGGAACAGTTTTCACACACAACTTAATAAACCTTCTCCACCGGGGGCGGCGGTGGCGTTTTAACAACAACACAATTAGTTTTTATCCGCACACGAGATAGAGGCGTATTATACGCTGCACATATTATAACAATACGTACATATTATATACAATATATATTCGCGTCAAGTATATATATATATTATATAATATGTAACCGTGTTATCCCGGCGTGCAGCACATACAGAGGTGTCCCGTAGTATCTATATGCATATAATATATATATATACATATATGCACACACTGACACCTTACTATATAATACGTACGTATATACACAATATACGGTATAGCGTATGTACTTGATACGACGATATTATTATTATTATTATTATTGTTATTATCATTATTGTCAGCGCCGCCGCTTAAAACGTGCGTTTTCACCCGAGTCTCTGAAACGCGCACCAGCTGCGCTCGCAGATAAAAACCGTGTATAGATATACGCGCGCACGTCCGTCGGCTTGTTGTCAAACTACACTTATCATACGCACGTATATATATACGCGTGCCGATTACGCCGTCAAGACGCGAGCGAATCGCTCCGTTATTGCTGCAGCACGAGAGAGGCGAATTAGAGGAAAAGGAGGATGATATGAGAAGGCGAGGAGAAGGCGAGTAGAAGGAGAGGAGAGCAGAAGGAGAAGAGAAGGAGAGGGGCGACGAGACGATACAGTATAATATACCTGCAGCTATATATACAATAGGTACCTATATATACCTATATATACTTTACACACGCGTGTGCTTTCTGTCTTTACGGCCTCGAGAGTTTTATATGATATTACGTATATAATATTAGGTATATAAAATGTTTTTGGGAATGACGCGCGCGATATTTCGGACCCGGTCTCGGATTAAGATAGCAGAACCGCACCGACGACAGGGGGGGGGGTGCGATTAAAGTAAAAGTTTGCAGGCCGCAGCGAAAACTTACGACGGTCAGTATTATTATTTTATTGTGACACGCGAGCAGACGTTAACAGGACAATATTATTATTATTATTATAACGACGATAACTTACAATGTATACACGCGTGTGCTGCAATACAGAACTTTCAAAATTTATTACACGATATCATACGGGGCTTATAGGAACCTTTTGAATCTCACAAAAACAATAATCGAATATTTGTATTGAACAAATTGCCGATTGGTCCGATTTGGCATAATATATACAATATACGTTTATGCCATTGGTTTGTTTTTTGTTGTTGATTCGTTTATTTGCTTAAAACACTTCGTGTATCTTTAAACATTTGGTCGTTTCGCTTGCAGACGTATCGATTTCGGCCAGGCACGTTTTAAACGATGCACACTTCACACCCACGCACCTGCCCTATAAATACTTGATGCGTCTCGACTCTTGCATTCCCAGTGACTAAATAATAATATCACACTTAAAAAAAAGTTGTAATAATTCAACCTTCTCATAATATTATAAAACGAATATTATTATAAACTATATAATAATATGATACTTCTTCAATCGACACGGTGATCTGTGTCATTATTTTAGCGGCACGTCATACTGCACGATTATGTTGACGGATGCGGTACATCTGCAGCGTCGTTTGCGGTCGCCGTCGAAACAAAACAAACACATTTCACGAATATTTGTGACGTGTTGACGCGTATGCGTCGGATCGTTTGCGAATTGATCGGCGCGTAGACGCCGCCGCACGTGTGTTTGTTTGGCGATAGCGCGTGGGAGTGCGTTTGACGATTTTTTTTGATTTTTTTTTTAATACGTGGTTTTGAAAATACTCACGAAAATATTATTATAATTCCATCGAAAAACCGAAGGCGGTTTGCGCCCGGACGAAATGTCCGGCGATCAAATGTTTATGAAAATATATCGTCATCGTTGTGAGAATATTATAATAAAACAAAACGTCTGTTGCACGTCAAACTAATATAATGATCACGAAAATATTAATGTTAATCGTTTAATTTTAAATATGTAATTCGATGGTTATTATATTCTATTTAAAGTTATTTATTATAAATGTATAAATGACGAGTCACGGCGTGTGCGGGTATGTAAAAAATATATTTAAATATCACGAAAACCGTGCCTATATGGCGTATGAATTATTAATGGCCGTCGTCGTCGATTTTTGATTTCGGATCGAGTCATCAATAAGCTGACGTTTCTTATATTAGATATATTATTATATGGCACGACGGCGACGCATGATTGACGTACTGTGCGGCTCGTGTGTCGCTGTGAATCGTGATGACTGATGACATAATATCGTTCCAAACGTCTGTTCCGTGTTCGATTTCGTATTTTTGCGCGTACGGTAAAGATGCTTTACATGTTTCTGATTGAAAATTTAATGAAACGTCGATTATCGAGTGAGATATTCGAAGGCGGACGGAAGTTCAAACGAAGAACACGATATCGCGAAAATATGTTTGATCCAGCTGTCTGTTTGCATTCGAAATCCGTGATGTTAGTTAGGCGGAGTCGCCGCCCGAAGTTTACGTTTTAACAAATAATACGCAACATTTTCACCTCGAGTTGAAATCTGTCGCTCAAAATGAATATTATCTACATCGAGCGATTTTCCACTTTTGTCGTACATGATTTAAAACAAAATACGTTAAAATTACAGGTGTCTTATAAGATATGACGATATAATATTTTATCTGCACAGTATAATTTTGTATATTTACATAAAAAAATATGTTATAATAATACCGTCTAACCCAGTTCGCGACATAATGCAAGGGAAACCTTTCAATCGACCACATCGTTACTAGATGTCCTAAATACGCCAAAGCGCAATCAATTTTCAACAACCCAACCTCTCTCCGACTAACTCTCAGCGAAAAAGACACTGAAGCAATCTACCAATTTTTCCATACCATAAATTTAAGCAAACATTGTAAATTACTGTAAATATTTCAACCTTGTCTCTATATATACATGTTTTCTGTGTTTTAATTGTGGGCTAATAAACCATGATGTCGAGGCCTTAAAAAATTTATCGTTTGCATCGTGTTTGCTGATTTAGTCGATATCATCGGTTGGACGGACGGACAGCACTCGGAACCCTCTCAGTCGGGTGGCAGTCGTCTCACGACGTGATCAACACTGGTTGACGGTCGGGCGGTGGGTATGTAGTGGAATAGATAATATTATGGTATATCGCCTACCGCGGTATGCGCGCACGTTTACCTATACCTATATACCGCTCGTGGTAATAACGCGACTGCATCTATGTCATAATATGCAACGTTCGCCACCGTCACTACCGTCTACAATACGAGTATAGCGGTATCCTATTACATACGCGGATCGTAATAATATTTTGCACGATAATAACGCTATACGACTATATTATCTGTAAGCGATATTTCGGGTACCTATATAATATCTCGCGGGTACTTCCTGCGCACCTCATAATATACTCGCCCGAGCCACACGAAACAGCCGCTCGGTGCATAATATTGTGAATCTGGCGTACATTCTATATATAGTCACGAAACGTGCGGGAAGGCGCACGCAGACATCCGTTATCGGTATCTCGTCGAGAGACCGTTACATTACAATGTGTGGGTGCGTGATACCGCATATAATATTATATAGTAAACGTGGAGTAGGGCTCGGGATTTTCACGGTCTCCAGTATGTGCTGCAGCGCGCGTATATCGCGGCAGGGTACACACTTTATACCACACACACACACATATTATTATTATACACACCTATACTATATGAAATGTGGGACGTGAGCGACGACGAGAGCGTCGTAGTGGTTCGATCGTCGTCGTCGTCGTCGTCGTCGAACGGCCTTCGAGAGCGACTGGGTGGGAAAGAGACGACGCGAGAGAGAACGATTATATGTACACCGAGCTGCTGCGGAGACCGTATCGTATCCGTCGTCGTCGTCTCGCGCGGTACACGTGGTTCGACGGCGACGGTGGAAATTCGATTTTTTTCCCCGCCATTTATTTATTGTTTATTGAGAAAATATCTGGCAAAGGCGGCGGTACCGAATATATATATTTATAGGTACCTATATATATATATATATATACGCTTATAATAGTGAGTATTGCCGTCGCGGCCCGGTGAATTATATACCTCCAATATCGAGATCGATAAGAGCTGCACGCGGGGCCCCCGTCGCTGCCTTTATATATATATATATATATAAAGAGGGAAGAAATAACGCCACACGCTCCGCCGCTCCGATGCAGCGTCGTCGTATACGTATACGACGCGTACACGCGGGGCGAGAACGATAATAGCGTGTAACACGGTGCGGCGGCGGCGGGGGATGAACGGCAGCCAATCATAATCATTATCGTCGAGTTTAACGGCCGCGCGCTCCTCGCGAATACGGCTTCTGCACCGGAGCAAGGGCGGTGGCGGCAAAGGTCCGCGTGACATATTTATGGCCAAGATCCTTCCGGCGAAAGCGCTCTCGGTGACATTTTCCTGGGCCCCGCGCCTGGTTTTGATTTTCCCGCTCACTCCGTCTCTGTTTGTGTGTGTGTGTGTGTGTGCGAGTCTCTCTCTCTCTCTCTCTCTCTCTCTCCTATCGCTCTCTACACACTTTATATACGTCGTATATATTATACGTATATCTGTGTGTGCCCCGGCTACGCGCAGCAGCTCCTTCCCCGCGGCGGCGGCTGGAAACGTTAACGACTTTCCAGCGGCGGTGGCTCATTATTAGAAAACTCGGTTCCCCGCCGCCGGTCCGCCCCCTCGTGCTTTATTGTCCGGAATTAAATTCGCACATGACGGACGGCTGCTGCTGCTGCTGCGGCTGCTCGGCTAGCTCGACTACGACGCGCGAGGGACGGAGGGGGGAGAGAGAGTAGTGGAATATAAGAAGTAGAAGAAGAACGGCGGTGGCGACAAGAGGGTGGTGGTGGTGGTAGTGGCGCTGGTTTGGGAGGGGGGAGTCGTAGTGAGAAGGAGAAAAAAATTAAAAGCCAAACTTAATGGCCGTCGTTCCCTCCCCTCCCGCGCCCGCGCTCTGTTTGTCCGCCGCAGCAGCAGCTCCTCGCGCCCTCGCCGTTTTTGTTTATTGCACCTTTCTTCCGGCCAACAAAATTATTGTTTAAAAGCGACTTCCAACCTGTCGTAAATAACGCGACGAATACATAAACGACAATGCTAAACTAAGACAATGTGACCTCTGCAGAAATATATTTCATCACGGAGGAAGTTCTCGGAAGGCCCTAAAAATATTATAATAATGTTGGCTCGTCGCGCGAAAAAGTTTATTATTTGTTACATCACATGTTTCGAGTCTATATCATATTATACAACTGCGCACCTATCAAGTCGTGCTATTATATTTATGCCATTTTAATGTGAGACATAATAATATTATATTTTATTTTTAATTATGTTATTATATTATATGTTAGCGCACCCATTTACCCCCAGGAACGAATAATCGTGTTCAAATTGTTTGTATTGGAAAAAAAACTATTCGCATCACAAATATCAGTTCGTTAACTCACACACATTTGATTTTTTTTCATTATTAAAACCAATAACTTATAAGACTTAATCATTTAGAAAACCAAAACAAACTTTACATCTGCGACATAGAACTCCAAAAAGAGTATCCTGACCGGCTTCATTAAAACAAGGGTTAATCATTACCGTTGTAGTTACACAAAGAAGGGATAAGCTGGATTAATTTCTCCTTCGTCTAAAAACATTTTCTAAATTACTACTTTGGACTTTGCAGTTGAACTTTCGAGTGTAACGTGTCTAAACAATCTCCCTCCCTTCCCGAAACCCATTCCTATATAGTGTTATACGACCTATCATAATATAAGCAACAATAGTATAATAATAAAATAATATACTATATTATAGCATTTGCGTATTGTAAGGTTATAAATTATAATAATACATACGTTTTACCTACTTGCATAAATAAATTAAACTCATATGGACTCTTAATTAGAACAACCCTTTTAATAAATAATGCAATAAAATATTTATAAATATCGCGTGGTGCATAATTTTGTATCGTTTAATGTGGTTCGGTTGAAACTCGGATGGTAGCTAAACATAAGCGTTCTATTTACACTGTCGATGAATATATTATAATGTTTGATTAAACCAAAAATTACTCGGAAATTACTTAAATATAAATATAAATAATCCGTTTTTGCACTTTATTTTTACCATTCATGTTACATTTTGTAATTTAATTGAATGGCTCATTGTCGTGTTCTTACTCAAATTTAAAATGTTGGCAAACATATGCACTACGTTACTGGGCAGACCTAAAGCGTAGATATGTTATACTAAAACATTTCATTACTAGCTTAATATTCAGGAAATACGTTGAAACAGTACAACATATTTTTATCGGATAAAAGTACGATATTAATTTGGCGAATCGAAAAAAAATCATATTTTATTGTTTCGTACCAGTTAAACGGTTAAAACTAATACCGCTTGCGAATCGCACCACGACAGTAATTATAAGGCTTATCAAAGAGTTCTGTCGACTGTATACAATCATATATCGTGGATACCAAAACAAACTAGAAAACTTAAATCTATTAATACCATACGTGCCATGTGGTACACCTAAATGCAGGCCGCGGGCCGTCGGTATTTTCGGAATCGAGCCCACTATGGACCAAAACCGATTGGATAATTTAATGTTTAATTAATATCATACTATTAAGTAATATCTGTGTTAAATATTATTTTCGTTTTCATTTCTATCGATATTGACTAAAAATCATAGTATATCTTATACATTTTTGTGTATTTGTATTACCATCACAATAGTCACAAGACAATATTGTATTAGTGTTTACATTAAGCTATACAATATATGTAAAGCCTATTGGTATATATGCATGAAAAATATCATACTTATGTTTATAGGAGCACACACATTTTGATTAAAATATATCATAAGGAAATAATCTCTCGGACACGAATAAACGATACACGGGTCTTACTGAGCTCTGCACATGTCTTCCGCCTTACTGCATTTTTAGGACTTCGGCACCACTGCCTGCGGCTGTCCCGCGATTTTAGATTTCAAATAAGACCTCGTGTCGGTACCGTCAATTACCGGAGCCATTGTCTGTGTCTTTGCGACATCACAAAAGACGATCGCGGTGATAACGGCACCAATAATTACACGCGCAGTATAATACTATCACAATAAAACGACTAATGGCCGTTTAAAGAGCGTCTCGGATTCGTTGTCGTCGACTTTGCGGATTTCTGGCGCTGCCGTTGCAGTTTTTCGCTCAGATTCGAACGGCCGATTAACCGCATCGGAGACTTGAGCTGGTGACGGTCTGGACGAATCTTAGAACGGTATCGGTAAAACCGCACGAACGTCTCCGGCACTGCAATTATTATATAATAACACGATTTGCGTGCGATATGTAAATTATTACCGATGACTGCGTAGTAGAGGTCAGAGAAAAATAAAAGGCCACGGATTTAACGCGGGAAGACTGCAGGCTACAAAAAAAAAAGAGATACGTAATGGCTCTCGTTTCCAAAACCCTAACTACTGCAGTGCGAGTAGGTAACAAACTCGCTTGTAGGCGGCTGCACTAGGACAATTGTTTGTTTTTGAAATTAAAATAATATATCCTTGAATTTAAATTTGTAAAAATATTTATCAAAGTACAAGATTTAAACACAATGACATCTGTTTGGTCTATAATTACCAAATACTCAAAGAATTAAGGATCCCGTGTTTCTTTTGCATACAAATCAAAAGATCAATATTAAAAAAAAAAATTATATTTTAAATGACTACCTATAGCTAATGATTATGGCTGCCTAATATGACGAGCCATCTTACATTCAAATTTTTAAAAATTTGATCTCTCTCCAATAAATAACATTACAGTTAATGTCTCCCTACTTTTCCGCATACACACTTTACACTCAGATCTGCATATGAACACAATCTCTAAAACAACATCCACCCTCTACAAACGTTTCCGACTCTGCTTAATAAATCATCTACAACCCCTAATTAAAGAACTCGGCACAGATAATATTCTTAGAAATCCACCCAGCACACCGTTAGTTCAGAGACCGTTTGAATTAGCAGCAACTTAACAAGTATTAATTACCTCCGGTTATTTAAGACATAATTTTTTTTTTAAAGTCACTTCTCTTTTTTTTCTTTTTTTTTACTCGAGTCAAGCTGTTATAATAATTCTTCGCAAGTATGCCAAATGTTAGACATTAAAATCCGCGGATTTCATATTTCTAATTATTAAAAATGTGCAGAATATTTATTTGCAGATGTTTGTGTACCGGTCGATAAGTCCGATAAGTCTAATTAAATCAGAAATTCATCGTTTATCTTGCATTGCAGTAAGTTGTCAGAAATATGCAGTTACAATACACAGTCTCAACGGTTTCGTCGATAATAAATATAAAAAACTGCTTCACCGCTGAATCGGGTAAATATTATTATCATTAATAATTGTGCCGTCGCGCCGACGAAAGAGCACTACAAAATAAGACACTCATGTTGTAATTAAATCTTCCTATGTCGGCTGAGTTATTTTATCAGACGAGCAATAACGCTCCTGCACCTAACTCTCTGCGTTTACACTAGAATTTCGTCAAAACATTGATTATTCATTCCATTCGTCAGAAACTCTTTTGCTAAATATTCATTTTTCGTATAATGCAAAACCACCAAACACAGCCACACAGTCCGCTGACTGTTCAGAAATGTGTTCGCCAAGCCATAATAGTTTTAATTAAAACTGCGGCGAAAATGTAAACGACTTTACCATACATAACCTCGACCACGCTATATATAAAAGCCAAAACAAATTGTAACACTTATTTTTATAACGACCCGCACGTGGTCTTAAGCGCATGTATGGCACCTTTATAGAGTCCACGATGGCACCGAATAAAATATTTTAAATGAAAAAAAAACCAACCGCGACGACGACGACTAGCAAATGCTTTGCATTGCATAAACCTACGCAGTTTTTACACACAAATATAATATATTATATACGATAAGTGCAGCTTTTGCGGTCGGTTTGAAACGCAACCAGTAGGTAGGTAATAGTAAACCCAGTGAAGCCAACTACTATAATAATATTGTGTGATACGTCGAAATATCGCCGGTGTAACTTAATATCATATAGCATGCTAAAAAACGTAATTTAACATATATTATACTATAAGATAATTTCGTGTTTGATAATATAATATCACATTTAACATCCGAACTTATAAATTATTATCGAATTTTACAATAAATCAGCTCTATGAATTGGCCGAATCGGGGATCGGCCAGCAACGAGAAAACAACAATTTTAATATATTTTTTTTTTCCGAAATCAAAAAAATACTATAAATCATAATAACTACGTTCGTTTTGCGAAGAGTGCGGTAAGAATTTTCCCGAAAATTGTGTTTTAAAAATATTAATCCGAAGGAAATAGTAATTGGTTAATAAATAATATTATATTACGAATTGCGCTGGAGCAGTGAGGGCGACGCGAAGGATTTGATCAAAGTTTACCACGGCAATTAAACGCACAGCTGTGTGCAGCGTACAGCGGTAAAACACAAAATATCTGTTGATGATAACAACAACAACAACAACAATAGTAATAATAATAGTAATAAACGTACAACCGTTTCAACCGTTTCAACCGCGCGCGGTTGCCCCGAGCTACACGGACGTCCGGCGTGACGCGAATGTGACGGATTTCGGCCGATGGCGAGACCTAGTCAGCGGCAGTCTAACCGCAATCAACGCGCACTGAGCGGTTTTCGTTCTCGTCCGCCGTTTCCGGGCGGACGTGTTTCGGTCTTGACCGTGGTATAAAACCATTATAATAATAATATTACGGTAAGTGTTAGTTTGCGTAGTCGTCGTCGCTCGTCGGCGTACGTTTATTAATATTACAGTATTAATGACGAACTATACGTATATCAAACAATAACACTAAAACCGTAAAAATATATTGCGAGGATGCGGCATATGCATTTTTCTAATTTTTTTCCTCGTAATATTTACCGTGCGAAATAGTTATGGAATTATTCGTGCCTATTAGAGCAGTGATTATCAAACTTTTTTGCCATGGGCCCCCTAAATTCAATGTAAAACTGTCAAGGCCCCCTTAATCAAAATCATTAATTATTTTTTCTTAATTATATACTAAAACTGCACGTCTTATTTCACACAGATAAATTATTAAAATGTATAGTAAATTAATGTTTTTAATATACTTTTGAAATAATATGTATAATTTAGTATTAAAATGTGAACATGTATAAATACAAATAAAAATAAATGAAATATTTCACGGTCCCCGGTAGTATAGTTAAGGCTCTCTAGGGAGGCATGGCCCCTTGTTTAAGAAGCACTGGTATATTATAGAACCAAAAGCACACAAACTGGACATTTTCGAAATCAATCGATCGATTCGAATCAATTGATTGTGGTTGGACATCGTTTGATTATTATAACTATTGAAATGCTGTTTTGTCAATGAGTTCCAAGAAAATTATCGTATTTATTTTTAAAATAATCTTATTACAATATTATATTATTATATACACGCCGATGTGTTTACGACCTGACATGGCTATTGTACATTTGCCGATGGTCGGAGATGGTACTCGTATAAACACCGTAAACGGAAAAAAAATGTTAAATAAAGAAATATTCAGATCGAGACGAGTTCGAGACACTGTCGAAATATAATTCCCGGGCGCATATGTTTGCACATGCAGACGGTATTTATTATTATAAAATACGCGCAGTCTCCTTTATCTGTGGTGTGTACGCGCGCGTTATTATATTATTATAATAATATATAATATTAAAATATGTCACACACGACGATGAAATACGACAACGTTTTTCGGGATTAAATCTCTGGACGAGTCTTTATTAAATTACACGGAATGACTAAACTGCAGCAACGGCGACGGAGGCAGATGATGTTTATTATGATTTGTTAGTTTCTAAAACACTCCGCTATTATTGTGCTCGGCGACCGGCGGCTGATATAATAATATAACATTTGTAAAAAGACTTCAACATAGTGTATATAATACCATATTAGAGTGTGTGTTAAAATATTAATAATATCTCATTTGACCACCGATGGAGAATATAGTTGTATTATTGGCGAATATGTAATACTATAAAAACAACGAGAACGTGTTGAAACGATGGCAATATTCGACTAAGACAATATTAGGTATACGAGACGTTTTATTTGTTTTAGAGTTGACACGTGGCTTTCGATAATGTTGACATCGTATTTTATTAGAAGTAAATTACCTACCTATAAGTGAAAGGCACGAAATTAAAAGTATAAAAATGATAAACAAACATATTATGTCAAATTTTTTTCCCAATTTTAAACAAATGTCAACAATCATAACATAACATTATTTTATAATCATAATATTATATAATATAATATTACGATCAAATGTGTGTATTATTATATGCTTAACGATATACAATCTGACTAAATATTTAGGTAGAAGGTGTATTAATAACTGATTAATAAGGCAGTCAAACGGAAACCCAAACGATCAAGAAGTTGGTTTTCGCCGTCAGTGTTTCCATTTTAGACGCAAGTCGTTATTTATTGTCTTACTTAATTGGAATATTTGCTTTTTTTACAATTTTTGTTTGTGTAATATCTCACTAAAATCGACTGTTCAGAATCCGCTCTTATAAAGCTCGTGTACCACACACTGTACTGATAGAGACGTCATCTCAAATTAATATTACCCGTTTTAAAATGTCAAATGTCAAAAATATATTTTGAACACGTCGTGATGACCATCGTTGAAAACGTATAGAATCGGGTAAACACGGCCACATACGAGTGTCTATCAAAGTCTGGTCGGCCGACTGTCGGTCAAAGTAATGCAACACAATATATTACGCTGGTCGAGTGTACGTAAAAAAAACCGCACAAATTACAAAAATATTTAAAAACGCGATGACCTTAGGAGAAAACGCAACGGGTAACACGGCCACACGATATTGGCGATTGTTCTGGTCGGTCCCACTGTCGGGCAAAGTTCGGGTGCAGCGTATATGCAACACATGCTGCTCGGGTGTACGAAAAAAACCGCACAATACGAGTATATCGACTCGACGACGAGGCGGACGAAACAATAAAATATTAACTTTTTAACGGACGCGACAACACATTCGTCCGAATAAAATATATAATACGGAGTTCATCGTCTCCACTCGTACTGCGTTCGTCGGCAGCCGTTTTTTCGAATATTTTATTATCGTGCTACGCGTACTATACAATAATACTGAGTCAAAACGATCGAGATCTAGAACAATATTAATCATTATTATCATTACTACCATCATCGGATATAATATGCGCGTATATAGGTATATTATATTTATTATTATAATATTATATTGTGTGTTCACGATGAATTACATTTCGATCGAACGCTTTGAAACGTTTAATTGCGACGTTAAAATGGCCGTCGCGTCATTAAAAAAAAAAAAAAAACCCCTTCGCAAAAACAATATGCGCGCGGGACGTATTTTTTTATTTCAATAATAATAAACGGCACTCAATAATCGGAGCAGTCGATCGTCGCAAACGGATTGCGCCCGACGTTCGCGTAAAATAATGTCTCTCGGCCGAGTATCCACGGCGGCGCAGACGATCTAAAAAAAAAATACACAAGCACAATACAATTATACATATTTCGGACGGATTGGAGATGACGGCGATAATGATAACAAGTATTATTAAAAAGAAAATACCCGACTAACGGCCGTGATCACGTGATTCGATAAAAATGTAATTGTATATTCGATTTGAATTTGAAACGTTGGTAGGTATATTAGATTCGAGGACTGATCTTAAGGGCAATGTACAAGGTGATTCATGTTTTTAAGGTTAATATAGGTATTCATTTTTTTAAACATCATAATATACGTTTTTGAAAAAAAATATTTGCAAAAATATAACATTTTTGAAAAACAAATTGTATTTTTTTTGTCATTCTATTATATTGTTGTGTACCTTAAATTTTTTAAATGACATTTTTATTTGCATATTTTCAAAACAAAATATTCTTCTTAGAATTTCATTATATTAAAAAGTGTCTGTAGGTCACTGTAACGACTGTGTTAAATTTGATTATATGATAAATTGATAAATTATTGCATACAAAAAACGATTCTGATAGCGTCAGCCTATATTATTGAGTATATTTTATGATATTATTGCTATAAAAGCAATTCATTTTACTATTAGTAATTCAGTATAGGGTGATTTACTTTTTGCAAAAATTATTATATTGGGAAATGTCATTGTGTATAACTAAATAACGAAAATAAAAATTAACCTAATATAATAGTTTCAAAGTGTCAAGGACCCGCAAATAAAAAATTTAAATTATAACAAAATAACTTTAATCATTATTCTTCGTTTAAATATCAAATTTCATCCAAATTTGAACTTCAAATATCTATAAAAAAAACTGTGTTTATAATATATTTTTAAATAATGTTTACTAACTGTATGAACTACTTACGATAAACTTTATTTTAAATTTATAAAAATTGAACATTTTATTTATTTTTAACTACAAAATAATTTTGAAATATTTGATTTATTTATGAATGTTGTCAACATTTGAACTTTAAATACTTTTTTAAAAAAAATATGTATCTTTTATAATGTAATTTTCTAATGTATGTTTTATATTTTTGAACTGCTATTATAACAAATTATGAAGAATCTTGTATTACATTTTCAAGCTTTTTAAAAATCGATATTTTAAAAAAAAGAAAATTGATCATGCCTATAAATAGCTCAAAAAGACTTGTGTATAGAAAAATGGAAAATAAAAATGTTGTGCAAATGTCGAGTAGGTACTCTAAGTCCTGTCTACGGTTGATCGTTATTGAGTGATATCAAAAAAACAATACCAATTTAGTCAGAAACAGGGTTTTTTTTAAAAAAATTCATGTTTCTTCTCGATTTTATTTTTGTTTTACCTGACGCCTATAAAAAGTACTGGGGATTTTTTTTTTGTTTTTTTCAAAAGTAACAATTAAATAAAGGTTTCATTCAGAAACCTTTTTTCAATGTTCAAAATCAAATCTTTATTTCGATTATTTGTCGTGTATAGTGTATGAACATAGACAAAAAAAAAACAGATATGATTGAAAAATTAATAAAATCATCTCTTTCCCTAACAAAATTCGATTTCAGTTAATTACTCATAAGTATTTAAAATATAGACGATTTCAGTAAAGTTGTAGTCAATCGCATCCACATTTATTTACAAGGGAGCATAGTATTAACACTGTGATATTGTAATTCAATTTTTAAATTCATTTATTAGTTCAATTAGTTCTGCTAATGATTCACATGTGATTTCAAACGAGGAACAAGGACGATAATATAGAAATACGGCAGTCGAAAAACAAAAATAGTATAACTTGGAGAGGGTACGCGACTATTATAATTGTATGTTTAGTAGATCCGAACTGTAAAAGTGCTGTCCGATATACGCACTATGACGCCATCTGTCCGCCGCCCGGAATTTACGGAAATTGTTATTACCTATTAAAAAAAAAAAAAATTGTGACGGAAACATCATGGCATTATACGCGGTATGTGTGTTTGTGCGAGCATCGGTGTACAGATCCCAATAACAATAATATCACTATATTATAATAGAGCGCGAACTAAAACAATATGTTACGATGTCGTGTTCGGCCGCGTTAGGGGTCGGTATTAGCAGGGGCAGCGAGAGGGAAGAGGGCAATCGACATTGTAATTTTTTCCGGCCGAAATTCGTATTATTATTATTGTTATAGATATACATTATACACACACACACACACACACACGTGTATATCATATATATTTATACGCGAGCATAAAAAAACGAATGATTTACGTAAAAAAGGCCATCGCGGGGATTATATAATGCGATGCGTTCGCGGACGCATGGAGGACGACGGAAGACGGGTTAGGTGGATTTTATTTTATTCTCGCCCTAGCAGTGTCGTTTGTGTGCGGGCGCGTGCTTGTGTGTGCGTGTGCGTGTGCGTTGAGTCGGTATTTTATGGCGGTTTGTGTTCCGAACAGGTCACGGACGATGGGGGGAGGGGTCGGAGGTGGTGGGATAGGGCACACGCGAGATTGGACCAAGGAGTAACCGCTCTCGTCCCGCCGCCTGGCCGATACCGGTATATACGCGATGCTGCTGTTGCTGGTGCCGCAGCGGTGCGCGAGGGGGTTGCTGGCGAGATATACTGCAGCGGGGACAAGAGGCGACGGTGGGGAGGTGGAAAAAGAGAGAACGCTTGGTGCTCGGGCGAAAGAGAGGCGAATAGAGACAGAGAGATGGACAGAGAGAGAGTGATGGTGAGGGTGAGGGAGAGGGAGGGAGAGAGAGACGAACGTTAGGTCCGATAAGCCGACGCTACCCGTTCTCCGTCCATCCCCGCAGTAGTATATACGTGCCTTCTACTCCGCCATAACCACCCCTATCGCCGCTTCGCTCACACTCTCCCGCGTTTTCTCGTTCCCTTTTTCTCTATCACTCTCTCGTCATATCTGTATATGAATATATATATATACATACGGGTGTATATAATAACAGCGCCACCGCCGCCGCCGCTGCCGGTGTGCAATATAGCAGAGGGGCAACAAGACCGTTATCCGTCCGGCCCGCCGCGTCCCTCCGGTCCTAGTGCAAAGGCCTAATTAGCCATAAACTCTCTGATTTATAACGCGGGAGAAAATGCAAATATGAAATATGAAAATGAAGATGGGTGTAATAAAAGTGATATACGGGGCTCTGCAGAGCCATTTCGAGGAGGCGCCCTCCGGAGTCACTCGTCAGCTTTATGGGGCCGTCCGTCATTGCCGTGACAGTTTACATTGCCACCCCCACCGACCCGCTCGCTACACCGCCACCGCAGCCACCGACTTTAGGTCCGCTCGCGCTAAAAACACGGCCCTGCATATATATCATGTATATACGTATAATGTATATTATGTATATACGTTTTATAATATACACACCGGCGCTCGCACTCGCAGTACTGACACACACATACACACACGCATACACGCGCCTGTGGCCATAGGATATTATTTATATAATAATAATAACGTGTATATAGTATAACGGCGCGGATGGTTTGTTTTATATTATAATTATTTCTTTTCTCTTTACTACCCCCGTCTGGCCAACCCCGGCCGCTGCTCGAACCCCTGCTTACAACCGATATAATATAATATTTCGTCGCTGCGCGAGTGTATAGTAGGTAATTATTATCGCAAACATCGCCGCAGCCCAATAATAATCAGGAAAAAAAAAAGAAAAGCTTGAGACGGCGAGAGGGAGAGAGAAAAACCACCCCGCTAGCACACATATTATTATTATTATAATATATACTATTGCGCTGTTATCTGTAATAATATATTGCGTTATATATATAACGCGAGTATTCGTATACGCGGCGTCGACGCCTCCACCCACCGCCACCGCCGCCACCACCACCGGTGCAGACGACGGCCCGACCGTCTCCGGCGACGAATTATTTATTTTTACGACTTACGAGTAAAAAATTAACGATATTGCCCTTCAAATCGTGTGCACGCGTTGTCGTCGTTGCCGCTGTGCCCGTACATTATGGTGTGCACGAAACAATATTATATATTATACACGCGCGTATAATACAGGTGCGGCCCGCAGTGTCGTAATTTTTCCAACCCTCTTCTCCAACTCCAACCCGCCACTACGTGGGCTATCGTCGTGACCCAGCTACGAAATAATGATTTTTTAATTTTCAATAACATGTTATTTATTTGTTTTCAGGACCGGCAGTTGAACTCACTACAGTACCGCGTAGCTGGATATCCGAAGACGTCATATAATATTTTATATGTTTGTGAATCTTGGCAGGCTGCAGAGCAAGTCTCGTTTTTTCGTGTGGAAATAACATCGAAAATCACCAAGTCAACATAATATTAACACGTCTTCTTGGAAGCCAAATATTAGTCAAATTTGAAATATAAATATGTGTTTGCTATTCATATCTTCTAAAATCATCCTTCAATATCAGCTAACTCGTAGTATTTCCCAATTTTGCAAACCGCCTATACATATTCGTAACTGATGACCACAACAACCACTGAGACACCACCACCACACCACATACTATTAATTTGGAGATCTTCAGTCACGGACAGAAATAGGCAAAATCTACTATTAGGAGACTCAAGTCTATTACCCTTAAACCACTATAGGCTACTACCAGAAATAGTGAAATGCAATCAATAGAAATCTAGCACCAATTTATCTCTAAATAGCAAACAAAAACTTATATCAATTGTAAATACCCTTGCTGATTATTATGACTGTGATCACTGACCTATTATGCAAATCAAACTTTTCTATCTTCTTTTTATAATATAACGGATCTAATAAATAAATGGAAAAACAAATATTTTTTTGGGGAAATAGGAACTATTTTAAAGTTTAATTGGCCAGTTACCTCTTTTTAAATTAAGTTTTTATTGACGAAATGGTTAATAAGCTTACAACCATTTTCAAAAAGACATCTTACCTAGAAATCGGAAAATCGAACTACTTCCAAGGTAATTTAAGAAACAGTAACATGGTGGAAGAATGACTGCATTAAGAAAAGTATAAAACAAGTCTGTCAATCGATTCAGGAAAACTAAACTACAATCAGTCCATCACAAATTATTAAAGAAATACCGAGCAAAAACTAGATGCATTACAAAAGAAGTTGACTATAACGTTTGAAGTGTTAAACATCAACAATTAATATCAAAACTTAGCCAACATTGGCTGAAATAAAACTAGAGCATTAAAGGCTTAAAATAACGGTCACTGCCCAAATCATGCATTAAATACAAACCTAACTAGAGTAAGCTCCACTCATTGCCCAGGCCTTTGCAAAGTTCTTCCGAGAAAACAGAAGACACGCAAACTATATGGTGGTAATTTTTTCTCGTACAAAAATGAGATTGAAAGAAATCTCAAATTCATAATCTGACAAATTAGAATAAAATCTTCCATTCCATTTAATAAAAATCTATTTTGCAATGAATAACATCAAAAAGCAAAGTCCTGGCTTTGACAACATACCTTTCATCTACATAAAAACTTTTCTGAGAAAGCAATCAATACTCTTCTTGGCGATCTTCAACTATTTGAAATTAATAAAATAACAATCCATACGTTTACATCTATAAATATTTTATTTTACAGTTTTACACTTTTCTGGCACCTATATATTAAACTTAAAAACCTAAAAAGACTTTAAATCCTGAAATATGATAAAAATTAAACGTAAAATTATAAGTTCATTTAAATACTCGTACTTGAGTCCGATGAAAATAATTAATTTTACAATAATTTTCCATTCGGAGTTGTTATCTGTATTATTCGTTTATTTGTCAATGTCAAGATAGAGAGCAATATTAATAAAAAAATTAAAATGAGATAATATAATATAAAGACGTACTAATATGTACCTATACTTTTTAGTACTAATATAACAACTAGGTACCTATCCAAATTTCACAATTAATAATTAATAGCATAAAAGGTTTTTACTCTTAAGTGTTGATATTCTTCTAACCATATTTTCATTTCAGGAATATTGATTGCTTACTACTCCTAAATTTATTATTCATTCGTAAGATTATAACTATAACAATATATTGAAAAACATGTCATTTGATAATTACACTAGCTACTATTTCCACTATTACAAATTGAAATATTGTAAACGAATTCTAATCAAATTATTAAGCCAATAACGTCACTTATAATAAAATATTAATTAATATATCATTATATAGGAATTTGAAAAGCTAATTAAAATTTGTTAGTTTTCTTATTTAGATAACAAATTAGCTTATTTGGATCAAATGGAAACACAAGTATAAGTATATTAGAAGTATAACGCGTAATAAATAATATAATTAAACTTAGATTAAAAATCATTTGGAAAATAAATTAAATGTCAATGGTATGATTAGTTTAAAATTAATATAAATATTTTTAAAATTTTACTGTGTATAGTAAATCATAATAATATACGTGTGTTAAGTGGTGTTAAGTTTCAAGTCCCTGCAAATAATATATCTTTTGAAGTAAAACAACAGAACTAAAACCGTTATTTTAAATTTAAATATCCAATTTCGTTAAAATTCAAACTTGAAATGTCTATAAAAAAAATGCTGATAATATAATATGTATGTTTGAGATTTGTACTTTGCTGTAAATTCAGCTTATGAGGAACCTTGTACTACATCTTCAAGCTATAGCTATTAAGATTTTTATATTATATACATTATATTAACTATAGAAAGTACTTTGCAAAATATTTTCGTAATTTTGAGAAACGTTGTACACATTTGAACATCAAACACTTCCAAAAAAGTTACACCCACGTATTTTCGATATTTTTAAATATTGCCATAAGAACAGCAACTTTTAAAAGTAATATTAAAGACTATCACTACGTCCTATTTTAAGTACAGGAAAACGTCTAGTTTTGACTGCCCGAAATACGACTAGATCCATCTAGTTGCCAGAACCATCTCTCAATATTGAAAAGATGGAATAGTTTTTATACTTTAAAAATTGTCCTAATGTACGAAAAAATCAACAATACGAAAAAACACTCATTATTATTATCGTAAGACTGTTTTATATGTAATACGTTTATCGCTTCACACTCTGAACCTGAAAACGTGAGGAGCGTTGACTTACGAAGCGTCGAAATCGTCAAATGATAGGAAAAGGACATCTCTATATACTTTGAGCTCACATATAGAAATCAAAACCGTCGTTGGTATACATATTAATATTATTACGTACATCTCCAATAGTGCAGTAATGAACGAATGCGCGTCGACTGCGATAGTACGTATTATTATTATTATTATTACTATTATTACATTATACATTATCGTTAATTAACGAATGTAGTACTCGGGAGAGCAGTAAAGAATAGAGACGAGAGAGTGCATCGGCCAACACTGCCGTAGTCGTAGTAATAATGTCCGCAATAATGGGCTCGTCTGTAATAGTGTAAGCGCGCACGCACGCACGCACGCGCGCGCACACACACACACACACACATATATATATATATACGTATATATATATATTATATTATGTACGTATAGTAGCACACGCCGCAGTGTACACAATGGGACGGCGAAAAATCCGGGTTCAAACGGAGACGACAAAAGAGCTGGCCGCCGAGACGTTTCAATTTTGTATATACGTATAGTAAATATTATTGTCGTCGGGAAGAGTCGACCGACGTCCCGTCCGCCGGGATCGCGAGCTACGAGACGTCTGAAAAAAAACCCCCGGCCGGAACTGTGCGCGAATACGGTATAACAAAAAATATTATAATATTTTACGAGTCCATATACTATACGATATATTATATTATTCGGCGCACCGATCACGCGACGCGTATACAAATATTAACCGTAATGATATTATTATTATTGTTTGACTGTCGAAAACGGTCTCCTCGGTCACCGGGGGCCCTGGACGTACGGCAGTAACAATAATATTGTGATATGTTTGAATTATAATATCATGTATTTTTTTCGGGTACGCCGCCGTTATCCGCGATTATAGCTCCAAAAATCGACCGGAAAACCGCACAGAGACGTCCGGACGATAATATATCATGTACGCGTACTATACTTTCGAACAATCACTGTTCGATACTCGTACTTTCGTCATAGTTATTCCGCGGTATAATTATTGGTAAAGGAAGTCACCACATAATAATAATAATGTCTTTATTTATCGCAATACATATTATAAAAGAAAACCTATTATTGTGCATTGCAGTATTGAGCATACAATATAAAGTGAGTATATTATAATATACGGCTTTTTTCAATTTTTGAACCGACACCAAAATAGAGCTTAGTATTATACTTTACTTCTCTGCTGCCATTGATTATTATTGTTTTAACGAATTGTACGGTTGTCTTCCTCTCGTAGGAATCACTTGACCTAAGCTTTTCTTAGATAGTACTCGTTATATCATAATATATACACGCGCACTCGGTCTTCCCTGAGAGCCGCACAAATACCAAAACGAGGCCTATACACTTTCGGGCTATATTGGATTGCTTCAGGCCGTAATAATTGCAATATAAATTATTTTATCTTACATTCTTACGGTACGTTTCTTCTCAGTACTGTTTTCAATCTCCACCGTCCCATCGATACCAATATTTCACGACTAGGTTTCCAGTACCTGCCAGTCTGCAGGAGTCTCATTCAGTTTACGTTCTGTCTTCTGTGGTCAATTTGCCCTGAGTGTTCTCCAACATAACATTGACTATTATTATACATATAGTAATACACTAATACGATTAATTAATTATTAGGTATCGACTTTCGATTCTCTATGTATACAAAATACTATGGTTTTATAATACATGAACAATATTATTATACCTATACTACAGTCTTATACGCTCGCACTCATCGCACGTCATCGTCGAATTCCGAACAGAAGGAATATCGGGGACGCATCCAGACACATCTCAGAATCTCTCAACCACGCAACGTCTAAAAAATAACAATATCGGATTTCATAACTATCACAAACCTACATCGACAAATACAATATACATAAGACTTTAGGTCCAATGATCTTATATAGGATATAGATTATGCAAATAATGTTAAAATAATAAAAACAAAATCGAATAAGGCATTTATTTGTAAGATTCCTTAGCACCGATTGTGCGTAATACGTCATAGAATAATGTTATTGTTTTCTAAACACAAAATTTAAAAGAACAGCACACAGCAGCAGCTCGTTGGCCGGACAAAAACTGGTATGATAACTGCAAAAACTACGGTGGTAATGTCGTATTTATTAAGAATACGAAAAGTCGTTCTATCACGACTATAATAGCTGATATAACGTAGGTACGAGAGCCGAAGTAATAATAATTTACTCGGAACTGCAGTTTCTCGGCACATCCGGTCTGAAAGCGAAGTGTTTAACATTTAAATAATTGTGTACCTCGCGTACACATTTACGTGCGCATCATTCTCTCGAGGAGTCGGCATTCGACTAAGTGTTCGTTTCGTACAACATCACTATAGGTGCTATGTCAATAAAATTGTTGATCGTTTTCGTTTTGGCGTATTATTCTGATTTTGTCGGTCCAAACGCGGTTGGTCGTAGCTCCAATCCGACGTTGCACGTGCGACGTGTCTTAACGCATACATGATTTAAACAATTTAACTTAACATTTTTATGAAATTACCGAATAGCTCTTGCGAAATATTTCGTGTACGTTTATTTTAATAAACAATAAAAGATTTATCTTCTCACACTCCCATGCTGCGTTTGTCTTAATCATTAAATTTGTCTATCTTACATCAATGAGTATTATATTACAGACCACATCTTTACCGATACCGGACGCATTAAAAAATAGTTCAAAAGTACATATTATAGGTACACAGTCAATGACAACATTTGGAATTTGTTATTTTAAAAGGTTGATCACATCTGATTTGGTCAAATTATATAATAAATCATACAATAAGAAATTAATATCTAGCCAGACTGACCAAAAAAAAAGTTTTTACTCCTTTTATATAAATGTATAGTAATGAAACCAGTAACTACACAATGACTAACTACAAATTTGAACATTCATAGTCACCACAAATTTTATTAACATATTATTTTGATACATGTCAAAAGTTATTAAGATTAAAACGGACAATATACGACCAAAATTTGAACTGTATTATATTATTTATATTGCACATATAATATTCAACATGAATAATTGGTTATTACTTGTAATTATTTTTAACTAAATGTTACTTATTATTTATAATCTTTTTTGTTGACATTTTGAACAAATATTAGGTAAATCGATAATAATGCTATGATTCCTAAAAAAAGTGTATAATAATTATTAAATTTAGGGGTTTGGGGCACGGGTGCAACGCTTTGTGTCCAATTCTGCATACGTTTTTTTTTATAAGTATTGGAGCCTTTTTAGAGAGATCTATCATGAATAATCGAAAAAAAAATGTCCCTATAAATAGGAACTACCCTATTGACAGTAAAGCCATAAGATCAAATTGAAAAAAGCCGATAAGACAGTGTCAGTTCCTCGTGTTTTTAAAAAAATTTAAAAATAAGACAGTTAACGTTCAAAAAAACAAAGTAAGTACCTACCACATCAAATTTTTTGAAAAATTCCAAATTATGTTTGAAAAGCGTTGTCTCGGAACTTTTTTTTTCCAAACATGATTCAATGATGAAACTCGATTTTACAGGTAGGAAGCTATTTCTCCACGAACAATATCGTAGTCCAGAGTTTTGCCAATTTACTACATAATATAATACGTATATTAAATGGACGTACAAAATAAATAAAACGATCGCCGCCGTCCCATTTTTTCTCAGTCGGCTGCAGCTCTTGTCTAAATATCACACCACTCTCGAGGAAACGTCAAGGTTTTTTCTAAAAGATTTTCGAAAATTCGAGTGTCGTGGTTGTCTCGGGCAAAAATAAAGGACGTCGTCCCGCGTCCTCGTCCTCGTTGTTTTTTTTTTTTTAACTCTCATCCGTCTATAAGCGTAGGGTTCATCGATATATGTGTGTGTATGTATATAATTTATATATAAAGTGGTTTGTCACACGGCTGAAGACTGTATAAAAGAGAGTTTTGGCACGTTGACAAAACCTGCGACCCGGGCGACAAGAGAGGCTCCTGGGTTTTAACGCGCCCTGCTCGTTAAAGGGCCGCACAACAAATAATATGTACACGACGTTATTTATAGGGCGATAAAAAAGGATTTGTCTTTTTTTCCACTTTCGCTCACTCACTCACTCTCTCTCTCTCTCTCTCTCTCTCTCCGGTTTTTACGATTTTTTTTTTTCGTTTGTTTTTGGAATGGATTTACAAAAAATATCGTCCCGGGCAGTCAATTACCGCTGCAATCAATGACGCTCTGTCGGGATTATAATACGCGAATCCAAAGGGTTGCCCAAACTTTTGCACGCCGTGCGTCCGTGTCGGACGGCCGTTCGTTCGTCGGGCCAAAAGTCGAGGGGTGCTCGACGTGTTTTTCAAACGGCTCCACATTTATATATATATATTATATACGCACGATATAGCTGAGACACACTCGAGTCCATTATGATAATATTATAATATGCAATAAACTATGAATTATTTTTAAATATATTTTTAAGAATTTAATAAATTATTTCCGAGAGTATCTGAGTGGAGCGAATATTTAGTTTTCTAATAGAGCAGTTATCAAATATCGAAAATCCATTGTGAACATTTTTTATGAGGAGTTGAAGGGTTCAAGAGTTTGAAAAACGCGTCAAAAATCACGATGTAGAAAGTTAAAAACGCACAACAATTATTGTGTTTGAAGAGATGAAATTTACTTAAATAATATATCTGCCCAGCTAGGAGTGAAATAAAAAACAATTTAAACCATATTATACGACTCTTACAGATTTGTTTGTTCACCGGAAAGCCGCGGCCTAAAATGGTTATCATATTAAATTGCACTAAATAATATACCCTAAACACGCTTATACATATTATAATATACGCGTGTTAGGTATATAATATATTATGCGTTTGTATATATTATTATTATTTAATAATTTATAAGTGGCTTCATTACTCACAAACGAGAGGCACGCCAAACCGGCAGAAATCGTCTACGCACTAAAACACCTTCTACACCTTCGTCTTTCATGTTTCGTTATGTCCCACGAGGCGTGAGTGCCATTAAAATGCCTGCATATTATATTATTATTATTATTATCATCATCATTATGTAAGCCTATTATCTATACTTGAAAAGCGGCTTTACTACTTTGTTCAGTCACTTGTTTCTATTAATTCTAAACCAAATAACACTCTCTGTCTTCATTAGCAAAAAGTATAAATAATAAATAGGTACGAGTTACTATACTCGATACTTGGCATAGTTTTAGTTTGAAAATTGCAAGTAATTAATTAATTGTGCCTAAATCAATTTATTTACAATATATTATATTTATAAGATTTTTATTTTTATTATTATGTATATATTTTTATTTTATTTTTTCGGCGGAGTGGCGAAGGATGATTTGTGTTGAATACTTGTGGTGAATAATATGATTTATGTTATTCGAAAAACAAATAATGATTTAAATATTCAATAATATATAAATGACTAAATCGTTGATAATTTTCACAAAATAATTTAAGTGCTAAAAAACTACGCTTATATAGGGCGATATGCTGTCCCTTTTTTCTGTATTGTGTATGAAAAAACTTTTAGAGTAATTCAAAATGATGTGCCAAGAATAGGTCAACAACAAGAGTAATGAGTTCAACTGAAAAATATTCACTGCTATAAAATAATAATATATAGTCATCAAAGAAGATAAATCATATTTTATATCAAATATTATATATAAGTTTTAAAAAAACATTATCACACAAAATTTATGTTTTTGCTATAATTTTAATTTTAATGAAAACAAAAATGAATTTACGCTGAAAACTCAAAATTGGGTTATTTTTACCTTTTGTTTTGACTTTTGACTGATTATAATCCAGTAATAAAATTCATATTTACTGATAAGTTTGTATGAATAGTACCTAATTTATTTGATATTTTATTGTAATATTTAGATTGTTAAAATACCGTTGGTCATAATGACACTCATTTTTACTTTTAAATCGCGTGGTTATAAGCGTTTAAAATTTGTATCTTCGATAATATAATTCTTTATACTTATGCACCAATACTTTTTAATATATACACTAATGACTAGCCTATACTCAAAAATATAAATCACTTCCTATATTATGCGGATGACCTGACAATTATTACAGAACAGAATATATCTTTCGAGCAATTTCATAAGATAAACTAGTGAATGCTCTAGAGTTCATGATCATATTTTACATTAAAAATCAGCTGAAATCAAACAGAAGTAAGAAACGAGTACGCTGCTTTCAATCGAGAAACAGAGATGCTAAAAAGCTAAATCGATATTAGACGGCTCAGCAACACACGACCCTACATTGACTACCCAGTTTACCTTTGAATAACATTAGATAGGACCCTAACATTTAAATAACATTTCGTAAAAACAAAAACGAAAGTACAGACTATCAATAACTGACTTAAGCAACTTTCGGGTACTTGAAGGGGAGCAATGGTGTACACTGGGCAAACAATAGCATTGGTAATATTATGTTATTCAGCAGGAGAATTCGCTTTCCCAGTGTGGAGTATGTCCAAACATGTCAAACATATAAATACTGCACTTCGTAATACCTGTAGATCAGTAATAGCGGATGCCCCTGACCAATACCGACAATTAAGGTATACTGCCATCAGGTATTGTCTCCCCAGAAATAAGAAGGAGCGTATAGCAACAGACTTAGAAAGAACAAAACAGTCACAAAGATGAATACGACATCTTATCATATTTTACGAAGCAAAAAGCATCAGACTTAAATTACAAAATAGCTTTATCCATTCAGCGACGGAACTAAAAGATGATCCTCCACACCAAGCTAGATTACAAAAATGGAAAAATGAAATAAAATAAAACGACCCTATCCAACCCGCCCGATACCCACCACCTGCAGGTAAAGATCTACAGTAGAACCTATATGGAAAACCGTTCATAGAATGAGAACAGGGGTAGCTAGAACAAAATCAAACACGGTGAAATGGGCATTTTAAAATGAACAAGATGACAAGTGTAAATTCGGCGAACGTCCTACAGATGAACACTTAATCATTTGTACCATGTACCCGACGCGATGTGCCAAGGACGACTCAGCTCAAGTGAACCAAAACGCCATAGACTTAGCTACACATTGGCTACAATACAACATCTGATCAAGTTACCGACCGTTAATTATTACTTATAATACAATGTATGGCTCTACATTATGTACATACGTATTATGTAAACACATAATGGTTATCTTGTTTATCTAATTATTTAGTTTATTAATTTATTGACTTTAAACTGCGAATTATTGGCGACCCTTCAGACTGGACACGAGAAGAATACTATCTTAGAGCCACGTCGGACGAGGAAATAATAATATCTCGTCGATCGACTTGGAAGTTACACGTTATATTATTATTTAACGCGAATAATGATGGCCTGACATTGCCCGTGTAACTGAAGCGTACAGAGACGATGTCTCCGTTGCATTTTTATTGAACGCTTTGTCGGAAGTGCAACGCGCATATTATTACACGCCACCGCCATGCCATTATTACGAACGATATGTATATACATATAAACGAACAACCCAGACTAAATCATAAAATCTATGTGTCCCAGTCGTCTACAAACGATAAGAGGGTACGATAATAAAAATAATTTGTATATAATATATATGTGTATACGATATCGAAGTTTATATCATTATAGATTTCCGGCGGTAGATCGGTGCACACGCAGGACGACTTTATTGGGAGATTCGGGTACAGCGTAGTACGTTTTCGGGAGAGACCATTTGAAACGGCGGCGGCGGTGCTAAACAAGCTAAAGCTGTACGGTAACGACAAAATGTGTATGTGAGTGAATATATATATATATATATATACACGCATACATGTCTGCGTGCTTTCAATAAAAATAACTTTTGGACTGACACACACACACGCGCGCGCGCGCGCCCACACACACCACCCGCGCAGTCGATCGGTTCTAATCGAATTACGCTGCCTGTATATATATATATATAACGTAGTGAACGGTGATAAAAATTGACAATGATGGTCAATTAATTCCGATTGGCCGGTTAACTTTTAAATGTAAAGCAATAATAACGCTCGCGCACACGTATACAATTTAATATATATATACGTGTATGTATGTATGTATGTATGTATCGGAATGGTATATAACCTCCAGCAGAATTCCATCGCATTTATATAATAGTGAGCTCGTCACGGAGGAGGTCAGTATCGCGACCAACTTTCTAGACGACAATAACGCGCTCGCGTTTCATATATTTTATGATTATTATTTCGATTTTTTTCCTCTTTTGCGCAGTGCTCGTCGGTAATAAAGACAAATAAGTCGAGTTGTATACGTCCTACGCGCGCACGACGTACCGGCTCGAGAGACAGGAGGAAAGATTGAGTAAATGAAAGAAAAAAAAAAGCAGGAGAGGAAAATACGAACGCCGAGTCCAAAAACGACTGACGGCATTATATATATATACATTATATTGTATGAGCGAAACTTGGGCCATAAAACAGTCGTTAATGGAACTGGATACTTTTTTCTATTTAAAACGAGAAAAAGCGAACAATTGAATAATATCTAATGAGAACAAATAGTCTCGCCCACCGATACATAATAATAACATAATATTATGATAAACCTCGACCGACGAGCGCGTTAAACGTACTCGCCCGGAAATGTATCATTATAGTTCTACAAAAAACTCGAGGATTTGTTAAACCACAATAATTCATGTGACCGCAGTCGCTCCTGCATCATCTGCAACAGTGTCGTGACTGCAGAAGAAGTGCATTTATACGCGATATGACGACCGATGCATCGTAGGTGGGTATAAACGGAATCGGATCGAAACGGTCAGCAGTCACCGTGTATCCGAAACCCTCGGAAAATGCAACGACTCGTAAGCAGGGCTTGAAATCGATTTTAAATATCGTTAAAGGTCTTCTGAAAAATCAAAAGTATTATCGACATTGTAAATGCTGGTTAATAATTTTCAAAATCTAAATCATTATCATAATCAAATCGTTTTTGACTAAATTTAAAAAAACAATGTTAAATTTAAAATTCAAAAGTATACAAGGCCATACAGCCATCAGGTCTATTTATATTTTATATTGTTTATATAGGCACCCTCATTGATATACATTATATATTTATTGATTTATTTATTTATATTAATTTTATTGGGTAATAACGAAGAGTCGTCGGAAAAAGGCAATGTATAATTCTAAACGTATCCATGGTGCTCTTGGCGCATAAAAGTACGTGCCGAATGCTTACTACGCAGGACCTGATTCCGTCATACCATCACCATGTTTGAGGTTTAAACGATTTGAGTATTATATGGATATTCCTTGTCTTTTCGAAACTTTGGTCGGAAAAATTGCTTATAGGCGGTGTAAGCTGCGTCACTTGCCATTCCAAACACAATTGTATAATAATGCTACATTATAGTATAGGTACTATCAACAATTAAAATTATTTCACTCCTCAACCAACGTTTAGAAAGCAACGCTCACTGATGGAGTTGTATTATAATTTCTTGTATGTTTATAAACCTAAATGACTAATTATAATGACAATTACTATCAATATATGTATTTTTTTTTACATTTTATACTCTCGACTATTTTCATTCGAAAAATACAGCGGGCACACGATATTATCATAGTATATTGTAAATTGCATTGTGCATTATTTATAATAATACGTAAACCGTCGTCCAATGGCCGGTTGGTCAATACTTTTGAAATCGAATAAAAATAATAAACTTTCGCACGTTAATAATATTCAAATTTTTATTAACAGTATTATATATGATGAATAAGCCGTCAATGTGTCACTGGAAACGGCTTCTCAATGTCATTTTTCCAAATGAAAAATCCATTATTTTTTTTCAAATATTTTTTTTTTACCAATGTTAACTTTTTGATTGACATTAGTGTGTCCTGTTCGATTGATAATACCAAAAAAATAATATTTTTTCTACGAAACAATTGACGGACGTTTACTGCAAATACACACACAAAAAAATGCATATATCTAATTGGATTATAATATAATATTATAATAAGGTCTCTTTATCAAAAGTCATAAAAACTGCGTGTGCGTGCATTTTTGATGATTTTATTGAATTTATGACAAAATAAAAATCAGTTTTCACAAAAATTAAAATTGTTAAATAACCATAGTAAATAATTAATAATGGAAACTTGAGTGGATACATTATACAAAGATATTCGTTTAAGAACTCGTTTACTTGCAGTCTAGTTTCGTCGCGATCATAATAATAGCAAATAACAGTTTTCAACTATTTTTCCACTTAAATAAACGAAACGATAATAGGTACCTATTATTCGATGAACGGTTTAAAAAAAAAATATGGTACCTGTGTTATTATTATTTTATCGTTTGTTTTTCGACATTTCTACTTAATCAAACGAAGCCGATTGCGGTTTTGCATCGAATCTCGCAAATAGTTCTGCACAACTATTGAGTGTTATGGCGTATAATACCGCGTAGTTACGATTCACCGCTGTTTACAGTAATTTCTCGTCGATTTTGCGGTGGTGTAGATACTATGACAAGACATCGCGACACCGGCCATAGTAATATAATATACCAACAAGTCGTTTTAAAAGACGTACGCTCGCAAAGGCGACTCGACGTTCGCCGCCGCCGCCGCCGCAGACGACCCGCTAATCGGCCAGAACGAACGGAAAGGCAGAAGACGAGGGTTTAATAAGGGTAGATAATTTGATCCCTCCGTTTAATCTCATGCCATCGCGACGTAGTCGTCGTCGACGTCTCCCCGCGAACCGCGTCGATTAATCAAAATTACACTCGGCGGCCGCGGCGCCGCCGACTCTGTTTATCCGATAAACGCCGTGTTTATTAAACCGTTACCATTAGGTACCAGTACATCGGTAGTAGTCTGTCGTACGTGTGTTATGATTTGCACTGCGGAGATCTCCCGAGAAAGTGAAAACGATTCGCGCAAAAGTACAGCGAATAAATTTTAAGACATGTCGCGTAGTGGATCTTAAATTTAAAACGCAACAAAATAGACATTATGTATAGGTAGTAATAACTATAATACCTATAATAACGGAGATTGTTATAGATAATTAGTAAACTAGAACAAATAAAACAGATAATTTAATACAAGATAAGTTTAAATAGTATACGTATTTATATAATGATAGTTGATATAAATAACAAATCGATTAAACGGGATAAGACCAACATGATAAAAAATGTACTTTAAGCGGTTGAAAAGCATTGGGTTGTGGGATATAAAATATCTCGTATATCAAACGAATCTAAATTGTTTAGCTCTTTGCAGTCTCGGGCGATACGATCATAAGGAAATTATTATAATAGGTGACCATGCGAAGTGTATACGATTGGATGGAATTGAGAACGTAGTACGAGGACAATAATGCGACCGATATCGAGGAACGTGAAAATTGAACGATTGCAATGAATCCGGAGAGGATACATCGAGTAGTGTTTGAAAATATTATTATTATAATAATATATTATACGGGTGTAATGGACGAGGTGGACCGGTCGTCAACCAAGTCTTGCGGATGTTTCGCTTGATTCGCACAGGTACATAATACGAATATTATGATACACCGCAATATATATATACCTGTTGGAAATTCGTCGAAAACCAGCCCGGCGGAAGTGTGAATAATTTCCAATATTATTTTTTTTCCGCCAGCCTCGAGCGTACGGTCGCGGCTATCGTTCGATAATGTCACACGGCGAGACCCGCGTAGGTACATATAATATCTTACACGGTTAATGGTTACGACGGGTTTAACATTATATGGTATGGACGGCGTATATGCTGCACTGCTCCGAAGGTACAACAATATTATATTATTATAATAGTATACTCGACCCGCAGACGTGTCACAGCGTCGCGGTGTCAAAGCGTCTCGGCGGCGTAGGCGGCGGCGGGGCGGAAAATCGGTAAACGTTTTCGAAATCTCGTATTATAATAAAAATATACAACATCTATTATATTATTATTATTATTATTGTTATACACGATTTTATAACACAGCTACCACGGTATATAGGTGTAGATAATAACACGCACAAATATATATACCTATAGGTACCTACTCACTGTTGTAGCCGTGACGCGTACACACATAATATTACGTATTCACGTCGACGCACTCAAAACAAGATTCAGAAAAATATTTACGACGCGAGTCCTCGCCGACTGCAGACGGCCCCTCGGCGCGTTTTGGCTGAAACGATCGGATGATTGTCCGCTTCCGGTCCGGTCCGGTCTCTCGACGACCGCGACTCGTAGGAAACACGGTTACCGGTCGCGTATCAAACGTAATGTCGACGGCGATGTGTAGTACTGCTGTCGTAATACGTATGATAATAACAATAATATTATTATGTGCTGTGCAGAGAGGTATATGTACATAATAATATAGTATTACGTCTGTGATGTAAATTAAATAATTATGACGATGACGTTCACCCTCGGCGGCGGACGGACGGAGACCTGTTGACGAGAACGTCACCCGCGTAGGATGAATTAATATATTGTTCTCGGTCCGATCGTGTGGTTTAAAAACAAAATGTTCAGAATATAAATCCTTTCTTAGACACTTGTTTGTATTTAAAAAAATTATTACAAATTAAATTTAAAAAAAATAATACCCCAATGCGTGTTTCCCGCTAATTCCGCATGCCGAATTATATTATGTTGAATATGGTTTTTTTTCCCGATCTTGCACTTTAACGAACGTGGTTTTTGATACATACCACAATCGAAATAATATGATAAATCACTTCATAAATTGAAAGACACCAACAAGATGTTTGGTCAAGTACCACCAAGTATGGACAGATAGAAGAACAGCTATGAAGGACGTTAACAGGTACCTACTCGATTAAAATATCGACTAATATAATGTGACTGTTTCTATGAAAATATCTCCGAAAATGTTTTATTTTAATGAGGTAACAGTTAATATAAGCCACTGTTTATTCAATACTATCCATACTATTTAGTACTGAATAATGTGCATACTTTCAAAAAATAATGTGTGATTATTTTATAAAAAATATCATGTGATGTTAAACTACATAATTGGTTCGGAAATAAAATAAATATCATTATGATATAATGTGATAACTTGTATGTAAGCCATAATAATTGCATGCACAATATTTATTAGGGACAATATTATGTATTTAACAGAAATATTACTGTGTTCAAGAAGAACGATATAAAGCAGCTGACTAAAAATCAAACCACACTTTATATAATATATAATATTATGAAATCCGGTGACTACAATTTATCAAATATTTTTTGTAATTTACAAACATAATCTTTGCAAACTAATGACTTATTTAAATAATGTTACCATTTAGATAACTCATCATAATACATATATTCAATTTGTTTATTGGGCCTATCTTTTACTAAATAAAATAAAACATATAGTTGTTTGTACACTAACCTTATACAAGGGTATTCTCCCCCTGATAATGCATTTATTCAAATTATGATTTTTTTAAATTTTTTTATAGGTTGAAATACCATATTTTAAAATTCTTGAATGTTTTTGTACTACTTATGGAGTTTTCTATGGTGATACAAACTTCTATTTTTCAAACGTAAACTCCAGTTTAACTGTAAATTATTTTGTGGATAATTTTTTTTTTTAATTTTTATGTTCTTAATTCAAATTTTAAATTTCCAGTTTTTCAGTTAGTAAAATATGCTAAGAATAATATAAGGGAAAATGGTGTTTTACAAAAATGTTAAGTAAACGTAATATTAGATCTAGTATTTTTGGGTTGATAAACTTTAATACAATTTTGCAAATATTTAAATCACCATTGCTTCCGTATCTTTCAAAACCATTATCATGGACCAATCATCCTTAGCACATAAAGTTAAACAACTCTAATTCGCGAGTATTCTTAGTATAAATATTTTAATAACCAAATGCAACTACTCATTTTAATTTTGATTCTGTAAAGTCAACATGTTCAGAAAAAATATCAGCTGAATAATTTACAGTAAAAAGAGGGGGGAGGTTCTCATTTGAAAATCAGAAGTTTGTATATTCACAAGACATCTATTAAGCTGTACAATAAATGCCAAGAATTTAAAAATACGGTGTTCGAGAATATTATTTAAAAATTCAAAAAATCAGAATTTGAATAAATTCATTATTAAAGGAAACAATGAGGGTGAGCATCCTTCGTGAAGCACTATGTATAATGATGATTGACACACGACCGATAATGTCAAGTAAAATTGACATTTGATAAAAAAAAAAAAAAATGATATTATATTATTATGTTTATATTCGAAAAACGAGATCGACAGCCGTTGTTTACATACCAGCTATTTTGTTTTTCATATCATGTGTAGGTAAAATAATAATAATAATATAAATACAGACGATATTTCGATAAAAAAAAAATAATGGACGGCGTGCATCGCGATGCAGAACCGCTGTACACAATAATAATAAAATATAATATACGGATTCGGGATAACCGATACGAACGGACGGGAAAATTCAAAAATCTGCTGGACACACACTTCCGGTGGCAGGAGACGTCATGTCGGATGACAACGTCAACAACAACAACAACAACAACAACAGCAACAACAACATCGACAATATAGCCTAGCCGAGTGCACGAGATATAGGTGCAGCGAACAATACAGGGGAAAAATAAAAAACGACGCATATTAGTTATATTTTTTCGTTATTATCTTTTACGTCTGTCAATCATCATTATGATATTATAAAAATAGTGTGCGCTTTGTGTGCGGGTGTTACATTTTTTTTTTCACCCATATATTATACCGTCCCACGGACGCCGCCGAACGAAAAAAAAACCGAAATAGTGATAATAAACCCCCACCCCCTTCACCGAAAAAAAAAAACAATAAAATTAAACACCATTATTGCTTTATTCGGTCCGTTCCGACTGACGGTGCCCGTAAAACGCACACCGATCACACAGCCGCCGCCGGGCGCGCGTATATAATATTATTATACTCGCCTAGGTTAGGTTGGGTGTAATGCGTATTCGATTTTTTTCTTTCCTTCCTCTCGCAGTTCCTCTTCTGACGCGGAACTGCAGTTTCACATCTTCCGATAAAGTCCACGTGACGAGTGCTCGAGTAATAGTTATAGACCTATAATAATATTATATAGGTAGGTATGTATTGCGAGTAAATGCTATATATATATATTATTTGGGTATGTAAAATTGACGATTAGACGTGCACCGTAAATAATATTCGTAATATAAACTAGCGATAATATAGTAATAGAAAATATATCGTATGTATATTATTATTATTATTATTATTTTTATAAAAAATAAAAACGCACAAGTTTTCCGGAAATCCGTCATTTGAACGATATCGCGTTATTGCTTGTCACCGCGTTATTACGATTATTATTATTATTATTATGCTTCCTTCGTGACGACACGTTATATTGTTATACGATAGAAAAAAATAATAAGTAACAGGAAGCGCGTATTATTTGGTTCTCACGAACCTGCTGCCGCGGGTCTCCGGTCATGCAGGTCCTTTTCGCAGTTTCCTAAACGGTATCCGATCGATAGGACATTCAAATAGATATTTCGTAAACATTTTTTTATAGGTATCCAATTATATCGTTATTGCATCCTCCGACAAACAGGAGATCCAAAATTCAAACCAATTATCAAAATCGTATACCTGTACAAATATTATGAAACCGGCAAAAACACAAAGTGACTATAAAATAAAAATATACCATGCAAAAAACATTCAAGAAATATTAAAACTAATTCAATTTCATTTCTCCTTTATCGATCAATATTATACCATAAACTATGAAGTATGGTATGTCTAAAAACCTAAATAGTAAATACCCAAAAGTATAACGTGAACGAAATATAATGAAAATACATTAATTATTTAAATGTTATCAACTCTGTTTAAATGTATATTAGTTTGTATAACTATTAACTATTAAAATAAATACAAAATCTTATTTTCGTGTTTATACTATTAGGAATGATAATCGGTAGTGGATAATGATTATGTAGTTTTCAACCTCCATACCTTCTATATGCACATAGAAAACAATAAATACCCATCGCTGTAGTTTCTAGTTTAAATAGAGAATATAATAATATTATATAATGTCTGGTTTTAGTGGTAGTTGAAAAATGTTTTATTTATAGAGCGTCTCAAAACTACCAAGTAGACCAAACGTAATTTCGTGATTATACATCGCATTATACAGCATACTAAATATATAGAATACAAATTTCCAACATTAAATAAACAGTAATAGTATATAATATATATAACATAATGCACTAAATAATGTCTTATATAATATGATCTTCAAAACGTACCTAATTTATATTTTGAACTATATAGATAGGTAGTCAAAAACTAATATACTATATAGAACTCTAAACGATATAGTAGTGTACATTTATACATACACCAGCGCTTATATTTAATTTAAAACCTAATCTAATAAATTATTTTTTATAAAAAAAATCACCGTTTGGTACGAAAGTTTTTATCAATCATATAATATTTGACTGATAAATTTGAAGCATATAAAATAATAATAAACCCAATAGATAATAATATATTATATAAAATTATAAAGTTAAAACGCGCCTCATATGTTTTCTGTTGATATAATTTTATATAGTTTTAAATTTACGACTAACCGCTGATATGTATACGTTTAAAATCATAAAACTCGTTTCAATGAAAACATGAGGGACGTGTAAAAAAAATTACTTAACCACCCCTAGCGCGAACGGCAACAATCATTTATGTGCTTGCTTAAAATATTTCTCCAAATATAATATAAACTTGCACGGATACAATGTAAACATTGTAAACATCATCCTGCACCCCGCGAGGGTATAAAGTATATTAAGATTAAAAAAAAAAAGAGGAGAAACAATAATTGAAATAAATTAAACTCAAAAACACACACACACACACACACACACACACATACTGCAATCGTAAACGATAACTGTGAATTTATAGGGAAAACATATTTTAATGCTTTAAGCTCGTATAATTTATTAGTTCATTTGGACGATTGCAATTAACGAACGTCGTCAGTTTTCTACATAACATTTATAACATCATATAGGATATAATAATAATAATATTATTATACTCTTCTAGAAGTTTTCCCGTAGTTTCAATCACGCCCCAAAATCATAGTGTTTAGAGCTTTTCAATTTTTATTGCAACATAATAATTATTGTGGTGGTTCAAATTCTGAATCCTAAACTACAGCTCCATACGACATTTAATAATAAGACATTGCCACACGGAAATAGTCCATTTTTGTACGTATATATACAGATTTATAATTTGACAGCATAAAGTTATTATTTATAAAATAAACAAACGTCTTTTTTTAAGGATTTTCGTTAAGAGTAGGCCAGTAAAATATTAAATACTCGTATTGTGAAAGACAAGATGTCAAAAAAAAAATAGTCCACAGATACATCCGAAAAAAGCCCTACTTCGCCGTTCTCGCAGGGAGAAGAAACATTTCGATGGAAAGATACAATAATATGGTAAGTATCTATACGTAGGTATTGTCCGATATTTTTGTATAATATAATATTTATAGGTACGACCTAAGAGTATAAAATAATATTATACTACGCACCGCGTAAGCCATCGGGCCATTATATTATCGGGTTTGATGAAATATAAATTATATAAATCAACAGAGCACCGTAAGTTTATCGCTAATAGATAAATGGGCCACGGGAAAATCGCTGTCTCAATAGACCAATATTTTCCGACTAGGTAATTACTTTTAATATATATATGTTTATCATAATATGCACTGTGCAGGTTTACCGGCTGTGTGAAGACGGTAAAATGAATGGTGACGTATAAGATAATATTATGGACACATATATGCATCAAGGACTACAAAACCAAATATTTGAATGTTTTAGAATCCAGAATTGATATTTTGATAGTACTCAAGGCATGTTTCCGCGTTAATAGCATCGTTTCGTTTTTTTTTTTAGTCGAGTCGAGTATAAATTAGTTATATTACAATATTGATTAACATTTGAATATTCACCTACACAAACGTTTTTTGTTATATTATAAGAAACTAATCCAACCGGACTGCTAAAGTTCTGTAATGGTCGGAGTCCCTGCAATGTATGTATATGTAGTAATTAAAAGGTATAATTAATCATAAATTTGCTTATAGAAGAGAATATTATAAACGATAAAATTGAAACTGTACGACGCACATCCACGAAAGGGTGCGAAATGTATGCGATAATGTGTCGAAATCGGTTGTCATAGCTGGTTCATGAATTTGCATACGAGTCGACATCGGCAATATAATTGGTGTGTATTGAATATAGAATCAGAAATAACATGGATATTTTCAAAATAATCGAACACTTATTGCCATTATAAAAGCGCGAGAAAAAAATATGTTTTAGTCATATTATGAACGCATAGCGGGTTTTTAAGTTCTTCGTAAGAATTAAATAACCACATGGACTATCAGCTCACGATGAGTTTACAATGATTCAAATAAATTAGAATAAAATATTCAATATATTCTACACGTCATTTTAATACCGTTACCATACTGTCCATACCCATCATATGTAATAAATTACGATTTCCTAATAACTATTATTAGTTCATAATATTCGTAAATGTAGGTAAATACTGGTAGTTTATATTTCGTGATTTTGTCAATACTTCAGACTGAAAGAACCACGATTGTGTTTAGGGTGAAAAATCCCGATTTTTTTTTGGTCCGAGGTTCTAGCCATCGCTACTATAATAATTGTTGTGGCCTTTCGAGACCATCCGGATCGTCGATACCGTTACCGCGAGAGCGGTGACATAATATCATTATTATTGTTATACATTAATTGCAGTACGACTGCAGGAAAATCCAATCGCCGCTGCCACCCGCGAATTCGTCTCGCCGCCGTCTCGTTGCGTGGGACCTACGAGTATAATATTATTGTACGGAAGTTCGGATGCGTAGGAGCCCGGAAGGAATTGTTTTCGGGAAAGCGGACTTATACTACTATATTATTATTTATTATATACCTATATATAAGCCGACCTGCAGCAGACGTCGTGTCCCGCGCGTATATAATAATATATACCTATGCGTGTGTATATACCCACACACATATACACATATATAATATGCTTTACGCACACTCGCGCGCTGCGCAAAGTTACAATACAAACTTACACGCGTGTACGAATACTACACGTACATACATACATACATACATACATATTATTATTATTATTATTATTATTATTATTATTATGTGTATTATTCGCGCGTTTGTATATTATATAATAATATTATTATTATATATGGTGGCGATATACGGCGTCTCGAGACTTTGCAGGGCCGAAACCTTATACCACGCGCACGCACACATATACATACGCGTTATTACGGTCTAGGGATCAGCCCAGATCGGCGGGGGCGGCGTAAAGGAAATATTATATGTGCGGGATCGCGAACATATATTATATATATATATATACGTCGTGTGTGCGCGAAACGACATTCCGGAATCAAACCCCGTCATCGCCCCTCCGGAGCGTAACGCGTTATAATGTGTGTGTGTGTTTGGTACGGCGGCGTTCGTTGATTTATATCTTGAATTATTGCTAATAAGTATAACCGACTGTTGACGGTATTATAGGCGGAGTGGGGGGTGCTCGCCGTGGTGATATATATACACGTGTGTGTGTGTGTGTGTTTGTGTGTGCACACGACTAGGATCTCATCGCAGACGTAAATTATTATATTGTATTGTTATTATATATATTATATTAATATATATCTCCGTGACGTTATTAACGGAGACCGATATACGCGCGAACACGTGATATGATATTATATATATAGTACGACGCCGTAAATATATATATATATATATCGCATATGATATTGTGAATTTGTGAGCAATATATTATTATGATACGATATTGCGTGCCGCCGCCGTTCGAGTTTCAAATCGAGAAGACTTTCGCCGTTTATCTGCCGCGTCCGATCGGTCGAATCACCGTCATCGTCATCGCGTCGCGTTTTAATATTTTTCTAGCGAAGTCACTTTCGTCATGGCGTTATTTTCTATCAACGAGATACAAACGATTTTTAATAATTGTTCGTATTTTCTATAACCGTCGCTGTGTGTCGCTGTCGGTTTATGTCGCTGTGTGTACGCAGCGCGACGATTTTAATCGGGTCGACCGATAAAACTGTTCTGTGGTCGCGGCGGCGGTGATGGTCCGGTGGTGGTGGTGGGGGGGGGGATGCGGGTACCGTAGGGGGGGTGATGGTAATAGCCGCGATGATGATGACGACGACGACGAGGGCAGTGCGCGCGCGGCGGGAAAACGTGGCGTTGGCGTCGGCGGCGGTGCAAGAAAAGTTTGCGCGGCAACAAATTATTCGACGGTAGTCCGAGTGTCAGAGTCATACGTACACTCCTCCGTGCGGCGAGAGGTGGAAAACCGGTGCGAAAGCGTTGACGATGGCCTCGGCCGGAGCGGCAGCAGCGACGGGCGCAGTGGTGACTGCGCGAAGGGGTTTAGGGGCTGGCGGGGGGAGGCGCGGAAGAGACAGAAAGGAGTTATTACGGGTCTTAACCGAGCATAAATTTCACGCGGTGGTGGGGCCGAAGGGGTCGTTTATTGCTTTTACGACTGTCGTCGTCGGCCTGTATGATGTCATCCCTTTGGCTAACAAAACGAAAAAAAAAAAAAACAATAATACAAATCATCCCTCGCCGTGGCCTCGGTGTGTGTGCGTAGTATATATACGCGTGTATGCTGCCGTACATATTATACTGCGATATGTGCCTGCAGTGGTTCTATTGAAACGAAAACCGAACGAGAAAACAAACACTACCATAGGCCAAACGCCACGTCGAGTAGGGAAAACGAATTCTCCGTCTCGGCGGCGCGAGGTCGACCACAAGACACTACGCAATAATAGAGCGCACGTGATAACATATAATGTCGTGCCGAGCTTAAAAAGAAGTGTTTTTTTTTTGCACTTCCGACGAAAACGTGCCGAGCGAAACACAATCCTGAGTCGATTTGGTCGTAACCGGCCGCCGCCGCAGCCGCCACCGCAAGATCTCAGCTCCACATTGCGCTTCAGCGGTCGACGGTGCGTAACTGCAGCCCCTGTGCACACTTTTTGATTTGATTACAACACAGTCGATACGAATCGTACACGTGTTTTGATGCGTTATCAAATATTTTTTTATCGACAGGTAAGAGATATAATAATATATATCTCATTCAATTGTATTTAGTCGTCATTATTGTTTGTAAGTTTCTCAAAAACCATGATTTCGCGAACGCTTTGTTTAGAATCTTATTTTGTGGTCTTAAAAATACGCGGTCGATTTTCTCCGAATAAATACAGGTACCTAAAACTACCTGTGAGATGTTTTCCATAATATTTTCACATTTTTTGTCCGCTCTCGTTCGTCTATGGTTTCGTGTTTTTTTTCGATTAGTCGTCTGCAAACGGCTATTTTGTAGCAATTACATTTTTATATTATACGATACGAACGGGATGAAGACGGTGACGGGCGATTGGCGTGTGAGTTTTTCGTCCGAGCGACGACGAAATTACACATAATGTTATAATAATATTATTATATTATATTATGCCCATCACACTACACGATCTACGACGAAGACAGCGACGACGACGACGACGACGACGGACGGACGGACCGGGCGCGCGACACGATTTATGCATACGAATTAAAAGTGGTGGTAATGCCAGTAATTTATGTGGCGTTTCGGCTTTGTGATTATAATTTATATGTTTGCCCGGCACTTCGTAATGAAACTTGCTTTTGATTTATATTTCGTTATTATATTAATGCGTCCGCTCGTACGTATACTGCCGCCGCCGCCACCGCCGCCGCCGCCGCAGTATATATGCACATATTATTATATATACACATAAATATATACACAGTACATACGGGTGTGTATATATATTATGTGCGTGTGTGTGTTATTAAAGTGTGCATATATATATGTATATAATATACATATACGGGTATACACACGGCAACGTTGTCTTTCGCCACCACCCGATTTCGCATTCGGAAATCTTCCGCCGACCCTCCCCCTCACGCGGTTCAACCCTTTTTTTTACTATTATTTATTATTATTTATTTATATTTTGCGTTCTCGTCGCGGCGGCGAGTGACGGCGCGACGCCGAAAGTCGGGTCGCGTGCGATAAGCCCATTCGTTCGCACCGAACTCGAGGTGTAAGTACACACACACATACAACAAACATGTATATACTATATAAATATTGTGTTATGTCCACGTGTGCGCGCGTTTACTTCCTGTTTTACGCATATATTTATATTACACAATATAATAATATTATTATACATAATATTATATACGTATATAATACTATATATATTCCGAAACGTTTTTAAAAATACACGACTATAACGCTGCGTACTGTCGACGACACCGATGGTGATTTACGACGTCCCGACCGAAATGAATGAAAATCGATACATTTTTCTTCGGCTCTTCCAATATAACTAGCTAATGATAGTAATAGTCTTAAGTGGAATGTGTGCGTTTACATATTACATATAAGTTATTAATGAATGCATAAGCAACACATGTGAAGTATGTACCTTCTTCGTATGTTTTAAATTTGATCAAATTTAAATAGTTTTATGACAGAAAAAATTGAAATTTCAATCAATCAATAATGCCAGAGCGTCAACCACTGATGTGAAACAGATTCATTTTCTTAAAAATTTGATTTATAAGCTTCAATTGCGTTCAATAAGCCTCCCCCCCTCATTTCTAGATACGGAATCATGTATTTTGCAAGTAATTTACTTACATTTAATTTGCCACGAACATAATTTTTATGTTCTTTGTCCCCCCCCCACCATCGCTCAGTCAAATTCACGTTAGTCACAACAATAATATGCTATTAGTTTTTTGATTTTGATTAAAAATTATAACAAACGAAATTACAAAATATAATGGTGCAATTTTTTTAACACACATAAAATTATAGTAAATAAATTGAAAATTTTGCGTGAAATCTTAGAAGATCTTGGAGTAGTTAAATTGTTATAAGTATTTTTTTGTTTTAAGTTAAAATGAGCAAAGTGAGAGTAAGTATTAAAAGATTAGATGTCCTGCAAAATTATAGTTAACAATTCCGCTCGTCCAAACTTTAAGATACTTATAAAGGTTATTCAGTTTTAAACCACTAAAAATTATATTCAAAAACATTTGAACCTACCTACTTTTCGGGATAATGAGTGTTTACTGTTAGAAGAATACCGAGTATATGTAGGTGTAATACGGTAGGTACCTATTATAATATATATATATATATGTATAAATACTCGAGTAGTAGAACAGTACGTGAATATATTTTAAGAATAATAATAATAAAAATAATGTTCTGAGGTGAACTGGGTTTTTTGTTACGGTGCCATAAAGCGGTTTGTTGATTAAATGTACGTATAAAATATTATCTCTAAAAAGTATTTCTGAAAGAGGATAGTAATAATTTTAAAATAATGTCTAGTAGCAGCCAGCAGGTAGACCTAACCTGTGTAATATGTTGTTATCTTTCCGAAATGACCAAGAGCTATCGTAGCTACCTTCGCGTCCACTCGGTTAGCAAAGTTATTCGTAATGGGTATATGGTCTTTATGTGACCTCGTGTGCTTCGATGCCGGCAAATAGAAACCCGACGCACAGTAATATAATACTATTATACAACGATTACACGTTAATAGGTATTGTTGGTTTAATGTTTGCTTACACGTCACTCCTCTAGAACAAGACGACCATACAATTCAAAATGTTATAGTTTTGAGAAAAAGAGATTTCAAGTTTATAATATCCCAGGTATTTTAAACAGCTCGTTGCGTATACCTATGCGTTTGAAACTAAAAACTTGAATACACGCAAACACACTTTACAATATTATGATTTCTTCGAATACTACGAAATACTTTTTTAAACCCAAAAACTTAAACTTATAGCCTTTAACAAATGTTTAAGTAAATACAAGGCTGCCGTATTATTTTGAGTGGTAAAACATTTCTATTTAAAAATATAAGTCTGATTTATTTCATATTACACCTGCAATATCACAAATTATGAAATGCTATACACCACAACATTGGTGATATTAAAAATATTGAAAATACATAGTCACCGTTTTTTTTATACTCGTTTTAAGTTAGAATTTTAAAGATCATCAAGATTGTGAAAATGTGTAAATTATTTTGTAGTTAAATAGTATAAATACTTGAATATGTTTTGTGCTGAACATAATATTATTATTTGTATGTTTATTTATGAATAAATATTATTTCGTGCTTGAAGACGTTTATTTTAAATTAAAAATCAAATATGAAAATATATAAGCAAATACTATAATATTGAAACAAACATTTTTAGTGATTCTTTAAAAACCGATAAATTTTGTAAATTGTAACTTTTGGCACTTCCTTCTCAAAAGGTTGCCGACACCTGACCTAGTTACATCATTATACGGTATCTTGCAATTGTCTTACGAGTCAATAAGAGCTATAGTAATATTTTAAATAATATTATTACAATACAATTACTTCATAATATAATATGCAGTTAGTCTTTGCATAGACTAGTTCAACTTAACGAACTACTCGTAGGAAAATAAACTAGTAACGGCAATATAAATACAATATCTTAGAAATAGATGGACGTTCTTCATTCAAAATACAATGATTTGTTATTCGATTCAAAGTCAACACATCCGTGCTAGATCACAGCAACAGCGAAAAACTTAAGGATGCGGTACATTGGATGCCAGCAGAGTGATTTCCCTGATATTTTATTGTAATAAATATTATTAACTTGTATGTAACTCTATGTTACGTTTTCAAATGGTATTTAATTATATACCTACTTGATAAGTTTAAATTTACATTTATTATAAGACAAGTAAGTCGTGGAAATTATTGTTTTACCTACCTACTAATCTTTTTTTAGTAAAGGTCAGTGATTTTAGACCACTCAAATAATATGTCATCAATCTTTAACGTCAATATCTTAATGCGCCGAGATCGAAATCGTTTAATTTAAAATGTTAACTACGATAAATATTATAATAACATATTATACTGCTATCAAAGATATTTCATTGTTGTAATAACCTACCATTGTTATAATATCACATTGATTTATAGGACGATAAACGTGTTTTTTGCAATCAAATCATTTAATCAAACCAAAATCTAATCTATCGACTCGGGCATCGTCGTTGTATAATATTATTTATTATACACGTGCACTAGCTGTTGTAGGGTATAACAACTATATTATGCTCGTTTCTTGATTTAATAGTTATAATATTTGTACTCCACTGCGGTATACAAAAAGGGATTTTCGGGGAATTTTTTTCTACCCGTTCTTCGCAAAGTCACTGCCCGAGTGACATACCGCGGACGACGACCACGCTGCCGGGCCGTACAGGTACCTAGGTCACGCCGCCTTCCCTTCGCCAGCGCCCGACGGCCGAGTCGCGAGCGCGCCCTCTCGCCGCCGAACGTCGCAATAATATTATGCGCTCCTGGTCGGCGAAATGCGCGTATTACGTGTGCAGGACAAATATATTGTCGGCGCGAAAAGCCGCGTCGGCGTGCCGGCCACCCGGCAAAAGTTCGGGGCGCGCTCGCGTCGAAAAGGCTTCGGCTTTCACGTTTTTCCGCAAAGGTCCGCGCGTTCGGCTTATGCGGCGTCATGCGACCCTGGTACCGGGAAACTGTTTCGACGACGCAGTCGAACTTTTAAGGCGAAAGTTTTCACTCCGAAGCGTTTTCCGCCCGCACTTAATTTTCCACCGTGGCGTTCTACCGTCCGACTCTGCTCCGGCGCGGCGCACATATTTATTATTTAATATTATACTTGTCAATTTATTGTCAATATTGGGATAGCAATTTATTTTTACAAATTGTATTTATTTCTATAATGAGATTATGTTATGTTTTCAAAGTTCTTTTATTCCTTGTCATATTGTCGTTATTTATAATATGGTAAACTAACTATTTTCTAGAACACATTCGATATCAATGAAGCGCCCTTTTTATTAATTAATGACCGATTTCGTTGAATCTAAATAATTATAGACGATTATCATTATTTTTATTTTATTGTATATTATACGGGACTAGCCGTTAATTGCATTTGATGTGTTTGGAGGAGCATTCATTATGCGACGGAGGATTTTTGATTGGAACAGGTCACAAAACTGATAGGGTGTTATTATTGTTTGAGATTATTGAGGCACTCCAGAATTCGATCACGTAGGGCCACGTAGGTTTTATTAAGGATTTATAGATTATTATTTGTGTGTATGAGTCAATTTTCGCATGTCTATTTGTATGGGTTTGAAGTGATTTAATACGTTAGTTTACTGGCAACTTTATTGGATGTATATTATACGAAGAACCAAATCAGAGTTAATCAATAATTAAGCCAAGATATTTTGATTTTGTATTGGATAGAATAATAACCACGTACATGACGATTATATTATAATAGTCAGCAATATAAATATATAAGTACCCATGCTCTAGTATAGGATTCTGCAATCGGCGTGACATGTATATATATATTTAATATTTATCATTCAATTATTTTTAACAATGTATATTTTTACCATTTATTCGTATAAAGGTATTAAAGAACGAAATATTTAGATTGACTTTTCAATGGTCCTCAATTGCCTACCTAAAGCGCCGTCTTAAAATACATTTTGATATATTATTATTTATTTAATATTTACGGGCCGAACTCTATGAAAAAATACTGCTTATATTCATATTTACTTACACTGCGTAATTTCCAAAATATTTAGATTAATTTTAAGCCATTTATACCACGAACTTATACACACCGATGTACGGAACGTCGGAACTTATAAATTAATATTACAATATCCAACAATAATGTCCACAGCCCTAGTAAAAATTAAAAAATAGACTCAATGTTACATTTTATAGCATATATAAAAAAAAAAATTAAACATTTTTTTTTTGGTAATTTGGATATTGAGAAAGAAACTATAGTTTTTTTTAAACGTTTCTATACTAAATTTGAAAACATGTTAATCCACTAATTAGATACCTAAACACATCCCATCACTTCCAGAAAATTCTCATCGCTGGCTTAAAAGAAAATGGTGTAGAGATCTTTTAACCTAATCCTCTAACCTAAATCCCAAGCTAAGTGTCACTTATGGGTGGTTCCTTAATCACACAACCCCAATAATGTGTCCATACTCTACCTGCTCACATATACAGGGATAGACATATCGTGCTTGATTTTATAAATTGCATATAATTTCATAACAGAAAAAGTTGGATATTAATTACATCGAAAAATGCTGTTTTCAAATAATTAGCTTAAACTCAAAACTGAAGTAATAGTCAAACTTTTATTGGCGGTGTATTCGAAAAATCAGGCATGCATTAATATCAATTTATATCGCGTGCATTACTGTAATAAATAATAATATTGCATAAGTATAATAGCTATAGGTACCCAATACCCATACATCATATAATATGCACGATGAACAAATAGAAATTATATTGAATGCTCCGTGATTTGAATTATTTTACAATTTATTACACTGTTTTTGGAAACTCTTTTTTTGATTAAAATAATATTATTGATTGGCATATCGGTGATAATTATGAAAAAGTTCTGAACATTAAAACACCATAATCTGAATAAATAAACTGAACAATTAAAAAAGGAAAAAATTGAACCTAAAAATATATTGTTGTTTTTATACGTATCATAATTCATAACGTATCATTATGAATCTGTAATGGGTGCCTGGAAGTTAAACTAAAGTATACTCCTATGCACGTTTGGTTCGTCCAGGACTTGTTGTAACCAAAAGTGGTGAGAGCCTTTCACACATTTCGAATAATGATATTTTCTCAAAACCCAAATCGCCGGCTAACTGCGGGTGGACATTATATATAATATATATTTACATACACATATGCAAATTAAATCATCACATATATATATATAAAGTATAAAACACTATTGGTGCACACCACGTGGTATAGCTTAAACAAGCGTTATAGATTTCGACGACAGTTTAAAATTCCATTAACAATGAATAATAATGGAGTAATAATTTTAAAATAAATATGAATATATTTAATTTAATAATCAAAGACAAAATTAACAAGTTTTTAAAAGTATTGCTTTGCAAATCCATATAATATTGTTTGTTAGAGGTATCACGTTATCATAGGTAAATCGTAAACAATATAAAATATATCGTACGTTTTTATGATTTTTTTTTTTAGTTTAATTAAAATGATTCGAAATTATAACATTGTTTATACGTTCACGTTTCACTGGAATATGTATTATCGTTGTAATATACTTCTGTATTATATGATATTATATTATAAATAGGCACATAATAGGCTGTATGTGCACAAGTGTTATTTACTCACCCGAAATACCGTTATTATTAAAATCCAAACGAATGAAGAATATTTTTCCACAAAACGAGAATAGCAACATTGTAAAGTTTAAATCATTTATTTTCAACCATATTGAGTAAAAAAGTGAAGGTACTTGCGTTTACCACTTTCTGTGTAGTGAAATTTTTTATGTATACTATGTAGATATTTTTAAATATTTTATTTGACAAAGTATAGTTCCGTTTCAGAATATGCAATTAAAAATATTATATAATATGTTTGTCATTTAAAAGTTAAAAGTCGATAATGTGGTTTCATAAAATAGACATAGTAGGTTTTGAATAAAGGCAATAAAAATTGTGTGAGTAGTGTTTGAGAAGTGTTAACACATTTTAAAATAGTTAATATTGTGTTCACTTTTAGAACAAACAAAAATCATTGTATTATATTATGTAACACAAGGTGTTTCATATGCATGGACTAAAGAGTTTTTCTCTGGCGCTAATAATAAACATTTTTCAACTCTGATTTATGCATATTCATTATACGGACACATAATACACACATTTGAGAGTATATATTTTCCTCACTCCTTATTTCAAGTGCCAGGTATAACAACATTATATTCTTAGTTAATTTCAGCCACTTTTTTTTTGTTTTTGTCTTACATATTATTATAATAGAAATAGAAAAAAACATAACTAAAGAGGTAGAAATTATAATTTTGAATGTCCCAATTTTTTTAAAATATAGTGATTTAAAAAATTTTAAAAAAGTAACTAGGAGATGTTTTCAAATGGTAGACTTATTTTTCTGTTAGCGATTGCTATTGTATTACAGCAACTTCAATGAAGTAGTGCAATGAACAAGCCTTTAATACATAGGTACACATATAATAATAAGCAATGCCAGATACAACGCAATATAACAAATATATATTTTCCATCATAATATTATGATTGAATATTATTATGCACTTTTTATTATTTTTTATTCTCGAAGTCTCGGATTTGCATTGTTTTACAATTGAAAATTTTAAAAGTTCATTTTCGATTTAGTTAGATTTTAAATTATATAAATTACTATTATGATATACCACTTTTCTCATCTACAATGTATTTACAAAATATGATATGTTCATGGTATAATAGTGTTATTAAATATTGTTGGTCATAAATTCGTTTCACCGTCTGAAAAAGGTTAAAATTACAAATCAATGAAATTATTTTCTATTTAGGAAGTTCTTAATATGCATTATATTAATATTATAAGATATTTGCTATTTTCATCAATCACCTATTATTCACTAAAAATGTTTAATGATCCAATCCTCAAGTCGTGAAATGAATGTATAAATTACATCGCAGTAAATCTAATATTCTTAAAAAAAATTTCTGAATCGAACTGAGCCCGACCCGATTTGACCCTATAGTAATAACCATAATTATAATAGTATTATGTTGTCAATATAGAATAGTTAAACATATAGTTGTATCACACGATTCGTAAAATTAAACGATTATATTATTATAATATATTATATTATTACGCCTATCATATTATTATATTATCGTATTGGCCAACGTACACGTCGTGTTCCGCACTTCCGCGTTTACAGATATCGGCTCGTTTTTTTCCAACCGATTCTAAGTCAGTAATATTTTTTTCCTTGACGATTTTGATATCGTTGCTGTTCGTTCCGGTTACAGTTTTATTATTACACATAATCGTCCCGTCTAGACAGTTTTCCGTATTTCCGTGTAGGTAGATGTGTACGCAATGTTACGTGTACAAAAGAAACACATAAGAGGACGTCATGACCGCAGTGTTGTCTCGAACATTAAAAACTCATCTAGTATCACTCATCAAATTTGCGCTAAAAAAAATCAACAAGTTCGTGTTGTCGCTCTTGGCTCTAAGGGTTTAGAGTGGATTTAACTATTAACGAACTTAAAGATAAATTTAGAAAATTATCCATCTTTTTATGTTGGTTTTTTTGCGATACTTATAGAGAAAGCGAGATATTAGAGTGTGTAAACAACATTGAAAAATGGCCATAAGTTACTTTAAATTGAAATATCGTAAAAGGCAACGTACAAACACTGATAAGGTTCTAACCTTTAAGCTTGATAAAAGAACTATTCACATTAATATCAAAGCTAACAACACAACATTTATTCTGTTGAATAGAAATTTGTTTTAATACTATGTTGAACGTTTAAAATACGGAGAAAACATAATATATAAATGTATAACATCGTTTGACCACTGACCGGGTATATTTTTTAGTTTGCGAAATCGTGTTGGCTTATAGGACATACCTATTATAGTCGCACACCTAATATAATATTATTATATACCCAGACGATCCATTCGAGCACACTTTGTCGATAGAGTTTCAAAACGTCCGACCGTAGTAATAATTTACGCGATTAATAATAAACGACGCGAGTTTAGTCGTCGTCGTCGTCGTCGGTACGATCGAACCGCGTCGGACGGAACGATATCAAACAATAATCGACGTCACCGACGACGACTGTCCATATTATTAATAATAATGATGGGCGACCGGCGGCGGCTGCAGAATCGAACTCGAAATTTACCCGTTCGAAGGCGCGGCGGCGGTTCGAGCGTGACAAAACGACTTGGACGTTCGCGTCGTCCGGTTTTATTACGAAATGCACTCGCGGCGGTGTGCGGACCGAAAAAAGACGGAAACCTCGTCCATATGACCGCTGCACCGCCCGATATTCGAAACGAATTAATTTCGGTTGTTTCAGCGGCCTAATGGAATGTTTGTCGGCGGCGCGTAATAATAATAATAATAATAATATTAATAATAGTAATAACGCGATACTATCATAATGAAAACATCGGACACGTCCCGCTGTCTATAATAATATGTTTCCATCGCCCCCGCCCGCGCGGTGTAGGCCCGCCGCACGCGCAGAAATACCCTCTCATTTACGCCGGTCGACCGGCGTTTTTGGCAATTATCGGCATAAATCAAATTCGGCCGATGGCGACTTTTAAATGATACAAATGACCTATTAGGAGGGGCCGCCGCCGCCGTTATTATCACTCGCGCGAGCGTTGTTTTGCGGGCGTCCGTCTGTTTTGCGAACCGCCGGAACAAATAAAACGGGCGAGCGGGCGGGCAGCGTATCCGTATGTCGCGCAACACATTTTCCGACCGGTATTGTTTTCCCTCGACCACTATAATACCCGTACACAAACGAACGTCAACGCGAATCCGAACTGTACCCGAGTGCATGGTGAGAGAGAGAGAGAGAGAGCACGGGATATAAAAAAATATGAAATACAATGATGAAAAAACAAACAACCCTCTATCGTTTATATACTGTGTAAATGATTTTTTAAATGGTCCGACGTTAATGCCAGTTTTTAGTTGATTTTTATTTTCACATAATTACTTTAAAAAATGCTTACTTTGGTAAATCTATTAAACGGGTCAGAATTAATAACGCATTATATAAACAATATTAAAAATTAAGTTTTTTTCTGCACTTTTATCTGATATTTATACATTGCAACAGTATAACGTTCTAATAACATAACAGTTTCCCAAGTATGTCTTTCTAATATAACTATAAAGGATATCTATAGTTTTAGATTGATAGATTTCAATAAATTGATATAAATTTTAGTTAACAATGCGATCTAGGGTTAAGTGATTATTATTAGTATAGGTACCTATTGGTATCGAGATAAATAAAATATTTTACTATGAAAAACTAGTTACCTAGAAACTCATCATATTCTTATGATGCAATCTTTGTCCATTGATATTTTTTTTTTTTAGTTTTATTTCCATTAAATTATTATTACAGGTAAGTACTCCATATATTTACCTAAAAATCATATCTCATATACATTCCCGATTTTCAATTGATGTGTATTTTTTTTTTGTAAACTTATGTGTTCTAAATTATAAATATAACCTTTTAAGTGTATTAAATCATCAATTACTGATCAATAATATAGACTTTTTGAGCAACATTGGTTTATTAATTCAACAACTATTATAAAGATTACTAAGAATTAGGATTTACCCACTTAGATATAATTATAACTAATCAAAAGTTGTATATAATATTAAGCATGTCTATAATCAGTTAACTGCTGTGTTTTAATCTATGTACTTAACTTCTATTAAAAAAAATGTGAGCAATTAGGTATTCGCTCTGCTGAACAGTGTCAGAATTCGACAAATGATTATTTAAAAAGTAACAAGTACTTTCATTTTTGACCTCCTAAAAGTATTAAATATATTCAACTTTCTACCAGAAACCATCCTCGAAGTTGAAAACCAAAGCAATTTTTTTAACGATTAATCGTGTTCACAGATACAAAATCTATAAAAAGAAAAAAAATTTAATTGGAAAATCAATACATTCATCGCTCCGCTCAGATCCTAAAGAATAATCTGGAGACTATCATTAATTTACATAATATCAATCATAAATTAGCTTATTTAGTGTACATTTTAATATAATTATCTGTATAAATATTTTTCTTTTATCAATATAATTGTATTTAACTTTATTTATATGTTGTTTTTAAATCATTCAGCTCACATTTTTAGTTTATTTATTTTGACGTATACAACAATAGTATCTATGTCATGAAGTTTTATTTTTATTTTCGTATTGTCAAAAATATAAAACAAAAAGATTTATTTTTATATGGACATATCGCATTTAAACAGCATAAATGTTTAGATTTAAAATATAGAAGTACATACGTTTTTTTTATAATGGTCATTCATAAAGTTTAACTTATATTTTTTGTGATATAATGATGTTGTTCTTGAAATCACTTCATTACACTCGATGTATTTATAGGCGTTATCTGAAGGCAAACGAGAGGAAAGTTCGATAACTTGAATATTTTGTACTTATTTCATCTTGATAAGAAAAGATTTAGGGGCTATATAAACGTCTGGTTTTAAATAAAAAAAAAGTATTTATTTTACAGAAAAATGAAACAATATAAGAGATTAGAGATTATTTATATTTAAATAGGTATGCAAATCTAATTTGAATTACGTTTCTTATACAAAACAAAAACTTATATACATTATTAGATAATTAAGGGTATCACTATATGTAGTGGAATACCCTCTACGTTATTATTTAAAGTAATATATGTCAACGTTATTATAAGTATTTTAGCATAGGTATTAAGTGTATTTAAAATGTATATGATAAACTAAAAGTATAAAGTATTACACTTTGGGTAGTATAATAATTAACTGGATAATATTATCCGGTTTATTTATGTTTTCTTTTTATATGACGTATTATAATATTTTCGAGAATAAAATTGTAATACTATTCAGTTGTATAGTTTATTAGTATACACAGCATTTTCACCAAAGGCTTAAAAAATATATTAATATGTTAAAAACTGTTTTTAAAAAAAATATTATGGCGTATTAAAACTTATTTGGCTATAGTTTAAATCTTGATAATATATTGTTCATTATTCTTCATTCGGTATAATCAAAAATATACTATATTGATAATAACTCTGAATGAATCAAAAAGTAGGTAAAGCTCAGTGATAGGACTGGAATTATTACGCAATTGTTTTTGTTGTTAATGTGACGGAAAAATATAAAGAATATCTTAATGTAAATATGGGAATATAAGTCGCGCGTTAAATAAATAAAGTTTTTGTTTGAAACTTTTATAATAGATAATAAAATATAACATACTTTTTGCTTATCTTCTTATGAAAACAGTAAAAAAAAATATGTTATTAAGTACTTTAGAAACTTACGTTATATGTATAGAAACATTATTAAGTATTGTAATACACTGACGCTGATAATTAAAACGAGTAGGTGCATTGAGCTCGTATTCATTTTATATACCTAAACAAATTAACTTTAAGAATATCGGTATGTTAACGAAATATATATTAGGTAATTAATAACTGAATGACTGAAAACGATTTAGGACTGTTCAAAAACATTTTAAAATTCACTTGTTTTTCGTGTATTAAATTAGGTATTAAAAATACTATTATACTAAAAAAAATACTACCTACATAATAATATACGAGTATCATACTATATAGCCCCTTAATAGTAAAATGACATTAAACGTTGAACAAAATTTAACATTTAAATTGTATACAGCAATACAAAAATAACATTTCCAATATTTTAAGATACCCAAAGAAGTGAGTTTGTGGTTTTAAATTAATGATACAAGTGAAAACTTGCTCAGTGCTTTATATGATAATATATGAACTTCGTTTTAGTATTATTTTATCAAAATATAAAATTGTAAAGCACGTTCGAACGATTTAAATTTTTCAATATATTCATTATTAATGAATATTTAATATATTATTTATATAATAATGCATATTTTACGATATAATAAATTGTATATTGAAATTCTTCAGTAAATACTCCTATAGTAATATTATATAGAAGAAGTAAGATTTGTAATAATCTTTTTTTCATACTATTTGCATGCATATTAAAATTCCAAATTTTTTAACACTTTATTCAAAAAAGCGTGTTAGAATATCGGTTGTAATAAGTTTGAATAACATTTTCAGTTGCAGTCGGAGCTGAACGTGTATACGCTCTGGTAAAAACCAAATATAAAAGAGACACACACACACAACTACCGTGTAAAATTGGCCAGGGTTTTTGGTGGCGTAGATCTTCTCTTTTCCCCGCGGCTTCTTTCCTCCGGCCTTCACCCTCTCACCCTCCCACTCGCTCTCTCCCTCGCTCTCTCTCTCTCTCTCCAGTCACTATTTCTACACTGAGGTCATCGTAAATCAGTTTTTATGTGCGTATAGAAAAACGGCCGCCGCCGTTGCACACACAACTATCACTGTGTGTACCACCCCCGTGCGCGCAGCCCATTATTCACGGGGAAAACATCAAAACGCTCCGACGGCGGCGGCAGTTAGTGCAAGCCCTTTTTTCCCCGTTCTCCTACTCGTCGTCCTCCTCATCGCCTCCACCGCCGCGAACACTGAACACACACAGCGCACTCACATGACGTATACTTGTTCTTCGCGTATATAATAATAATAATATAATTCCGCACGTCGCGCCCTTCCCCGCAGCAGTAGTTGATAATGCCCTCAATAAATAATTCCCAGCGTCTAATTTCCCAGGCTCCTCCTCCACCACCGCCACCACTGACGGACACCCGATAAAAACTTCATGCCGCCGCCGTTCGTCCGTCCGTCCGTCCGTCGGTCGTACTAGTATAATATTTTTATACATATTTTTTTTTTTTATACGTATTTATACGAACCGCGCTGTATAAATCATATCGTTATATGTTTGCCCCCGAAAAAAAAAGAAATTGAAAAACCTCGGCCGCCGAGCTACCATAATATTATATATTAATAATATATATAATATATGTGTTTAGCGCAATAACGCGACTCGCGTATAATTTACGATATTCTGTAAACATTTTTTTTTCTTCTGTCTGTTTTAACCAATAAAGAAATATTATTATTTTTCGCGTCGAAACTCAACGCGATCATAATGGTGTGGCTATCTCCTAAACGCGCTTTACCGCCGCCGTCATCGCGTGTATTTCTCGGCCGCGACGGCGTGAGGATATACGATAACGATAATTTGACAGACTCGCATAACATTACACAATGTGTGTACTACGCGCGCGATACTAATAAATAATAATAATATAAATAATAATAATAATAATAATAATATTAACAATAGTAATAACAATAAAGCTCCGGCGGCGCGGAGGAGCGTGACGCGCTCGAGAGAAGGGTTGAAACGACGATGGCGCGGCGGTGGTGGCGGCGCGGGGGTAGATGACACGTCGCGTGACGTCACAGGCGAGTCTGACTAGGTCGTAAACAAACACAACCACGGATAACGTGTACGAGTACGTCAAACGAGGATTTATGAATGGGCCTTCGCCGCGATGGTGGTTGCCACGGGAGACCGCCGCCGCCACGGGCAGACACGACGGTATTATTATCGTCGTGGCGAACAAGCGGCCGCCATCTACCGGTGAGCCGACGACTCGACTGTAGCCACTTTTCTGCAGTCGCTGCCGGTTCTGTTTTTTTTTTTTTTTTTTTGTGTAAGAAACAAAAATTCAAACGACGTCGCACTCTAGACTTACGAATAATATAATATTATTTTGGTTATAAGGTGTATAATATTATAATACAGTGAGATTTTAGTCGGATCAGATTTTCAAGGCATTTATATCGCGTGGTCGTCTTGGTTACTGCTGCAGGTCGCATATTGGAATTTGGAATTGAAAACGATTTACTCGGATACAAATATTGCATCCGTTTCATATTTTATTACAAAGGTATGCGAATCGTACTGTATTGAGTGTGATCGGGTATATTGCAACCACCTTTTAGATTTTGAGTGGAATTCAAAGAATGTATTGGATTTACGGGGATTTTTGATTTTATTATTATTTATATTCGTGCATGTCATCATCGTGTTTTCGAATTCGATTCAATCTTCCACATTGACTATTGTTTTTGGTACATAGCAAATTTGATCTAGTTATTGGATTAGGGGAAGGGTTCAAAAGAAATTCAAAGGTTTATATTTCTGATAATAAGTAATAACAGCGGAAAACACCAGTTTTACATTTTACGTATCACCATAGGTATATTTGAATGTTTGAATAATATTAATAATTAAAATAAGATTTTCTGGACATGATATAATTTTCAAAATATTTTGTTTGTTTCTGAGGTAAATTTTTAGCATTATAGAAGTATGAAATGTTTAACTTGTGTCTTGTATAATTCATTTTTTTTCAATTTATAAGTTCATGAGATTTTGGTTTCACGATCAAAACTTACAATTTATCAAACCAGGAACATTTGCAAGTTAATGTTTGCAGTTGCAAATTCATTCAAGTTTCATATTCTGTATAATAGTTATCCTTTTTATTAAATTTATAATTAATACTACATGTTATATTACAATTAACATTTAATAACAGAAATTGAAAAAACCAAAATTACAGTACACGAATACTGTATAATTTAGAGTATAGATGAGAGGAAACTACAACATTAGTATTAGTTCCCCACTGAACATGATTTTTATTTGAAATTGTCATTTAATATTCTAGTTTTTGGATATTTAAACTTAAAATAACAATATCAGTTAGTTTGTTATTATTGAACAAATATTTAAATTATTTAAATTAATTTTATAATATTTACACTACAAACTCATTCACACCGTTGTATATGTATATACTATGTTTATGCGATGTTTTTGGCATCAATTTGTTCAAAATACCGAATTAAGAAAATACATATTAATTGCAATAAAATAAATAAAGCATAACACATTAAAACACTATACAATATTGTATGATTGACTTCAAAAAGAATCGTTTTTACGTAAGTATAGAATGATCAACCATGAATTTAAATTTAACACACCCTTTACGGTGACGAGTGACCTACTCAATGACGAATATCACTCAAAACCTATTACCTATAAATACATATACAGGTTTTTTTTTTTTTAGTACAAACAAGCTTTTTTTTAAAAAATAAATGATGTTGAAAGTAATATGTTTGAACGTCGGTCACGTTACATTATAACTATTATATTATAATATGGAGCATAAAACATTAAAACGTTAATGATATTGTAGTGTTGATATGAACCACGATAAATTATATGTACAGTACTACCTAATGTATTATTGCAATTATTAATTATAAACGTCTACGTTATCCTTGCAAATTTATCGGTATTGATAACAATTATGTTATGTTTCGTATGCAGTTTTTTTAAAATTATTTAACGTTAATAATTGGTTGAAAATTTGTGTTGCTGGATAATCGAGTTCTGTATTCTAATAACGTACCGAGGAGAGTGCTCTTTCTATTTTACGATGATAATATAATATAATTTTTATTTTCTGTGACAATTAATATTTTTCAATAGGCTCTAAATATTTTTTATACTCAATATAATATTATGACGTATACTTATAGCCCATAAGCATTTTCAATAAATCAAAAGTTAAGCGGTAATTGTATTTAAGGTTTCGTAGAAATTAAAAAATGTATACGCTATAACATTTTATTTAACTACACGATAACGGAGTGTTATAAAATATTAAAACTAAATTATTATCGCAAAATGTTATTTTTTAAATTGCCTTCCGTTAATTTTGTTTTAATAGTAACTTATTTCATTAATATTACTGACTTTTATAAAAGGCCTGTTCTTTATTATTTTTACCACTTTATATTATAGACTATTATAGTACTTGTAAGTAATAAGTTATTACCTAAAAATTCTAGGTAGTAAGTTTGCATACTTAAAAATATCTTAAACGTTTTCTAAATTTATTTGATTTATTTTTAACAAAATAGTTTACACATTATCGTTTACAAAGAAAGTCAATATAGGCAAAATATAATATGTAACATGTTGTATAATGTATTATATATATTAACATAAGAGTTGAATATAATTTTACTTTATTGAAAGCTGAAAGCTTTACATATGTTCGACATGTGCAGACATTTTAATGTCCTACTCGTCACATAACAACGTATTCGTGGCTGTCATATCATTACGTCGAACTGAATTTATCGCGGTTTTCCACCCGTCAACGAATAACGTAAGACGATAATCTGTTGTCGTAAGGGTACCTCACACGACAAATACAAAATATTATAATATTATTGCATTAAAATAGAATATGACGTCAATATTAAACATTTTAATTTATTGCATACCGTTTATTACATTAATTAAAACGTAAAAATAACCTACCTTAAACAAAAATACTGCTTCTTTCTCACATTATTTTAGGTGTCTTATAACAGAGGCCAGGGGGTACCTTAATAAGATTTTTAGGATACTAACGCACCCCTAAGAACCCCCTAGTTGCGATCATGTGTGTGAATACGTATAACATAAGGTGCGTGGACGGCCAATGACGGCGGAATCTCCTGCGTATAGGTCTTGCGACGAGAGTGATGTGGGGGTGCTGTCGCGGTCGAAATGCAGAATGCAGTCCCTCTATCTTACACACACACACACACACACACACACACACGTACAAACACATCCACGCAGTGGGAGAGAGAGGTAATTTTGTGAGTACGCAGTTTATACGGCGCGGGTGTGTGTGTGTGTGTGTGGATGTGTGTATATTTACGAGCGCATTAGGTTATAGGCAGTCATAATACGTATAATGTGCAGGTCACAGGCGAATGCGGAATGACGGTCGGCGGGGGCAATGTATCTCTGGACTACGTCAACAGTTTAAACAGCGTCGGGCAAGACGCGCGCGTTGTATAAACTCGACGTTAAAGTTAATGAGAAATGTAAGTTTAACAGCTCCGCCGCAGCCGCTTTCAAAGCATCCCCGCGCGGCCCTCGGTGAAGAGGTCGTCGCCGCCGTCTCCGGGTGCGGTTATGCGCGTGCGTGTGTTTACGTTAACCCTGTGTACGAAACGACATTCGGCGGTAAGAGCCATTATATAGGGCTGAGGCGGTGGCGGCGTTTAATGTGCTTCGATGGTTAAGGAAGAGATATAGAGACAGAGAGAGAGAGAGAGGGGGGGGGAGGGAGAGGGAAAGATGTTCGTCATGAACGTAATTCAAATGAGCGGCGGCCCGCACGTGGCAAAACGCCGGTGACGATAAAATATAATATCAAGTTAGTATAGTGCCGTGCGCGGTGGCGATAAAACTTATACGAGAGCGGCGACGAGGGAGACCGAGTGAGATGGATTCTACGACGACGCATACACACTTTTGTGTGTGTGTGTGTGTTTGTGTGTGTGTGTGTGGGTGTTTTTGTGCGAAAGGTTCGAAAAATCAAAAGGTACTTCCGTATAGATTCCGTCCATCGTTGTCACAGCTGACGTACCTATTGATGTATAGAACTTGCGACTACAACTGTATTAGCTGTGTTGTGGGGGAGGTGTAGCCGGTAGATGATACTCGACCTTTTACCGCGACGCTCTCATAAGATTATTATTATTATTATAACAATATCGTGTTTGTTAGGGACAGTCGAACGTTAAGTGACTACTGACAATTTTTTTTTTTTTTACGTTATTCACACTGACATTTGTATAGAGAAATCGAAACCGAACCAATAAAACGCAGCTCCGATGACTATACACGACGTGTAAATCAGAATAACAGTATATTTACCTATAATATTATAATACTGTATATAGAGTAAGAAAAATAAACAAATGAAACCCAGAATTTTATTTTGAAAACTCCTCGACTCGGTACCTACCATATAGGTAGCCTAAATGTAAGAGTTTCCGTCCAGTATCAGTCTGCCGATATATAAGAATCACGTATATCGAATATCGTTTTTCGTACCAAAAATACTTACGCGTCGCTTGAAAATGCGTCGACAAGACGACGGATTATACCTACGCGAGATAATAACAGTTGATTTTGTTTATTATATTATGTTTGTAGGCAGAGTAATATTATAATCCATTACGGACAATGAAGTGTATGTGCTATAATCATAATATAGGACTGAACGGATTAAGATTCTCGTCGAATACATGCAGCACCGTAATAATAATTAGAAAACGAGTAAAAATGTAAATCATCCGAAAGCCATCTAATCAAAATTCTGTTTCTCCCCCTTCGCAGGGAACGAACGTCTCCCGCGTCACTCGTTACGCAGCTCGGAGCATAATAATATCTTTTAGAGCACATAAACGTAAACTAACAATGTGAAAGCTATAATTATAATAAATAAAAATAATCGTTAAACAAATTTCATTTCCCCTTTTGTTAATGTTTGATAGTGTTCATTATTCTCGATTTAAGACGACATTTATATCAAACATAATTTTAACTTCCCGATCCCTTTTTACTGATCACTAAAGATAATGCTATACCTTTCAGTGTACAAACTAAACGATAAATTACGATGTATAAACAGTATTACAGTCTGAAATATTATACCGAACATAAAATACAGAACAAAGTAGGTATAATATTATCTAAAAACGAAACAAAAATAGCAGAAATTCATCACTTTACACGTGCCCTCTCTCTTGTATATGACATGGAAATAAAGAGTTTTCCTAATTCTAATGATATTAAAAGAAATGATCATAACTATTTAATAAAAATATTATTGTTTTTACTAAATTAGTTTTTTTCTTTTAGAAATTTCCAACTTACACGGTTATAAATTGATTTATTTTTGAAATTTAACATACCTTGCAGTAATTCTATCTTATCTTATCTTATCTTACTAATATTTTAAAGAGGAAATATTTGATTGTTTGTAATGAATAGACTCCGAAATTAGTAATTACTGGACCGATTTGAAAAACGCTTTCACCATTGTTAAGCTACACTATCCCCGGGTGTCATAGGCTATATTATATTTAAAAAAAAAATAGGGATCCTTACTAAAACTCCGATAATGTAACACCAGGTGTAAAAAAATGATCCTTATATATATAAAAGAACAGGACTTTTTTATGTTCCAATTTTTTGACAACACTATTTAACATTTTTCCAATTTTTATTCACAGAGTTGTTCCAAATACTTTCCTGAGTGTCACCACGCTGCCCGATTTTTCATTATTTTTTTTGTCAGAGGGGATGGAGAGGTTATATCACATTTTATTTACAGGTTCTAAGGCATCTAAGATATAATAAATTGTATTGTGTATTCTGTGTATTGTGTAATAAAATAATATGCAATCGACGACTTACTATACGGTATACATATTTTCTAATAATTGTCATATAATCGTACTAGATAACAAGAATACATACATTATTATGATTACACCCGACAACGACGAGTAATTTAGGATTGCCATTGGATTGCCATTGGTTACATGTTATTTTATTAATATTACGATAAGTAGATTTTTTTATATTATATAATATTTTTTTATATAATAAACAAATATTTGACACATGCAACGGCGGGAGGGGCAGCTACAAACCTACACATATGAATTATAGTTATATGATAAATTATGTTTTTTTATATTATATATCTATATATTATACCTAGTTATGATAGTTAAGATATATTATTTAAATGTCTTTCTGGATTTTTTTTGGAAGCTACTAGACCCGTTTAGTAGTTTAAAATTTATAATAATCAGATAACATTTTAATATTAATATATAATACCTACCTAATAAGTAGTAATAGTAATAGTTTATTCACATATTCAATATCCATAATATACTAAAATAATATATAAATTAATTATATTGTGTAAATGTTTATTAGTTAATATTATAATTATCTATTTATACATATTTTTAACTAGTCGTAGTTTATTAATTATATCATGTATATTATAAGTTGGGAAAATAAATTATTATCGAATTTAATAAATCACTGTGCGATATAATTACTATTACATTTATTTTGGTTTAAGTGTTTAACTATACGCTGTGTACCTACATATATTTTATTACACCACGTTCTACATAAAACACTACGTTTTTATAAAATCATTTTTATCTCTTTGCATACTGTATTTTAAGTGTCTTGTTTGGTTTACTGTCCTATATTATAATTTAATATGTTTTAGTTTTAATGTTATTAAACAGCGAATCGGTACGCCTTTATTTACTGCGTGAATAATATATCTATCGAAAATTCCATAGTATTGAGGGTTTGCTAACTAAAACCCGTCTGTGATGCGTTTTCCATGTTCGTCGTTATCTAAAAATAATCTCTTTACGAATACCCCTTGTCACGTCCAATAATTCATGTCTTATCTCATTAGGTTACCGAGGTTTTGACTTCCATATGATTGTTCTTAAAAGGGGAACATTTTTTAAATCCAGATTTTAATTTCTTTAGCATTCATCAATATTAAAATAACTCACCGAGAATAAAAATAATAACGACAGAATCGTAAATACATTATAATGTAATATTTTGATTTAATTTTAGTTAGGTACTTTTAAATATCAATTAAAATTATTTGCATTAAACAAAACGCACAATGATGATATGTTCGTGTTTGACCACCATTAATATTAATTACCATGTATATTTTATTCTTTTTAATATATTAAGTTAAAATATTTAAGTATCTTAATAATAGGTATTACTAATTATACTTAGGTAATTATTTCTCACGTATAATGTGTATATTTTAAGCTTATTTTTTTTTTTTGTATGTATAACATAATAAACACTTGCAGATATTTTATTTTGGTCATTGAATTATAAATGTAAAAAATGCTAAGACAATTGAAGAGCGTCTTAAATTTTTTTTGTTTTAAGTGAATAATATTGAGATCAGAGATATTATTTATTTATACGATGTATAAGATATTTTGTTTTTACTGCTGCCTAAAAATAAATTATTGTTCTTGGTGTTCTCCGCAGTGATGTGTGCAAATGACCACATTAAATCAGTAAAAATGTTTAGGTACGTATGGTACGTTAGTGATTGGATTTTCGGATTTACATGATAATTTGGTTTTCACTAAAGAGAACAAGAAAAACCCGTGTGATATATATTTCGTCGGAAACTCGTGCGAGTAGATGCCAACGGATTTGAATTACGATTTCCGTTTTAATTTCTGCTCCCCGCTTATATATAAACACGAGCTCGAGCGACTGAAAAAAGGGGCCCTTCTTTTTATTGTTTCGAAAAAAAAGGTTTAGAAACAAAAGGGTTTCGTAGATGCAAAAATCTCTCCGCGTGTGTCGCCTGCCCCTCGCCCCACGCCCTCCACCGTCGGATGCCCACCGCCGCCGGCGTATCTACAAACACATTATACGCGTTTTGTACTTAAAACGGTACAATTTATAGGTGCCGGCTTGCTTATCCTCTTTCTGCGGCGCTTATTCTATTATTTGAAGGAGTCTCGGTGCGGGCCGCAGGACAAAAGTGATTTGTGACTGGCGCAAGGGACCCTTTGGTCATTACGTAGCTTGCTAACCGCAACCCCCGGGGCCGCCTTGTCTTCGGGTGCTCCGGCTATTACACATGCAAATCCACTGCTGTGTACCACCTCCCCCCACTCCGACCTTCACCCACCCGGCGCGCAGCAGCACACCCGTTCCGCCGCCGCGTATTTATATGTATTGTATGTGTCTCTCGCGGTGGGTTTTACAAAAGTGCGGACGGCAACGGCGGCGGTGGTGGCGTTTTATGGCGTTCTCATTAAATCACTGGCCAGTTTAAAAGGTTCCACTCGTATATTTTACTTTTAATGTCTTTTATAATTTCCGCACAAGCCACCTACCACCGCATACCCGAGTCCCGCGCGTCTGTCCCCGGGGAAACGGGACAAGGACTTTTCTCTCTCCATCTCTCTCTTCACACACCGTCGTCGTCTCACAGTCCTATCTGTTTGCTCTCGCTCATGTGTGCAAGTGTGAGTGTGAGTGCGTGTGTACATCTCTCTCTCTCTCTCTCTCTCTCTACATATATGTGTGCATCGTTCTCTGCTTCTGTATATACGCGCATATATATAGTGCACGTTCCCGTAGAGGCAGTTAAGGGTTTCCGCCGAACGAAAGGGTTAGTGGCAATGATCGGACGTGTAAGTCGGCCGGATTAGTTTTTATTGTATTATATTCGAGCGGAAGGTTGTTATTGTGCCGAGCGAACGTATAATCCAGGCACAGGTCTCCGCCGGCTGAGAGGCAGAGGTGGGCGAGAACCTTCGGAGTAGTGAAACCCATTTGCATTTAAGTGTCGGCTAATCGACGATGTGTTCGCAATAAAAGTTTTACCGTTCACTGGATAAGTGTGTCTGTATAGCATTGCCATCATACTCGCGCGTTTGCAGTTGGGATTTTATTCGTGCATTTTAATCGTCGAATTTAGTATATATTTGTTATCGTATTAACAACTTTGGAACAACTTGCATGCTCAACACTATTTCGATAATATCTACCCAGAGTACTGCTGTTACAGAAACATTATAAACCATATTCTCATTCAGAGAGATCATTGAATACCTTTTATTATTTAACGTTACATTTTATATATTAAACTACATAAATGATTATATTATGATTTTCGCAAACTCCGTAGCAGTTCAACCTATTCGCATGCACTTGACTACAATAATCAAGTTTAAATCATTTAATTTAAAGGTTTCTAAGGTTGCGTTTAACTTTGGTCACATATTATTTGTTATTTACTAAGTTTATATGAGTGTACTATTAATCAAGTACTAAACCACGGTATAATTAAAGTGAGAATACTACAATGATTTTTAAGTGTACTTTACTTGTAGAAAGTAACTTTTTTTGTCATTTTAAATGTTATGTTTAAAATAGTTAAATAGTTATTTATTTATATCACTGTGATTGCTATGAACTATGAATAGTTTTAAACTTGTTAAATATTAAATTATTTCATCCTAGTCTTAATATCAAAAATGCGGGTAAGTAAGTGGATGTCGCTCTGCTGTACAGTAGGTTACAAGTGGGTCACTGTATAATGGATGGAATTAAATTTGAATTCAATGATACAATATCATTGTATAAGAAAAACGATTCTGAGTGGAGACGGTATGTCAGTCATGGTTTAAGACATATTACATACTTATCTATGGTATTTAAAAAATAATTGACTTATAATAAATTCCAAATTAATCATTTCACAATATCCATTAGGTACTTATAAGTTATAACGCGTTATACATCAACAACGAACCGTGATACTATCATAGTTATAAAAACTGAACATTTTATAGTTTTTTAATTACAGTGATTAATAATTTTCGAGATTTTGATAAATTTTGTCAAAATTCGAATTTTAAATGCATATAAAAAAAAATTGTGCCTATGTATTTTAAATATTTTACAATTGCTATTGTAAAAATATATCAGGAGCCTTGTATTAAATTTTCAAGCTTTTTCGCCCAAGAAATAAATTTTTATTGGTATTTATAGAAAAAAAAACTAAGAAAATTGAAAATTGACAATGTCCGTAAACATCTCAAAAAGAGTCAAATTATTTTCAAAATTTTACCGTGTATAGAAAATCCAAATATAAACAACCTGTGAAAATTTCATATATCTACGGTCATTCGTTTGTTAATTACAACAAAAACAGAAAATCGTTACATGAGAAATCGAGTGAATATCAAATGTTGTAAAAATATGAATTTCAAACGCTCATAAAAATTTAAATTGACTTTCTTCTAAAAATTTTTTTTTTGATAAAGGTAGACAAACTTATGAGAAATCTTGTATTAAATTTTAAAATCTTAGATTTAAAAACAAAATTTTTTATGAATTTCTAACTTAAAATAATTTCCAAATTTTCGTCGTTTTTACGTATTTTGTCAATATTTGAACTTTAAATGCTTATAAAAAAAAACTGTGACTAAGAATTTTTTAATTTTTTTCATCTGCCTTTGAAACAATATACTAGGAGCCTTGTATTTAATTTTCAAGTTTTTTTAACCAACAAATAAAATTTTGTTGATATTTATAGAAAAAAAAACTAAAAAAATTGAAAACTGACAATGTCCGTAAACAGTTCAAAAAGAGTCACATTATTTTCAAAATTTTACTATGTATGGAAAATCCAAATATAAACAACCTGTGAAAATTTCATGTATCTACAGCCATTTGTTTTAGAGTTACACCAAAAACCAAAATCGATTTTATTAAAAATCAATTTTGCGTAAAAATTCCCGTTTTTCCTTAATTTTTCTTTTGTTTTTCACGTCGCTTTTGAAAACTACTGGGAAATTTTTACTTTTGACCCCCCAAAGTACCAACTAGATTCACTTTTCAATCAGAAAAGTTGCTATTGAAGAAAATCGAAGCAGTTTTACTGCCCTAAAAGGTGATGACAGACACAAAAAAAAATAAAAAAAAAAAAAACATCATTGTAAAATCAATACATTCATCGTTCCACTCAGAATCTAAAATAATCAAAATAAAACATTTTTTGTTTCAGTTAACTTAACTGCAAGAAGTTGTATAATTTATTGCTTTTATCATCTTATATTTGATGTATTTTCGTTATTAAATAATAAAGTATTCATTTATTTATTATTTTACCTTAAGTTTTGAATATGTATAGGTACGAAAATACTGCTGTTTATACATAACCTATAACATATTCGTATGTATATAGTATTTAAATCAAATACTGGTATTGCAAATATGCCAAAATGACAAAAATAATAAATTACAATCCATCATTCATTTTATCAACGTTTTTACCAATTTTATATAATATAATATTTTTGTTTACTCTGATTTCATTTCTTTAAAAAAAAACGAGGGTCTTGCTGTGTTGTAAAATAAGTTGTTATTTTACGTTCGTAAAAATTTGATAACATTTGTTACCAATAAATACACTCCGGGTTTAAAATAAAAATAAATATTTCCTTCCAATATGTGATTGTATAAGCAAAAATAATATAAACAAAAAATAAGCATCAAGCAATACATTTCACGGTTCGCTCAGAATCTAAATTAATAACTAATATGATTATTGTTGAGATTACATAATATAAATAGATATAGAAGTTAAAATTAAAGTAAGTTACTCGTGTATTTAAATATAATATGAAAAATTCTTTAAAAATCAGAAGAGGTTTTTAATTTTTTATGCTTTATAAGCATTTTATGTTACTTATTTCATTTTTTTTAAAATGAATTTACAATAAAAAAAAAAAATGTTTTTTGTATTTTTACGTCCCCGATTTTGTGTGATTGTGAATAATAAAAGTTTGCCAAGATTTTCAAAGTCCCTATCCACATTAAAGTGGTATACTCAAGTCTTTTTAATTTAAGTCTATCTAGTGCTATGGCTGAACACTACTTGTATCTTTAAACAACTTCAAACCCTTCGAGTACCATCTTCATAATAATAATCTTTTGACCCAAATCATCTTTTGGAAGCTTATGAAAGGCTCTTTCACTAAACTTTGAACAAGTTCCTAACTTCGTAGATAGATGTAATAGAAAATACCAAAGTAGGTACATGTCCCTGAAAATTGAACCTATATTTTTTTTTAATAGCAGGTACCCTCCTAATGTTCCTAATACAGCTTAGTATTCACCATTGTTTTTTTTTTTGTGATAAATTTTGATGTCAATTAAATGTTTAAGATTTTGTACTTCATAATACAAAATTAAATTAAACAATCTATTTTAATCTTTTATAATAATATGTAAGTTGTTATTAAAGTTTCATTAAAACAAATCTATTGATATAATATAGAAATATTATCTAGTATGTATACCTACTGAATTCAATTTTAGATATTCCCAATAGTTCTCTAGGTTTTATGAATAAAACTACTGAAATATGTTTAAATTAACAACGTATCTGTCTTAAACGAAATATCCGCGATTATTTATTTTATTGTACCTAAAAACAATGATAAGTAATAAACTAATAACTAATAATGTCATAGATAATTGCAAAGTTCATCGGTTATTTGATTTGTATAACTAAATTTGGACATAATTCATAAAGTTCATATTTTACTTAAACCGATAATGATTAAAAAAAACATTCAATTTTAATTAAACCCGTAAATACGCAGTGTAAGACTATTTATATTTTATATCAAATAATATGATATCAGTCTATTTATATTTTGAAAACAGAATAGCGACATCTCGAAAAAAACGTTAAGAATTTGGCACATCTAATTGTTGTAGGTACTATTACAATGAAATTCATCTGTCATAGTTTTTGAAAACTACAATATTGTGCATATTATTATAATAACATGATAATACTGCAGAAGAGGTAATCATTATCATTTATTGTAGGTTACATTTTTAGGGAATTAACACGTTTGTTTTTTATTCGGCGCTGATGATTCTTATAATCAGAAATTCTTGCGTTTTATAAATACGAGCTATAACATGTTGTAGCTGCAGATTATTATAATACTCGTATTATATTATAATAATTCAAATATTGTTGTTCACGAATTTGTATCGACAGTGTGCCGCGACGTGATTCGGTGGTGTCCCTAGGCCAATTCCCAAAGGTTTAGTACCCGGTAATTGGTAACCTACATAATTAAGATAATAAGTTGTTCTATTATTATAATATTAAGTTCGACGAGGATTAATGTAGTGCAGCAGTTTAGTAAGCTGTGTCATACAGAACACAACGGTATAGGTTATTTTAATGCTTCCGCGACGATAATATGGAGTAGGTATTTCGTTTTTTTTTTTATTATTTACGATACGTTTGGCGCCATTGTTTTGGCGAGGCATAAACAGTTCTGTACCACATACTACAACGATAATAACACGATTATATCTCTGCACTATTACCCTCTGATACCACAATAAGTCACTTAACACGGAATGGGTTTGAAGTCGCAAATAAAATGATATAGGATTATGCCAATGTAATACGCGTTACCGGTGTCACCCTTGTAAGAAACCCTATTTCCGGGTCCATTGATACATTTTTTTTTTATCTTTTACACAACAATATTTTTTCATATCAAAACAAAACACATGTATACATAAGACATTACGTGATACACTCATTATTTCAGAAAAAACTAACATTTTTGAAAATATTTCGTCTGCCTAAAGTTGTCACATAATATATCATTTATGAAAAAAATGATATATTTTTACTACTTTTTAATGTTATCATTTCTTATTTTTTTTCTCTTTTGTTTTTTATTCGGAGTATTTTGATCTATAAAAATTAAATTTTTCATTTATTAAAATTGTAGTTTTTTAGTGTTTATAGTTTAGATGAGCGGAGTAGTGGAACAACATTTTCCGGGCGACCCCTGTACTACTTCAATCTGCTTGTCTAAACTGTTAATAAGTACACGAAATTCATAAACTACCAAAACTCCAAAAATATTCCAAATAAGGAAAACGGCATGTATCATTAAAAAAAAGTAAAAAAATTCAAATATTATAACAAATAAAATGGTGTAAAACAAATATTTTCAAAAGCTGTAATAGTTTTTTAATTTATGAGTGCCGTGTGTGTTAAATGGGCCACCCGGTAAACACATTGCGTATTATTATTATTTGTTATTAGGTTTACAATATTATATCGTTTACACATCACAAGCAAAATCGTCTGCGTCAGCTTTGTTGCCGACATTATGATTTCGACCTCGTGCAGATATGACCGGGCAACCACCGACCTTCTACGTGGCTACTTCGCGTATCTCGTCAAAGTCGATTACCACGAGCGGTTAAAATTATTATCGTCATCCACCACGTGTAGAGTACGACTATAATATTACGTCTATATTATACACTATATTATTATAATAGTACTTCCGACTAGATAATAATCGTACCCGGGAAAACGGACGCGGCGGCGTCCGCGTTATATGGTTCGTTGTCTCTGATATAATATATTGCAAAACCGTCTCCGGGTTGGAAGTTTTCCAGCTATTTGATATGCCTCGTGGTGCGTACATCACACCGAAGTCGGTGGGTAAGAAGGTGGGTGGGTAGGTGGCGGTGTGTGGGTGTAGTGCTCCACGTCGTCGGAGGTGGCGGTCGTTCTGTGCAGACAACTGTGCGTTCGTCTCTCGTGCGCACAAGATTTGTGTCGTAAATACGCGTACCATCTCTCGTCCGCAATCTCACTAATGCCATAGCCCCTGAGCAACCGATAGTAAATCTCGTTATCTCTATGCTCTCTCTTCCCCTAGCCGATCAATGCGACGGACATAATAAAACGAATAATTTATACGGGACGGCGATTCCACGAGCGTGTGCATGCACGATGTCCGTGATATGCCTCACGAAATTGGCAAAACGAATCCAAAAACCTGTCAATATTTTGCATATTAATTGCAAATAGATGCAAAATGGTTTTAAACATTTTCAAATCAATATTTTATATTAAGCGAATTTTACAAGTTCATTCACCAGCTAGCTGAAGCTCCACTATTTTGGTATATTCCCTTCAAACGCATTACACTAGTGTGCGCATTTTGATAATAACAATATAAGTTACTGCAGTTGGGCATTTAATATGACATCGTAAATCGTAAAAAAAAAAATTAATATGTAAAAAATATGATGAAAAAAATATCAATATAAGTGATAAAAATATAAAATTGAATTTTCCAAGTATATTATTGGTTTTAAGCCGTTTTTGAGATACATCAAAAAGTTGAAATTGAGTTATACAATGTTCTATTTATCTGATTTTTGTAAAGACCAAATCATAAAAATCAAATTAAAACAAT